>CM076575.1:1866931236-1867258680 GCA_034641835.2 Pinus albicaulis | reverse complement strand
GGAAAAACCATTAACTGTAGTAGTAGATGTAAATTTAAATGATTCATTAAGACAGAGTGGAGGAAATGTTTGTGCCCACTTTGCTTAATGGCTCTGTATTGAAATATTGGTACTCTTTAGGCTGTTCAGAAGTTTTGTCAGGTTAACATTAACCTTAGATGTGTTCTTTGAAGTCCTTTCTGACTGTATGGTACTCTGTATTGCCTTCTGGAATAAGTAACATGGACAGAAAGTCTGCAGGTCTCCATACTTCCGTGACTGCTATTCTAACAGTTCTTTAGAAGCTTCTGGTTAGTGCAATAACTTTTTAGGGCTCGAGGAGGCATGGAGAACGCTATGGGTAGGTGTCCTTTCTGGAGAGAACACATTCTGCTGATACTGAAACACTGATATTACTTATTTGTGCGCTTTAGGCTTCATTAAGCCTCTTAATCATCTTCACAATCTTCATATGTGTCTTCTTCCTTTAATCATTGGATTACAAGCGTTAAATATTCAATTAGGAGCCATTAAATCCCTTAATTTCCTTCATTGATGCTCTCTGCTGCCTCAACGATGATCATCTCTGCGCTCTGAGTCACAGTCACTGTGACTGCCGAGACATAATGCGTTTCACCATCTATGTACCCTGCACAATACAATAAACTCGTAATAAAACCCAAGGGAGTGGTGGAGGACTGCTGTGGAGGCCTGTGGAATGGTGGCGGAAATAGTGGATGTAGGTGAAAACGAGTGAACAACATTGAAAAATGGTGGAAGGATGACCTGATGAAGGTTTGGTGCAAAGAGGGTCGCAGACTGTCCGATTAGATAAGGAAATGGTGACCAACGGCTAGGATTTGTTGATTGGATTTGTTAATACTAAGTTAGGCGGAGAAAAAGGCCTTTAGTGTAAAACATAAAGGTTTAACGTTTGGCTGATTTATAAAGGAAAAAGGTCCACATGCAGGAGATTGGGGGCCTTTAATGGTGGGACCCGGAGGGCGGAGGGCGATTTGACTATGGACCGTTGGATCTCAGGAGGAGATCAACGACAGAGATCCTCGGATGAAACTCTGTGGAGGCTCCGATGAAAGAGATTTGGGTGAGGGCGCGATGCGATGTGAGCCGTGAGATCAAATGATCAACGACCAAGATTAAAAGAAGAATCATATCGGGGAGGTGTGGTTTTATAGGAAAAACCGTTGGTGTCACACGGCTTCAAAGCAGTTTGACAAATTCTCCAAAAAAAAAAGTGATATATGTCGCTGCACGACACGTGGCACTACAAAACTGCTTATATCATGCGATTTTGAAATGTTAACGTCCGAACGCTAGAAAAACGCGATATGCCTCTTGACCGTTGGATGTGGGACAAAAAGATCTGATGGTGTAGACGACTGCGCGATATGGGAAGGTGCACCTGAAACTAGGTGGGGTGAAGGTCAAAGCGGATTAGATCTCGACCGTAGGATCTATGGTATGGACAGTCAAGATTAAAAGAGGGAGCAGGGAGGAAAATGTTCAAGTGAACGGGTGGGATGAACGAGAGCCGTCGGATCGAAGGGATCGAACATCGGGGATTAAATCACAATGGAGGAATGGCAAAGGAGCAAAGCACTGAGTTTTGATTTTGTGATTACACCAGAGCCGTTGGATCGGCGGAGAATCAACGACGGAGATTGTTCAGAGGGGGAGAGATGGAGCGGGCCATCAGGTTAATTGTGAGCCGTAGGATCTATACGATGGACGACTAAGATTAAAAACTGGCACACCAGTGTTACAAAGGGGGAGAAAGTTATATGGTTTGCGGAGATGATCCTGACCATTGGATCTATATGATGAACGGTTGAGATCCAATCGGGGCGTGAAAATCAGGAGAGGTCGGAAACACGGGATTGGGCCTTTTGCGATGTGCGATTGCACTAGGGCCATTGGATCTAGCGGGAAGATCAACGGTCTACATGTAATCGGAGGGGAAAATGGAGAGAAGCGATGGGCGGGGTGTGCTGTCAGCGCTGGCCATTCGATCTATATAGATCAACGACTAATATTGCATCCGTAGGTTCACAGAACAAAAGACAATTGCATCTGAGATTTACCATTAACAAATAAATGCGCTCTCAACCAAACTTTCGTTTGTGATTGGCGCCCATGGGCTTAGCGCCTGGTTCTGGTGCCCAGTTCTATGTGGTGAAAGGGGCTAGGGGCTAGCCGAGAGGGGCTTAAGCCTGTAATGCAAAAAGGGGATTTTTGGCTTAAATTTTGGTGCTTTTTAAGGACAAAAGGAGGGTTCCGGTAGAGGGAATAAGGGGTTTTTAAACTAGACAAAGGGAAATTGTAAGATTTAAATGGGAGTTAGGTTGATCTGGATGGTTGATAAGGGATTTTGAAAGGGGAAAAGGTGATGAAAATAGAGGCTTTGTGGGAATGAAATAAGGGGAAATGGAGGCCTTTTTGAAGCATTCTTCTTCTCAAAACAACATGGCTTCTTTAGTGGAACAACAATGAAGATTTTTTAAAGGATAGACAACACATGGAGGCTTCAAGAATGATAGGTTTACAAGGGAAATGTATCTCTTGAAGGCTCAAAAACATTTTAGCCACCTATTTTCTTGTCAAAAAATTCATAGGTGGCTAACAGTGGCTCCACATGGGGATGGCATCTTCCTGAAGGTGTCAAGAACCTCAGAAAATAATCTTTGGGAGGTAGGCCAGATGCTTGGTACTTGACACATCCTTTCTTCTTTATCAGCTGCCATAAATCATGAAGACATCATATCAGTAGTAACACTCTCCCAAACAACTACCTACCCATACTATTGTCCTAACTTTTTTTCTTTTGGGTGCAGTTGGACTTGCAGACCCTTCACATCATCAATTTTTCACAAACAGGAAAATAAACCTATTCTACTCCTACCCTTATTACTCCATGAGACCAGATTAAATTGTTGGTCTCATAGTTTCTCTACCTAAATTACTATCTGCTAGGATTAAACTATCTAGCAGATTTCTTCTCTACATTCTAAGACATAAATTGAAAAACAGTCAAGCCAGGATTAGACTGTTTGGCTTGTTGTGGGCCATGGCATAAAGACAAAACTGCTCATGGATTGAACTTTGTAGAAATTAAAGACAACTAGCTAAATGCTCACAGGTTGAGCTTTATTGAGATTTTCTACCTACTCTAATCTACTTGGAAATCTCTGAAGCTCTAGGTGATACAATAATGCCAGTGCAGCTAGTCAAGCAGTAATAAAAAAGGATAGAAAAACTGACTGATTTTCAGAGATAACCATAGGGTACTCTGTATGGGGGTCTTCAAAACTGAGGCCACCACCAGTGGTGACCACTTCTGATGTATCTGGCTCTTGCAAAGGATCAATGCTTGAGGATCTGAGCCAACCAGGGCCTCCATATATTCCGCCACAGGATCAACAAGAACATGGTATAAACCTTCTACTTTAAGGCCTTCCATGGTTGGTAGGCTGTCTGCATCCTGGACAGTTTCAATCATTGCATCTGTAGTGTGGCCCCTACAATCATCCTTTTCTTGGTTGGAAGTGTTTGGAAAGTAAGTGTCAACCAGGCATACCTCTTCTTCCACTGGATCAAGACAAAGATTTCTTTGAGAAAGAACCTCTTCCTTGTCTTCATCACTTTTTGAGCCAGAGGGCTCATTATATTTGATAGTGCTGTCCTATGGTAATATTGGCAGGTTCTACCGGAGTGAACCGAACTCTATGAAAGACCTAACATATTCTTGAGCAGAGATCTCTTTGATTACCTCAACCCTTTTAGGAGAAGGTTTAGTATATTCCTCTTGCTCAAGAGTTTCTTCATTGCTTTCTTCCTCATCCTCTGAACTAGAAAGCTGCTGACTTCCATATTTATGGAAATCATTACTGATGATCTGATATATAACAGAGTGAAGATTCATTGAATCTTTGTCTGCTCTCAGGCTTTCAACACCTTCCTCATCAGTATCACAGATATCCTGGATTGGCCCATTGCTTTCCTGAAGTTGCTGGTCCTGATCTTCCTCCCATGAAACTACTGATGATCGTCCTGCAAGCTCAGCTTCCCTTTGGAAAAAATTATCATAAGACAGATCAATGTTAAAGAAATCATACTTAGAAGCCATGCCATCCACCAAACCCATTGGGTTCTCAGCAAGTATTTCTTTAAAACAATCCACAAATTCATTTCCTAATTCAACATCTTGTTCATCATACATGCTCTGCATGCTGCTTATGTCTTGTGGTGATCTGATTTGTTTCTTCTGAGGACAAGGAGAAGGTACTTTCCAATCATCATTTCTGGTTTCAACCTCATATTCTTCCTCTTCTATGTTCAGCAAGGTGTTGGCTGTCTCTATCAGTCTTTCCAGCTTGTCTTCTAAAGAGATTTTCCTTTTTTGCTCTGTTTGGTCCTTCTTTATTGCTTTTAATCTTTCCTCCCTGCACCACAGGTTGTATTCGACAGTAATTGCTATGTTTTGCATTTCCTCCAGGCTCGAAGGCTCTCTCTCTCTTATATGTAATTCCACCTCAGGGTCAAAAGAACTTGGATAGTGCAATAGGGCCCATCCCAGGGGTGGTTTTATGTTAGCAGGTATTTCATTGTATACCTTATTGAACCTAACTAAAAACTCTTGTACTATCTCTCATGGCTGCCTTTTCAAATTCTGATACTCTTCGAGGATGAGGAAAACATTTCTCGGGACTGCCCATTTATCAAGGAAAACTTGAGAAAATTGATGAAAGCTGAAAATGCTTGCAGCTGGAAGGTTTTTAAACCAACTCTTAACATTTCCTTGTAATGACAAGGCAAATATTATAATATGCACATCATCTTCTTCCACTTCATATAAGTCAAGTAAATCCTCAAGATTTTGAACATGTTGCTCAGCAGTGGTCTTTTTATTTTCTCCATCAAAAATAGGCAGCTTGTTTGTAAGTTTTGCAAGAAGGGGTTGGAAGTTAAGAGGTAGAACTAGAGGCTTATATATTTCTATGACCTTTGTAGGTGTAGGTAGTGCAACAGGAGACCTATGACTGCTTGAAATTTCATCAGGGGTTAGAGGTACAACACGAGGCTCTTGTTCCACCAGGCCTTTCACAGGAATATAGGTCTGTTCATGGTCTGAAGACTGAGACTTGAGATCTTTCCCATGATCAATGTGGATCTCATATTTGTACACTTGATCAGGCTTAAAGTAGGATAGAACGTAGTTGTAGATAAAAACAATGAATTATTTAAACCAAATCCAACCTAAATGTTCTATCCTTCTATGAGGTCTAGCCATGTTTCAGGTTCTTCCTCCAGTGGAGTCTTTTAGAATAATGGAGTGTGGAGTCGCCAGGTGGATGAATGTGAATGTTTGAAACAGGCTGCTGTCCACCATCAGCAATAAAATACCAATATAAAGGCTAATTGGTTTGAATTGTTCCCCAGTGGAGTTACCATTGTGTTGGGGTTCCTGTGTTTTGGCCAGATTGGCAAGACCAAAAGACAAGACAACATCAAAACCACTTTGGGATCCTAGGATCTAGCTGTCCTGGATCCAGAGAGGGATCTCTCTATAAAAGGCAAAGAATGATATATCTTTGAAAGCTCAAAATGAGATATTAGGCTAGGCATGAAGCACAAGGGTTTTTAAATGATTTGGTTGTTGGGTTGGGGATCATTAAATGAGAAGGTCATAGGAGTGAAAGGAACAAAGTAATAGGATGTTTTGGAAAAGGAAGATAGGTCGAGAAAGTGTCAATCCATTGGGCTATGGAGTCATGAAAGGGGATTACTTGCATAAAAACTGAGCAAGGCCTTTCATAGGGCAAGTCATCTATACTAAAGGATCTTTTAGATAGATGGTGGAATGGAACATTAAGGAGTGAAGGTGAAAGAAGGAAATAAACCCAAGTGCAGTCTGAAGATCAGGTCATATATCATTTAAATCCAGACCTGCTTTGACATACTCGAAGGAAACTCTTAGTGAAGGCACAAAGGGTAGCTTAAGATCAGGTCAGAGGTCATTTAACTCCAGGCCTGCTTTCAGCATACTCTCAAGGAAAAACAAAGTTAATATTTAACATAGAGCAATTCCTAAGATCAGAGAAGGACTTTTAACCTTCAATTCTTTTGACACTAGCTCGAAGAGATCTTAGAAAGGCCAATCTATTGGAAAAGGACCCCAGTGGACAGGGCTTACACTAAATCCCTAGTATCCCAATTCTTTTAGCTTAAACCCAACAATAACATCTAAGAAACAAACTCCAAGTTCGAACATCAGTAAGAATGGGCTAGACCAACATCTTTGATTGGTTAAATTATATGAATTTTCTCCTAGATACACAATCAGCAGAAAACATAAAAGATAAGAAGAGCAGGAAAGCATTAGGGTACCATGCAGGGGTATATCCTAAGACTGATTTACTGATTCTTATCAGAGAATAAATGGACAACATGAATAATGTAATGAGACCAGTGCAGTAAGGAAAACATCACCCGTAATATAGACCAGGATCCTGTGAAATTTTCTTGTTCAATTGATGTGCAAAACCAGTCACATACTCTGAGCTCAATGGCTGTTACATTCCAAACTTCTCCTCCCAACCTACTAAATTACAAACTAATAAGCTACTTCCCCCAATAAATGTTCTAACAATTGAATGAATCCCTATCAACTAACAACAACCTTACAATGTATTCTTCCGGGGTTCTTATAGGAAAAACCAGTAACTGTAGTAGTAGATGTAAATTTAAATGATTCATTAAGACAAAGTGGAGGAAATGTTCATTCCCACTCTTCTTAATGGCTCTGTATTGACATATTGGTACTCTTTAGGCTGTTCAGAAGTTTGGTCAGGTTAACATTAACCTTAGATGTGTTCTTTGAAGTCCTCTCTGACTGTATAGTACTCTGTATTGCCTTTTGGAATAAGTAACATGGACAGAAAGTTTGCAATTCTCCATACTTCTGTGATTGCTATTTTGATAGTTCTTTAGAAGCTTCTAGTCAGTGCAATAACTTTTTAGGGCTTGAGGAGGGATGGAGAACGCTATGGGCAGGTGTCCTTTCTGGAGAGAACACGTTCGGCTAATGCTGAAACACTGATATGAATTATTTGTGCGCCTTAGGCTTCATTAAGCCTCTTAATCATCTTCACAAACTTCATTTGTGTCTTCTTCCTTTAATCATTGGATTACAGGCGTTAAATATTCAATTAGGAGCCATTAAATCCATTAATTTCCTTCACTGATGCTCTCTGCTGCTTCAACGATGATCATCTCTGCGCTCTGAGTCACAGTGACTGTGACTGCAGAGACAGAATGCGTTTCACCATATATATACCCTGTACAATACAATAAACTCATTATAAAACCTAGGGGAGTGGTGGAGGACTGCTGTGGAGGCCTGTGGAATGGTGGCGGAAATAATGGATGTAGGTGAAAAAGGGTGAAAAATGTTGCAGAATGGTGGAAGGATGACCTGATGAAGGTTTGGTGGAAAGAGGGTCGCGGACCGTCCGATTAGATAAGGCAATGGTGACCAATGGCCAGGATTCGTTGATTGGAGTTATTAATACTAAGTTAGGTGGAGAAAAAGGCCTTTAGTGTAAAACATAAAGGTTTAACATATGGCCTATTTACAAAGGAAAAAGGCCCACATGCAGGAGATCGGGGGCCTTTAATGGTGGGACTCGGAGGGCGGAGGGCGATTTGACTATGGACCATTGGATCTCAGGAGGAGATCAATGGCAGAGATCCTCGGATGAAACTCTGTGGAGGCTTCGATGAAAGAGATATGGGTGAGGGCGCGATGTGATGTGAGTCGTGAGATCAAACAATCAACGGCCAGGATTAAAAGAAGAATCATATCGGGGAGGGGTGGTTTTAGAGGAAAAACCACCGGTGTCGCGTGACTTCAAAGAAATTTGACAAATTCTCCAAAAAAAAGAGTGATATATGTCGCTGCACGACACGTGGCACTACAAAACCGCTTATATCACGCGATTTGAACCGTTAACGTCCGGACGCTAGAAAAACGCGATATGCCTCCTCCTGATTGTTGGATGTGGGACAAAAATATTTGATGGTGTAGACGACTCCGCGATATGGGAAGGTGCACTGGCAACTAGGTGGGGGGAAGGTCAAAACGGATTAGATCCCGACTGTCGGATCTACGGTATGGACGGTCAAGATTAAAAGAGGTAGCGGGGAGGCAAAGGGTCAAGTGAATGGGCAGGATGAATGAGAGCCATTGGATCGAAGGGATCAAATGGCGGGGATTAAATCGCAACAGAGGAATTGCAGGGGGCCAAAGCACTGAGTTTTGATTTTACGATTACACCAGGGCCATTGGATCGGTGGGGAATCAACGACAGAGATTGTTCGGAGGGGCAGAGATGGAGTGGGCCATCGGGTTAATTGTGAGTCGTAGGATCTATACGATGGATGGCTAAGATCAAAAACTGGCACGAAAATGTTACAAAGGGGGAGAAATTTATATGGTTGGCGGAGATGATCTTGACCGTTGGATCTATATGATGAATGGTTGAGATCCAATCGGGGCACACAAATCGAGAGAGGTCAAAAACACGGGATTGGGCCTTTTGCGATGTGCGATTGCACCAGGGCCGTCGGATCTAGCGGGAAGATCAACGGTCTACATGTAATCGGAGGGGAAAATGGAGAGAAGCGATGGGCGGGGTGTGCTGTCAGCGCTGGCCGTTCGATCTATATAGATCAATGGCTAATATTGCATCCGCAGGTTCACAGAACAAAAGACAATTGCATTGGAGATTTACCATTAGCAAAGGAATGTGCTCTCAACCAAACTTCTGATTCCGATTGGCACCCGTGGTCTTAGCGCCTGGTTCTGGCGCCTGGTTCTATGCAGTGAAAGGGGCTAGGGGCTAGCCGAGAGGGGCTTAAGCCTGTAATGAAAAAAGGGAATTTTTGGCTTAAATTTAGTGTTTTTTAAGGCCAAAAGAAGTGTTCCAGTAGAGGGAATAAGGGGTTTTTAAACTAGACAAAGGGAAATTGTAAGGTTTAAAGGGGAGTTAGGTTGATCTGGAGGGTTGATGAGGGATTTTGAAAGGGGAAAAGGTGATGAAAACAAAGGCTTTGTGGGAATGAAATAGGGGGAAATGGAGGACTTTTTGAAGCATTCTTCTTCTCAAAACAGTAGGGCTTCTTCAGGGGAACAATAGTGAAGATTTTTTAAAGGATAGAAAACACATGGAGGCTTCAAGAATGATAGGTTTACAAGGGAAATGTATCTCTTGAAGGCTCAAAAACATTTTAGCCACCTGTTTTCTTATCAAAAAATTCATAGGTGGCTAACATTGTAAACCAGTGGTTTATCACACAATAAAATGGTGGTTTTCGCATCAAGAAAAGATGGTAAGTGGAATTGGAAGGATTGATGCGATCCAATAGAAATATGATGCGTGCAGGTGAGAGAAACCTTGAAAACAATTTTTTTCGCAAGGTTCGGGTTTGTTTATCGTTCGCGCAATGAAATGTGCGATGGGGAATGGTCACCGTTAGATTTGGTGGATAGGTGCGAATGATCGAGATCTTGCGATGAATTTGCGAGGTTAAAAGGCGTGGGGCCCGGGATATTTATGTGTTGGGATATGTAAAATATATTAGAACATAAGGTTTTTAATATATAGTTTGGATATGGAATATGATAGGCGGGGTAATATATAACGAAATAGTTTTGAACTATGGGAAGGGGTAGAATATATATCACGTGGGGAAAAAATACATAGGTTTAAAACTAAAATATGGGTTTGGGATATATTTATATAGGGAGTTAATTAAATACGGGCTAAAAGGTAAATATAGGAGCTAATAAATTACGTTAGTGTTAAAAAATGAAATGAATGTAGGAAATAAAATACACTTAGAATAGTGTTAAAACATGATTTAGGCGGGATTTTCATAGTGGGGGCCCAATGTTAACATTTTACACTTGAAAACTTAGGATAAGTGCATTTTTATGGGGTTTTTACTTTTCCAAAGGTTAATATGCATTTTGACTTAGGAAAAGTGGTTTTAGTAGGGTAAAATGAGTGATGTTAAGGGAAAAGGGTTTTTTATAAAGGGGAAGGGTTTCAATGAGGTGGAATCCAATACCTTGGCGCCAATCAGTCATTAAGACGTGGGTCTGGTTCCACCAAAAGTCAGAGAAATGCTCTGAGTCTTTATGACTGAAGGATTTAGTACTGGAACACATTGTGGGGAGAGAAATTAGTAATATGCCAAATGATGTTTATCCATGCCTTGTGAAGCTACTTTCTTCCTACCCATCATTTATTCTACCATTTTTTCCTTTATTTGGGTGCATTTTGGCTTGCAGACCATTTTTATTTTCCTTTTAATAGAAAAATATTTTAATTCTAACCTTATTACTTCTAAGGGCTCATATTAAACTGTTGAGCTCCTTATTGTTCTCTACCTAACTACTGATCTACCAAGATTAAACAATTTGGTTAGATATTTATTCTCTATCTATCAACATGAAATTTAAAGCATGAATAATCAAGTTTAAGCTGTTTGATTATCATCGATTGTGGCATTTTAACAAGCTGCACACAATCTGATTTGCAAAAAGTAAACTAAAGTAGTGGCATTTAAACTTGCAACACTTTCATGATCTATTTTTGAATGGGGTTCATATTTAATATTATTTTTTTGATCTTTATTTCTTTTTGTCCTTTGATTGTTCTTTTAGGACACACCCTCTTTTCATTTTTAATTTGAGAATACATTTGTAGAAAGAAAAGGTATGTAAAATATTTTAAGATGTTAACAGAGCCAAATCAAAATTATGAATCCTATTGTTATAGGACCCTAACAGCTGCTAGGTCTAAGTTTCTATCATTTGCAGAAGGTGGAAATAGCTAACTTGGTGTGGAGGAAGTCTGTGTCTAAGTCAGGAGTCTTGGATTATCTCTGGAAAAATATTGAAGGAAGAGTTGTTAGCTGGGTTTTCCCTTATATTAAGGTTTTGCCTTAGCTGTCCACCTACATCTAGTGTCCTTGATCTCTGTGCTATTGTTTTGGAAATTGCTTGATGAACTAAGATAAAAGAAGAACATAAGAAAGTTAATAAGAATACAAGAATCTCACAAGTAATTATCAAGTATAAGAAAATATTTATTCCTTTCTGATTATATAACATGGTATTAGATCTTAGGTGAAAAGGAGGAAAAAGGAAGTTTGAGGATCTATTGAAAGGAATTTAAGGAACCTCAAGAATTTAATCAAGGGATCATATCAAGAGACCTTATAAGGAAAAAAAATTAGTATCTTCATGGAAAATGTATAACACAATAAAAGGAGAGAACAAATTAGAAGGAACATCAAATTTCAAGTCATGGAAAAAGAGAATTGATTTCATCCTTGAAAAGAAAAAAGTCCTGGATTTAGTTAAGGGAAAAATGAAGAAACCTACTGAAGGATCTAATGATGCAGATAAAGTGAAGTTTAGAGAGTCAGAAATATTGGCTATGACACTAATCGTATAAGTTATAAAGGACAGTCTTGTCCCATACATTTGAAATTTCTAACATAGGCTCTGCTCAAGAAATGTATGAAGGCTTATCAAAATTGTTCACTATCAATAACATTGGTCAAGTATCAAGTCTTAAGAATGAACTAAGGACCACAAAAATGACAAAATATGACACTATGGCTTCCTTCTTTGTAAGGATATCTATAATTAGAGATTACCTTCAAGCCATAGATGAGATTGTATCGGAAAAATAGCTAGTGCTTACTGCATTATTGGGATTGCCACCCACTTGGAGTGCTTTTTCTTAAGGAATCAACAACTAGAAATAAACTCCTTCATTTGAGGAATTGTGGAATGCTTGCAACCAAGAAGAGGTGATGATTTAATTAGTAACCAACAATGAAGAAGATAAAGTTTCAAATGCCTCCTCCGCTAATCACAAGAAAGGAAACTTCAAGAAGTCTAAAGGGCCAAGAAAAAAGGTAGACATGTCCAAATTAGAATGCTACTAATCTCATAAAATGGGCCACTATAAAATTGATTGTCCTGGCAATCCGAAGAACAAGAAGAGGAACAAGGATCAATCTTATGTTTCCAAAGAAGGATCTCCAAATAATAATAGAACTAAAGAATCCGAAATAAGGGACTTACACTACTAAGTCCTTTACTCTAATCTCTTGCTGTTTTCATTTTGTAATTTTGATTTCTAGTATTTTTAGGTTTAACATATTTTGGAAAAACATTTTTGAATTGTTTTTATAAGGTCATAGGTATCCCTCGAGTTTAGAGGGATCCCTCACCAATTTCCAAAGATAAGTATCTTACTCTTTATAGTACCTTTTTCATATTTAGTTTCCCTTACTTATCTAGGTTTGTTTATACTAGATGCTAATTACATTTCTTTGTTTAGGAAATCTTCCGGATCTGGTAAGGAATTATGAGGAAGGCCTCACAAAAACAAAGCATTAGAATTACAAGGTTTGTTAATAAACAAAGGTATGCCTTAGACCATAAGCTTTGTTCTCTTCATGATAAAAGTGTATTCATTATTTTGGTAAATTATTCTACATTACTAAAATTATTGTGTCTAGCTCTCTTGAATCATAAAGATTATTGATTGGGTGATTCAACATTAGATAAATCTACCCTCATATCTTTGATTACTCTTGTGGAACCCTAAAAAGGTTCTTTGTAAAACCCTAAGTTAAGGGTATGTCCATGTGAGAAACCCTAGGCTAATTACGGTTATTAGTGAAGTCTAAGAAAATGCTATTTTGATGTGTAAATGTTTTGATGATGTCATGTTTGGGGTTTTGGTATAGTTATGGAAACCCTAATTTGTTAGGGTTGGATGGTGATCCTGAACCTGTGAAGTTTTGGTAAATTTTGGTTTGCTGTGTTATGCATTGAAACCCTATATCTTTAGGGTTTGGTAGGGTTTATAAGCAAGACCCTTATTTTAGGTGTATGCTTGTTCGTTTGGTAATGTTGATTTTTGTAGAATCAGAAAGTGATCTAAGTCTCAAATTTGGTGAGGAGGCTTAGACACCGATATTCCAAAGAACCCAGAAACCATTTGTGGAAATTCCACTCGGTTCATGTTTTATTAAAATAATTAATTATTTAATGGAGACCCTAAGTCTAAACTTAGGGAAATTAAATAATTAATGGGTCCTAATAAAACAGAGTGTGAATTTTCTAGAGAACGAAGATCAAGACTAGTAATAATATTAGCCATTTATTAGAATTCTAATCTGGGCCGTTGATTCATCAATGAGAATATTATAAAAGAAGGCTTGAGGTTCATTTGGAAAGTAAGCTAGGCAAGCGTTCAGTAACCTGAGGGAATTCGATTATGAAGGAATAGAATTCGATTTCAGAGGGAGATTTTCAAGGGTAGAGGAAGAATAGGGCATCAACAGTGTCAGGGCATGAGTGTAGGAGGAAGCAAGGAAGCAGAGAGGCAGCACTTCAGAGTAGCGCAGAGGCCTCACGCAGTAGTGATGCAGTCTTATGTTGGCTCTGCGCAGAGAGCTACGTAGGAGGCACGTAGAGTGACACAAAGGGCTAGGGAACCCCTCAGGTGTTAGAAATTCTTTAGAGAACCGAAGGAGAATTATCTCAGGTGTACCTTGAGAAATTTTCTCAGTTGTTTCTGCAAAACTTTCTTTGTAAATTTTTCACTGCCGAAGATTAATATATAAACCCTCATCTGCTGCACTGGTTTTCACACAATGGGTTTTTCTGGGTACAATTGTCCAAAAACAACTGTGTCTATGTGATTGATTCTTATGTTTGTATTCTTTACTGTTAAGTTCTCTACATTTACTTGGGTGATTACTGTAGTAGTTTTTATTTCAAAATTTACTGGAAGCATTTTGTAAATAACTTATTGGAAGAATAAGTAGGAGAAATAAATCTATCAATGCAAAATTCTATTTTGATGTGTAAATGTTTTGATGATGTCATGTTTGTGGTTTTGGTATAGTTATGGAAACCCTAATTTGTTAGGGTTGGATGATGATCCTGAACTTGTGGAGTTTTGGTAAATTTTGGTTTTCTATGTTATGTATTGAAACCCTATATCTTTAGGGTTTTGTAGGGTTTATAAGCAAGACCTTGATTTTAGATGATGTGTTCGTTTAATTAATGTTGATTCTTGTAGCATCGAAAAGTGATCTAAGTCTCAAATTTGGCGAGGAGGCTTAGACACCAGTATTCCAAAGAGCCTAGAAACCATTTGTGAAATTCCACTCAGTTCATGTTTTATTAAAATAATTAATTATTTTAATGGAGACCCTAAGTCTAAACTTAGGGAAATTAAGTAATTAATGGGTATTAATAAAATAGAGTGTGAATCTTCTAAAGAACGAAGATCAAGTCAAGTTTTAATCTTAGCCATTGATTAGACTTCTAATTTGGGTCGTTGATTCATCAATGAGAAGATTATAAAATAAGGCTTGAGGGTAATTTGGAAAGTAATCCGGGCAAGAATTTAGTAACTCGAGGGAAGTCGATTATGAAGGAATAGAATTCGATTTCAGAGGGATATTTGCAAGGGTGGAGGAAGCATATGGTATAAAAAATGTAAGGGCATGAGGGAAGGAGGAAGCAGGGAAGCAGAGAGGAAGCACTACGGAGAAGCGTAGAGGCCTCACGCATTAGTGAAGCAGGCTTACGATGGCTCTGCGTAGAGAGCTATGCAGGGAGGGCTAGGGAACCCGTCAGGTGCCAAAAATTCTTCGGAGGACTGAAGGAGAATTATCTCATGTGTATCTCGAGAAAATTTCTCAGTTTTTTTTGCCAGAATTTCTTTGTAAAGATTTCACTGTTGAATATTAATAGATAAATCCTCATTTGTTGCACTAGTTTTCCCACATTGGGTTTTTTCGGGGACAATTATCCAAAAATAACTGTGTCTATGTGATAGATTCTTATGTTTGTATTCTTTACTGTTATGTTCTCTACATTTACTTGGGTGATTACTGCAGTAGTGTTTATTTCAAAATTTATTGGAAACATTCTATAAATAAATTATTGGAAGAATAAGTAGGAGAAAAAAATCTATCACTACAGTAGTATTTCAGGATTGAAATTTTCACATGGTAGCAGAGCTTGAGATCAGTAACAGGAGTGGAGAACCTAAAAAGGAACTAAGACCAGACGTTTCTGCTGCAGCAAATTGGAAGGGTTCACACAATTCTCTAGAGAGAAGGGAAAGCATGAAAGGACATATGGATCACAACATCTCTGTACTGGCATCTAGACTGGAAGAGGAATTTGCTTGTGTGTCAAACTCTGCTTCTTTAGAGATTTGGTATATTGACAGTGGAGATTCTGCACACATGACAGGGGTACGCGAATGCTTCTCCAGCTACCGAGAAGAGCAGATGAACTTTCCAATCACCATGGGAAATAAGGAAAAATGCACCCATGTGGGAAGAGGAACCATAGTATTTCAAACCGAAGTTGGTAATAAGCTTCGTGCCACTAATGTGCTGCATGTGCCTGGTTTGAGGATGAACTGACTCTTCGTGTCTCAACTTCAAAATAAAGGTTATGACGTTTACTTCATTGGAAAAAGGGTATACGTCAAACACCCAAGTTGGAAGAAGAAGGAAAAAATCAGAGTAAGGAGCAATAAACTCTATAAGTTGTAGCTCAAATCTCCAATGTCGCCGATAAGAAACAATTATGAGAAGGATTTGAATGAAATATGGCATAGTATAATGGGGAAATTACACCATGGGGCTTTGAGAATTCTCAATGAGACCGTCACAGGACTTCTAGAACTTAGTACCAAGCGAGATGACGTCTGCAGAGGGTGCATAATGGGGAAGTATGCCAAGGAAATGTATCCTAGAAGAAACAGTAGGCTAAGAGTGTGTTGGGATTATTACACTCGAACATTTATGAACCAATATCCACTAGAGCTCTCAGTGGTGCCGAATATTTAATTAGATTTATTGATGACCACTCTAGGAATACTTGGATCTAATTTCTTAAGCCCAAGGACGAAGTCTTTGATCGATTCAAGGAGTTTAAGACTTTGGTTGAGATCTGATAGGAAAGCGGATAAAAACACTGCGATTAGATAATGGTGGAGAATACATAGATAAATACTTCACAGAGTTTTGTGCAAGGGAAGCCATCAAAAGAGAGTGGACTTCTCCATATAATCCAGAGAAGAATGGAATCAAGGAAAAGGAAGAATATAACTATTGTGGACGCTGCAAGGGCTATGTTTTATGATAAAGACATGACTAAATTCCTCTAGGTTGAAGCTTGTAATACAACTGTATATGTTCAGAATAGGGTTCCTCATAATACATTGGGTAAGATCAGTCCAGAAAGTGTCTTTGCTGGTAGGAAGCTAGAGGTAAGCCACTTCAGGATATTTGGTGGTGTGGCATACTGCCATGTACCTGAAGAAAAGAGGAATAAGTTGGATATGACTACTGAAAAGGGGTATTTGGTGGGATACAATGAAAATTCTAAGGCTCACAGAATCTACATTCCTGGGAGCAGGAAGGTTGTAGTGCGACAAGATGTAAAGTTCATGGAGGAAATAGCTTTCAGAAAATGCCGAGAGATGCCTTCAACGACGTAGTCCGAATATGATCCACTTGTTTAGCCTCTGTGACCAGCTGAGGTTAGCCTGAGTGATTCTCTAAAGGAAAATGATTCAAGGTATTCATCTCCAGAAGATTTGTAGGAGGGGGAGTAGGTAGAGCCACCCAATACCAGTGGTAGGACGAGTAGGGAATTACGAAAAATTATGAAGGATGAAGAGGAGTTTGTTAGGCCCCCCATAAATGAGAAGAGGGAGCATAAGAAAACAGATAGGTACCAAGCCTTGGTAGCATAGGTTGGGGAACCATCTAGTTTTTAGGAGGTAGCTCAACAGCAGGTATGGGTCGATGCAATGGTGGAAGATTATAGTTCCATCATGACAAATTATGTCTGGGAGGTGGTTCCTAAGCCTCGTAACAGATCAGTTGTGGGTTTGAGATGGATCTACAAGATCGAATATGCTGCAGATGGCAGCGTAGAAAAATTCAAAGACAGGTTTGTCGAAAAGGGGTATGTTCAGAAGGAAGGGATAAAGCATGAAGAGACCTTCACCCTAGTCACCAACTATACTTCTATAAGATCCGTGATATCCATTGCTGCACAGATGGGATGGAATATTCACTAGATGGACGTCAAGACTGCGTTCTTGAATGGGGTGATAGAGGAAGAAGTATATATCGAACAACCAGAGGGCTTTGAGACACATGAGAAGAAAAATCATGCGTGTAGGCTTAAGAAAGCCTTGTATGCATTATCATTCTATAATTTTTGAGATTGTGAGTGTAAACACATAAGACAACATCAAATACTTTGGAAGCTAGGATCTGGCCCTACCAGTTTCAGAAATGGATCTCTCTGTAAAATTTAGCTTTGTTTTATGTAAATTTTAGGCTAGTTATGATTGTGAAATTGTTTTCTTTTTTGTGATTGATTGGATTGTTTTGGTTGATTGAATTATTATAATTCCATTGGGCTATGGAGTCTAAAAAATAACTGGATATGCATCAAACTTTAAAGGAGTTTCACAGGGCAAGATAGGTTTCACTAGTTGGATCTTTAAGAATTTAAATGATATGGAACAAAAGAAAAGAAAGGTTCAATGAAAATAAGGAGCAATTAATAATTCCTTAATTTGACTTTAGAAGAAAACATAAAAATTACTTACAGCCATAATAAGGTGCATATTTCAACAAATCCTATTCATCACCGTTTCTGTAATTTAATTAAGCTTTTTAAGAAATAAAAATGAAAGAGACAATGAATTAACATATGAACGAAAGAAACACATCACCAATTCGTAAACCACATGAATCCTGTGAAGAATGTTCTTGTATTATTGATCATTCCATCAACCAAAAATTGCAATAGCTTTGAGAAAATTATATTAAATAATCGACCTAGAATACTTTGAAGTGTGAAGTATTTGTATAATAATTACAAAACTAATTTCTCAACCGAAAACGTATATTTAGCACTAATCTAAAAAAATTATATATTTATGCAAACTAATAGGCTAGGTGGAAAACTGCGTGGAGAGGTGGCTCTAATTTGGAGGAATTTGTTGGTGAGCTGGCCTGTTGTTGTTGCTGCTGCACTGTTTTCTATGCTGGATGATTCTATAACTGTATTTGAATTATGAATTAATCTAATAACTCACATAATTTGTCCCATTTTTCTTCATTCAGAATGGTTAATTTGGTTACCTTCTGGTAAATCTCATCTACCTCAGTGTATTTTGCAAAAGTTGGTCTTACCACGAAGATGTGATTTACTTCATGCTGAATGTAGAAATCGTTTCCCATTGCTTCCAGGAATGATTTACCTGTCATACTGCCTTTGATGTTAGCGAATGTGGAACTATCTCTGGCCACTTCCTTCAATGTTTTAATGTAACCTTATTGAGTAATTAATTTATCATTAATTACAAATACACTGGGTAACCTTTCAGAATCAATGCTTCTATTATGTTGAAAAACCTGTTTACTGATATTTCTAGACCTTGACACTTTTTCTCCAACTGAGTAATAATATTATTTTTAGTCAGAAACTTCTTGACTTCCAAGATGGTTTTAGTCCTGTCATCAATGCCTAAGTCTTCTAGCTCATACTTATTCTTTGAATTTAGGAAATTCGATGATGCTGGCATCTTTAGTGGGTATGTCACCCATTTGTTCTCCGATTTCTGTAATTGCTTATGTTGCTTTCTTTATCAGGTCCTTCTGCTAAAAAATAATTTGGATACATGGCCAAATTTCATTCATAGAATTTATAATTTCCATCCATATTCTTTCCTTGGCTTGGGCCAAGGTCTAGCCAATAGATGACTCTCTCTCTTCTTTTTGTAACCTTTCTACTAGCCTTTGGGATTTCTGAGCTTCAGTAAAATGTGAAGCTTCACTCCTGGTTTTATGATCTTGCAGAGCTTTTACTTGTCCTTGCAACTTCTTTATCTCCTCAGTCTAAATTTACAAGTTATCAAAAGCCTTTGTCAATTGGTCATCAACATCTATAGATTGGGAAGAAGGTGTGGTTGATGTTGGCAGCTCCTGTAGTGGGGATTGCTGTGAGAGGCACAACATCTAGAGGAACCATGGCTACCTTTGATATCTGATCTTTCTCTTTAATAATTTTTTCCATCTCCATCTCCATATGTCTAATCTTAGCATTTTGTTCCATTATCAATTTCATCATGTCTCCTTTTTGTGTCTCAAATTCTTCAATGTCTTTAGTCAATGTATCTTCAGTTGTTGGAAATTTCAGCTGTTTCCTCAATGCTCCAATTTCAACATTGTTTTTCTTAATAAAATCTTCTGCAACCTTCATATTTTCTGGGTCATAGCCCATCTTCACAACCAAATCTTCCAAAGATTTGATCCTAGTATCTTTGGCTAGAGAAGAAATCTTCTCCATCTTCAGCTGAGACTGAATATTGGAAAGTGACACCTACAATTTAGACACAGTCATTGTGGTATTTGTTAGAGTAGAACATATCATCTCACCATTTTGTTTGTGCATCTCCATTTGGTCAATGGACTGGATATATTTGGTATCAAAATCAAATGATGTCTTCTTATAATTTGCTGCTGATTTGGGCTGTGGGATTTGAGCCTCAAGAAAGGCCATTTACATCCTCCCTTTCTCTGAATCAAAAGATGAAAGGAGTCTACTCTTTGAGGTAGACTTTTGCTTCCAAAGCTGAGTGTAAGTGCTCTTCTTGAGAATTTCATTCTTAAGCTTGATTTCTCTGTATCTATCAAAGATAATCTTCTCCTTCTCTCCTTGAACAACCTTTGAAGTCTGAACCATGTCTTGCTAACCTTGTGATACTGATGACACTGTTGGAGATGCAACAAATTTGATGCCTGCTTGAGAGGAAGATGGTGTTTCCTTGACTATCATGGCAACTTCTTGTTCCAGATTCTTCTCTAATCTACTTTAGGATTGAATCTAGTCCTCTTTCTGTACATAATCTTGAACTCTTTCCCTTCACTGTCTATCATTGAAGGTGGCTCTTATTATCTCTGCCTCTTGTCTGCTTTCTCCTAAGGAATATGAGTTTGTGAAGTTGAAGTAGAAACAAGTTGCTCTTCAGCTTCTTGCAAGGTAATTTCTGTCCAAGTCAACTGGTTCACATATCTTTCAATTTCCAGCCTTTGGGTATGAGTATGAGGAGTGGTTTTGTGCTCCACTCTCATATTAGAAATTATACCCAAAGGATCATAGGACCATGTGAAACTTAAAATGAACTTCATCTCTTTGAGAAGCTTATCTGCTTCTTCTCCTGCTGTTCTGCTGTTGCACACAAAAGAGATAACCTGTGTCCTAATTCTGAATTGAGATTTATTTTTGGCTGAAGCAAAGTGTATTTCATTTGAATTGATCATCTGCCTTATATATTCTAATGAAAATAATATTATTGGGAGGTATTTTGGAAATATGTAAGGTGAAAATTCACACCCATAAACTCTGATTTCAGTGTAGTTTTGGTACAGGTACAAGTCTCTAGTATTTTCTTGCTCCGTCAGATGTAAAATCCTCTTTATTTCATCATTAATCCTCAGCTCTGTTGAACTGGTTAACGTGCTCATTTATGGATGTATGAACTGCTTAATGCACTGCTTGAAAGTGAATTCTTCCTGATCTTTCATTACTAAGGAAGTCCAAAATATAATAGAATGTTGATTCCATTGCTCATCTAATTTATGCATAGAAAACTTGAATCTTTCTACCTAATAATAGATAAACAAATAAACCAAAATTGAAGTATACTTGAACACTCCTTCAGTTGGTAACTTCATGAATTTCTCATGAATATTGTCAGCTAGAAATTGACTGAAATTGAAAATGATAGAATGCTTATTATCTGAAGAAAGTATTGATAGGAAACCTAAGATGGGTTCATCTACCCATTGATTAGAATAATAGCCTAAAATTTAGGATAGCACAGATATTATTTGCTTGCATGCATGATCTGGGAAAATAGAAGAAGGGTAAGGTGGATCCTTTCTAGGTAATTAGGTATTTTCAAGCAAGAAGAGGTAAAAAATCCGTCCTCTTTTAGAAAAATCTAGATTTTGATACAATTCAGTCAAGGCTTCTATTGAAAATGGGGTACTGGTTTCTACAGAGGGGGCTTGCATCATTTGATCAATGGTTTTAGCAGTAATGGTGAGGATAATTTCACCACTAGGGGCTATTATGGCTCTCTGGTTTGGGATATAACATGCTTGGAATTTTCTGGAAAATTAGGGAGAGTGAAAGGTTCGGGTAACGATGTAATGAGGGAGATTGGACTCCCAGAGTCCAATTTCATCAGTTTTGTCCACAAATTTATCCTCGAGCCAACAGTAGAGTTCAAAGAGATTAAACTCACACTAAGTCTCAGAGATTTTCTAGCCTCAGTCTGCCAAGGGAATGTGGTCTAGGTATACAGGGGGATGGATCAGAGGGTTGACAGAGTCTTCCTATTTTTTCTTCTTGGGAGGCATACTGTCAATTGTATAAATATACAAAGATAGAACACTTTGGCGAAAATTTACTAGGAATTGTAGGTTTGTTGCTGATCAGAAATGGAATTGGGATGTTTCGTCGTGATAGATCAAATGCTTGACTGATAGGAGAATGTAACTGTACGCTTGAACACTTGGAAAATGAAGATGAATTGAGAAAATTTGCAGCGAAAAGGAAAAATGGTGGCGCGTTCAGAGCTTTATGGTTTTGGGGATTTTCTGTTGCAGGTGCGGGTCCGTTGGGTTTTCAAATGGTTACCCGAGAAAATTAAATGAATTAACGGTAATCGTTTGGAATAACATTGATTGGTCTTAAAATCTAGCTACACGACAGGAAATGAGTGGAAGTACTTAGGAGGCACATGGGCAAGGAAAGTAGGAATGGAACTATGGTCAACGGATTTCAGAGGGGGGTGAGAGTGGTAAGAATATCATGAGGGGGGGGGGGGGGGGGGTGGGGTGTGCGAAACATTTAGAGCATGCCACGTTGCGTGGTACCGACGAGAGGAAAACCGCCTTTTCGGACCCCCCCGTCTCGACAGTAGAGACAGAATGGAAAGGGGGGGTCGAAAGACGATATGGGTCGTTGATCTGGCACTGCTGTTGATTGGGCGGATGAAAAATGTACCTGTTTTAATCACAACCTGACACATTATTTTTTTTGTCTAATAACCTTCACTTTCAAAGAGAAACTTTGGATAAAATGTTAATGCAATCAAACATTAGGCCAAAGCTAATTTTACATAATGTTTTTAAACTTAGGATAAAATTGCACAAATTAACCCTTCGAATTATAATTAACCACATTTATCCTTTGAACTTCAATTTTTCACCTAATTCTAAATTTTTTTTTTTATTCATTCCTAAGGGTGAATTTAGACTTGCAAACCCTCATTTTACTTCATATGAAAAACAAAAACCTATCCTATCCTCTCCACTTATTTCTCCATTGATTTAGCTTAAGCATTTGAATCAATATTATTTTCTACGTAACAAACATTAGCTAAGATTTGAAAGTTTGGCTAACCTTATTCTCTAATCTAATTAGCAGAAATTTAAACTTGTTTAACCATGATTAAGCTGTATTATCAAACAAATGACTAATGATTGTGGCATTTTGAAAAAGCGGCACACAACCTTCACTTTATTTAACAAAATGAAACTATCTATCAAGTAGTGGAATTTAGATTTGCAACAATTTCAACATTATTTGTTTTTTGTTTATCTTTTGTGGGGTTCTCATCTTTATTTTTTATTCTTTTTCACTATTTTTATTTTCTTTTTCTTTTGTCTTTATTCTATATATATATATTTTAAATACCCTCTTTTCATTTGCTTATATATATATATATATATATATATATATTTGGAAATCATTTTCAAATTGAAATATTATTTACAATATCAAATAATTGAGATAAAATGTCTAATCACCTTGAGATCATATAAATTATAGGACCCTAATAGTATGGACTTAAGCAAGCCCCTAGATCTTGGTATGGTCGAATTGATAGCTACTTGCAGAAGACGAGATTTGTCAGGAGTGATGCAGATCCCAATCTCTACTATCTGAGAGTAGGGGATGAGCCTTTGATACTAGTATTGTACGTAGATGATCTATTCATAATAGGATCATCTAGGCTCATCAAGGAATGCAAGGAGAATTTAGCTACATAATTCGACATGAAGGATCTGGGGCTGATGCATTATTTTCTGGGGTTGGAAGTTTGGAAGCAGGCGGGTAAGATTTTCATTTTTCAAGGGACACACGCTATAGAAATATTGAAGAGGTTCAAGATGGAGGACTGTAGACCCATGGCTACACCAATGATCAGAAACTGGAAGAAAATTGATACATATGAAGATGATGAGGCTGATCCTACCTTGTATAGGTAGCTCATAGGGTCCTTGATGTATCTAGTCAACACTAGGCTAGACATATGTTATGTTGTCAACACCCTCAGTCAGTTCATGGTGGAACCAAGGAGGGCACATTAGGAAACAACCAAGCATGTTCTCAGATATTTTAAAGGAATAGTCGAGATTGGACAGAGATACACCCGAGGCAATGACATCATATTGGGTGGGTTCACTGACGCAGATTAGGCTGGGAGCCCAACAGATCAAAAAAGTACCAGTGGGTACTGTTTCAATTTTGGATCAAGAATGACCTCCTGGTGCAGTAGGAAACATAAGTCCATGGCTCTGATCTTAGATGAGGTGGAATATATAGCTTCAAGCACTGCTTCTTGCGAGGCCATATGGATTAGGAAGCTGCTTGTGGATATAATAAAGGAAAATATGGAAGCGACCAAAATTCTATGTGATAATCAGAGTTGCATCAAGTTATCTGAAAATCTTGTGTTCCGTGATCAATTGGAGCACATTGACATCAGGTGTCATTTCATCAGAGACTGTGTCTAGCGAGGAGATGTACAATTACAATACACTCTAATAGGAGAATAGGTGGCAGACATCCTTACTA
This sequence comes from Pinus albicaulis, assembly GCA_034641835.2. Taxonomy (NCBI): domain Eukaryota; kingdom Viridiplantae; phylum Streptophyta; class Pinopsida; order Pinales; family Pinaceae; genus Pinus; species Pinus albicaulis. The sequence goes on along the minus strand of CM076575.1, from coordinate 1,867,234,604 downwards.
AGGCTATGGGAAAGACAAAGTTTGTCTACTTTAGAGAGAAGATGGTGATGATCAAGAATCCATTTAAATAGAAGAAATGAACTGATGCAGAATTGAGATAGAGTTACAGTACATATGAGGCAGTGGTAGTGGCAGTGTCATGGGCAGCAGTACAAAAGACAGCAACAAAACAGATGAGGGGCAACAAAAGCTATATATCAGTAGTGTAGAGAATGCTTAAGGGTCAGAGCAGTATGCAACAGGCATATTGCTAGAACACTTTCCTCGCTAAGAGGGTGTGTTGATTTTTGTAGCATGAGAAAGTGATCTAAGTCTCAAATTAGGTGAGGAGGCTTACAAACCAGTATTCCAAGCAAACTTGAAACCATTTGTGGAAATTCCACTCGGTTCATGTTTTATTAAAATAATTAATTATTTTAATGGAGACCCTAAATCTAAACTTAGGGAAATTAAATAAGTAATGGGTATTAATAAAACATAGTGTGAATATTCTAGAGAACAAAGATCAAGTCAAGTTTTAATCTTAGCCATTGATTAGACTTCTAATCTGGGCCACCCATCAATGAGAATATTATAAAAGAAGGTTTGAGGGTCATTTGGAAATTAAGCTGAGCAAGTGTTCAGTAACCCAAGGGGAATCGATTCTGAAGGAATAGAATTTGAATTCAGAGGGATATTTTCAAGGGTGAAGGAAGCAAAGGGCATCAACAGTGTTAGTGCACAAGGGAAGGAGGAAGCAGGGAAGCATAGAGGCAAAACTACAGAGTAGCGCAGTGGCCTCACGTAGTAGTGACGTAGGCTTACACTGGCTTTTCTTAGAGAGCTACGCAGGAGGCACAAAAAGTGATGTATGGAGGGCTAGGGAACCCCTCAGGTGTCAAAAATTCTTCAGAGGACTGAAGGATAATTATCTTAGGTGTATCTCGAGAAAATTTCTCAATTGTTTCTGCCATAATTTCTTTGTAAATATTTCATTGCTGAAGATTAATATATAAACCCTCATCTGCTGCACCAATTTTCCCACATTGGGTTTTACTAGGGACAATTGTCCAAAAATAACTGTGTCTATGTGGTTGATTCTTATGTTTGTATTATTTACTGTTATTTTCTCTACCTTTACTTGGGTGATTACCATAGTAGTGTTTATTTCAAAATTTAATGGAAGCATTCTGTAAATAACTTATTGGAAGAATAAGTAGGATAAATAATTCTATCAATGCAGTAGTATTTCAGGATTGAAATTTTCAGAGTCAAAACCCTAGCCTTATCAAGTTTGACTTTAATGTGTTTTTTTCATTAGGTTTTCCTATTATATGTTATGATATGCTTGTGCACAATTATGAAGTCCTAGATATGTATGTGCTGACCTAATTTTTTATGGTAATAAGTCTTAGGGTTTGTAATTAAGCCCTAGTCAAAGTTTGATATTCTAGGATGATATAGTTTGTGGATTATAGGGTTTTGTAGTTAAACCTTAGTATAAGTTCAATTCTCTAGTATATGATGATATTGCTTCAAATGTGATAATTTGGGATCTATGAAAGGTTGTTGAATACTGAAACTATTTTGTGATTGATTTTGATTGTTGAAGCTCATGTATGAAATCTATGGTTATGCACTAAATCCTACTAGAAAAGTCTAACATATGAATTCTAAGAGTTTTTAGATGCATTATTGAATTGTACTTGTTAAAATTGTTTCTAGGGTTTTTAATATGAAAATTTTGTCATAAGGAAATATTGAATCCCTTGATATAATGAGATTTATATATTGGTTGAGCTATTGATGTGAATTAGGGTTTATAACAAAAACCAGGGAAAGAAGATGAAATATATCAATATGTGTCTCTTGATGATTATGAACCAAACTAAAGTTAGGCATCTAGTGTCTAAAAGTCTAAAGGTTCCATTATTGTATAATTTTGATATGGTTAAATGCTTCTATATATTTGGTTGTGCTTTCTATATAAGTTTTTGCAGGTGCATAATTTTCAATATGGTGAAGATGTTCGTAAGTAAAGTTGATTTGATTGATAAGCATGATAAAGGAAGTTATATGAATGGTGATGATCAATGTGACTTTGATAGGAAGGATGGAAGCCATGAAAGAATATCCAATGTCATAGAAAGAAGTTGATCTGCCTAAGTTAAGAGGGAGATTGGATATAAAAGATCTCCCTAAAAGGGAGCCTGGATAGAAGAAATCTCGCCAAGTTGAGAGGAAGGGCATATTATGGTCTCACCTTGAAAGAAGAAATTGGAGAATTCACTTAGAGGTACAGATGAAAGAAGGAAAGAAAAATTTGGTTTTAGAATATGTTGTTGCATGTGAAGTAGGAAATGAAGCTGTATGATTGAGGAATCCGTTGTTAAGATTCATTTGGAAGGCTCTAAGTCCTACTGTGAAAAGTTGAGAAGCAACATCAAGATTTCTAAAATACCCCAAAGGTTTGTGTTTACTTATGTATATTTGAATTTTTTTTATTGATTGGGGTTGTGTTTGCACAGTTAAATCTCTCGAAGATTTGATAACATGTTCTACATGCTGGTTATCAATCAGTTTGTTCAGGAGATATTTGTTATTACCGATCAATTTGATCGGGAGAGATTTGTTACTGATCTATTTGATTAGGGAGGATTTGCTACCAATTGGAATAATTGGGAGTATTGAGGCTTTGTGTGTGAGACACATTACCTGAGAGAACATGAGGTCGACACTATGTTTTGATGTTTGGATCCCGAAGTAGGGAGGGTGGCATTGGTCATATAGCTCTGACCTTGGATACACACCTTAATCTCTAGGTTGATGGTTAGTAAGTAATACTGATGGTACCTAGAGAGGGTGAAATATTTAGTCCATTTTAGTCCAACCCAGATAGATTTCTTTGGTCAAGAATCTATTCCGTGGAAACATGTGTGCCTAAATTGTTGAAGGACCTTTGATAGATTTCCCTGGTTAGAAATTTAGTCCATGGAATTGTGGTGCCTAAAATCTTCATGGTTCATGTGTTTTGAGATATTCCTTGTACTTGTATATGTCATTATGAATACCTCTATAGTTAAGAGGGAGTGTTGAAGAATGCAAATAGGTTCGGTCTTCATAATTGTATTTGAGTCATAATGAAATGTACTTATGAAAAGGAATGAAAATAAAATTTTATTATTATTATTATTATTATGACATATTTAAGCATGGGTTTCATGCTTGGGTCATCATGTTTTAGGTAAAAGTCCCCATTGAGGACTCCTAGGATTTATATTGAGTCATTAGAGTCAATGTACATTTAATAAGACCCTTCTTGGGATTTTGAATCATTTGAAAAAGATTTATTATTAAGTAAAATAGGTCATTTGTCACCTCCACACCAAGTCAACCTCAAGGAGATTAAGTCAGCCTCAAGAATGGTAATTCTACCTCACCAGAAGCCTATATATTGAAGTAGTTCGATTCATTTGGAGGACACACTATCAAAAAAATTTGATATATAACAAGAAGCAAATAAAAGGTGCAAAGTTGGAAAAGGAGAATAATTGTAGGGAAATCTAGATCAAAGTTTTGTGCCATATATCTCTCACACTTGTGGAATTTTTAGGAAGATCAAAGCATATACTGCTACATCGAAGCTATTGTTTCTAGGTTGAAGTTTCTACTGCTAGGTCAAAGTTGATGCTACCAATTGTTGCTACTAGGTCGAAGTTGCTATCATTTGCAGAAGGAGGAAAGGGCTAACTTGGTGTGGAGGAAGTATGTGTCTAAGTCAAGAGTATTGGATTATCTCAAGAAATCTATTGAAGGAAGAGTTGGTGATTGGGTTTTACCCTAGATTGGGATTTTGCCTTGGCTGTCCGCCTACATATGGTGTCCTTAATCTTCGTGCTATTGTTTTGGTAATTGCTTAATGAACTAAGATAAAATAAGAACATAATAAAGTTAATAATAATACAATAATCTCACAAGTAATTATCAAGTATAAAAAATATTTCCGCCTTTCTGAATTTCTAACAGGTGCTAGGGAAATTTGAAGCTTGTAGGGTGTTGGTGCATATTTTCAATTGTAGTTAATAAAAATAGGGTGTTGGAGCATCCTTTCAGTTGGAGCTAGTAAAAATAGGGTGTTGGAGCATCCTTTTAGGATTTGTAGCTTCCTGATAAATAAACTGTTTTTCTAATAGAGTACTATGAAGTTGGAGCTTCCCTTCAGTTGAAATTGATAAATTATTGTACTCATAAATTATATTCAAAACAATTGTTCGAATGGTACTAAGATCTTTTTTGATGAGATTTGGTTCTAAAGTCTCTGTTCTAGAAGAAATATCAGACTTAGATAGCATCCGTATGGAAAAGTTATATGGAACTATTATAGATTATGAAATGAGGTCTGAACAAGAAAACCCATCCACAAGAGAAGAAAAATTCAAAGGATCAAAGAAGAAAGGAAGGACCAAGCAACAGTCCAAGCCAAGTTCCAGTTTCAACTGCAATGAAGTTTCAAATGAAGAAATAAGCAATTTTTTGAGGAGGCTAAAGAAAGGAATCTACAAGTTCAAAGGTAATCCTCATTTGAAATGATTTAATTGTGGTATAATTGGTAATTTTTCTTCAAAATTTCCCTATGCAAAGTGTTTATACAACGAAGAAGAAGAAGAAGTTCCTAAGAAAAAGAAATATAAAAAAAGGAACAAGAAGAAAGGTAAAGGTAAAATTAGCAAGAAAAGTATCTATTCAAAAGAAGATAAATCTTTGTATGAAGATGAAAGTGACAATGATACTGATTTAGAAAGAATGTTATTCATGGAATCTGAGAATAAAGATGAAGTCAAAGGAGAAGTGGACGTAGAGAGAGAATTGGTCAACACTTAAAAAATCTAAAAACAGAAAGAAAGAACATTAAGGTATTGGAAAAGAAGTTAAGAAAGATAAGAGAACACTCTAAAAGTATTAAAAAGAAATCTGAAGAATTAGAGAAGATCATAATCAACCTAAAATTCCAATTAGAGGAAGCCAGGGTGATTAAATAAACACTCAAAAAACAATTGAATGAAAATTACAAGATAAAAGAAAGTTTGGAAGTAGAAATATTCTGCCTAAGAAAAATATCCAACAAAATTTTGTAAGCAACACTGAAATGTTGGATGAAATTATCAATAGTCCAAGGTCATGTGATGAAAAATCTACATCAGGATATAAGCCAACCACTGTTGAAAAAGGATAAAGCTCCAAGAAAATAGGTAAAGAAGTTGAACAAAAGAGTTATGCAAGTGTCATGAGGGACCCTATCAAGAAAGAGGAATGCATGCCCTCAAAAGAGAATGTTCATGATCAATCAAGTAGGAGAGCGCAAAATCAACAACTAACAATGGAGAAAACTCAAGAAGAAGGTTTCTAGAGAGATGCACCATCTAGAAGATCCCCCACTCTCAAGTATCAAACTATATTTCTTGGTGTGTGTTACTCCTATAATAATTTTGGGCCAAAGCTGTAAATTGTAATGCTTAGGCTAGAAAATTAAGCAACTATGGAATCTATTCTAAGAGTGTCTATCGTAAAATGCATTGTGAATATTATAATAAAAACTATAATAGGTTTGGATCGTTAAGTAATGAAGTATAATGTTACAATTGAAATAATTTTGGACACATAACAAAGGATTGTAGGTTGACCATTCCTCCAAAGGAGCCAAAGCAAGGTTTTAGCAACTCTCTGAAAGAACCTTCAAGAATCTGGAAGAAGGTTGAAAAATGTACAATTGCTTTACAAGCCCAAAGCAAGAAGGGTGGATGGTGTTGAGAAAATGTAGGGCCTGAGATTAATACAAATTATCTTATTGATAATTACTTGTGAGCTTGCTTGTGTATCTTATGTATTCTCTTTGTTAATCTATCATCAAGGCAATTATCAAAATGCACATGACACAAATGTTTAAGCATAAGTAACACTTTCATTTTAGGAAGATAAATCACAGATTTACCTTCCTTACATTACACCATAGATCTGAATTTCAACACTTCATATTGACCTTCAGACCTTTGTCCTTAAGAATTCACTTTTATCCTTAATATCTGCACTGTTCCTTCCTCAATTTGTACTCTTGTACCTTCCGCCATTTATACTCTTGAGACTGTACCACAATCTGTCCTTTAGATCCATACTTCTTCTCTCTTTTTCAATGATGTTCCTTATTAGATTAATCCGCAATACTTCTTCCTTTTCAACGTTTTTCCATCATCAGTCTTGTCCCTATATACGCAGCTTCTAGATGTTATGTGACCTCAGACAGATTCGCATTAGTTACCCTTCTTTCCATGCTATCCACTGCAGACTTCACTGTGATTTCATCCTTTAAATATCCGCACTCACTCAGAGACCAGTTTGCAAATCTATGTTTTTCTGCGAAGGCTACTTGGGTATTTATAGTTGTTTTCCCTTGTATATAAGCTGACCTTACAAGTGAACTGGTGTGACTATTTAGGAGCTGACATGACTGTTTAGGAGGCCAAATTCTCCAGTAGTTTGAAGGCTAACTTGAGACATTATTTAGGCTTGTTTATCAATGTTGTGTGAGGGCTAAATGATAGCCATTCTTCCACTGTTTCTGGACTTGGTCTTGGAGCATTTTATTATCTTTGTCTCCTTCTTTTCATAGTCATGAAGACTGACCTAGTTACATTTTACAACAGATGGTATGTCAACAATGGCTGTTATACACAGATGAAGGGAGATATAGAAAAATTTGTAACCTTGCAAAACGAAAGGGATGAACCATTTTCGTTTAGAAATGATGGCTCAACTAATATTTTAGGAAAGGGTACAATCAAAATTGGAAGCAAGGGTGCCATGGTAGAATTTTTTTTCTCATTGAAAATATGAACCATAACCTACTAAGTGTGAGTAAAATGTGTGTCCAAGGGCACACACTTCTGTTTGAATCAAAGAAATGCGAAATAAGAAAGAATAAATCAGGTGGATTAGTGGGAACAACATCAAGGACTCGAAATAATATATACATCTTGGATGAAATTGGAAACGAAAGTTTTTGTTTGGTGAAGGAAGATGAAATTTGGTTTTGGTACAAAAGAATGGTTCACATGCACTTCGAAAATTTGGTCAAAATATATGAAAAGGAAGTAGTAAGGGATATGCTAGAAATATCGAAACCAACAAGTACCATATGTAAATACTATCAACATGGAAAACAAAAAAGGGTTGAATTCAGAAGCAATGAACACTCCAGTTCAAGGCCATTGGAATTAGTGCAAAATGATTTATGCAAATCAAAGAGAACTAAAGGATTGGATGGTGAAAAATACTTCATGCTGCTTATCCATGATTACAGTAGGATGACACTGATATGTTTCCTAAGGAAAAAAATAGAAGCATTTGAATTCTTTAGGATTTACAAAGAGATGGTTGAAAATGAGATTAATTTGAAGATCACGTGCTTAAGATCAGATAATGGAGGATAATTCATGTCTAAATAATTCCAACAATTTTATGAAGAAAATGGAATAAAAAGACTTTTCTTGACAACCAAGATACCTCAAAAAAATGGAGTCACTGAAAGAAAGAACATAACGATAAAGAAAATGGCTAGAAGTATGTTACATGAATCCAAACTAAGTAATATCTTCTGGATATAAGATGTAGAAGAAAATGTTTATATTCTCAAGAGAGGAATGCTCAAAAGTAATGAAAAGACTCCATATGAACTATGGATAGGGAGATTGAAAAATGTCAAGCACTTTAGAGTCTTTGTAAGCAATTTTTATATAAAAAGGGAAGATAAAAAGATTAGAAAACTTGACTCTCGGGTAGATGAAAGTATATTTGTTGGATACTCAAGAAAAATAAAGGCATACAAATGTTATAATATGAGACTCAATAATATAATGGAAAACATAAACATGAAATGCATGGGAAAAAGACAAACCAGGGAAGCACATCTTCAAAGGAGTAAGAAATACAAGAACTAGAGAAAGGAAAAAGAATAAAAGAAGAAGAATGATTAGAAGAAGAGCTAGTCAACTAGGAAGAAACATAAGATAATCAACATGCACATCCTAAAGAACCTAAACCATGGTATCATAAAAATAATCCATTAGAGAATATCATTGGAGATATGAATGCATGAATAGAAACAAGAAGAAGCCGAAAGGCACACATTCTAGAATGAGGACATCTCACGCTGTTATCCACAGTTGAGCCTAACAAATTTGAAAAAACCAATGATGATTAACACTGGATCAAATCCATGGAAAAAGAACTGGATCAGATTGAAAATAATGAAACACGGGAATTAGTTCCAAGACCTAGGGATAAGAATGTCATTGGAACAAAATGGGTCTTTATGAACAAGCTGAATGAAGATGGACAAGTAACGAGGAACAAGGAAATATTGGTATGTAAAGGATATGCACAAGTTGAAGGGATATATTTCGAAGAAACATTTGCATTTGTTTCCAATATGGAAAAAAATAGAATGTTCTTGGCCTATACGTGATTGAGAGGGATTAAGGTGTACCAAATGACGTAAAATCAACCTTTATAAAGGAAAAGTTAGAAAAGTCTACATAGAGCAACCATAAGGACTTCCACTAACTGAAAAATAAGAGTATGTATGTAGATTGAAGAAAGCTATGTATGTTATTAATCAAGATCCTAGAGCCTGGTATGCACAATTGGACACGTATTTACAACAACAAAGATTAAAAAAGGGAAGTGCTAATAGCGATCTATATATAAAGTTTGAATAATACTTCTTGAATATCATTGAAGTATATGTGGATGACATCATTTTTGGAAGTGGCAATGACAATTTGAGTAAGAATTTTTCCAAAGATATGCAAAATGAGTTTGATATGTCCTTGGATAATTTACCTTCTTCTTCGAACTCCAGATATATGAGGAAGATGTTGGCATATTCATTTATCAAACCAAATACATCAAGGAAATGTTGAAGAAATTATGAATGGAAGGCTGTAAACTTGTTAACACTCCCATGGTGACCGGTTGCAAGTTAAGTAAGGACGATGAATCTAAGGAAGCAGACTAGAGGGTCTATAAATCAATGATTAGAAGCCTATTGTACGTGAAAAATTCAAGACCGGATGTAATGTAGGCAGTTGGACATGTGGCGAGATTCCAAGAAACAACAAAAGAATCCCATGTTGTAGCAGTCAAAATATTTGTAGATATCTCAAAGGAACAAAAGATTTTTCATTATGGTATCTGAAAGGGAATATATTGAATATGATAACCTATATAGATGTAGATTGGGAAGGTAGTGTTGATGATCATAAAAGCACTAGTGGAGCAGCCTTCTACTTGGGTGATTGTCTCATATCATGGTTGAGCAAGAAGTAATATTTAGTATCCTTGTCCACAACAAAATAAAAATATATATCAACAACAACATGTTGTACTTAGGTCCTCTATATGAAGCAAGATCTACATGATCTCAAAGTGAAGTTTGTTGAGCCCATTTTGATATTTTGTGACAACACCAATGCCATGAGTCTCTCCAAGAATATTGTAATACATTAAAAAACCAAATATATTACTATAAGATATCACTTTCTCTGAGAAAAAGTTGCAGAGAAGAATATCAAGGTAGAGTACATTGAGACAGAGGAAAAAATAGATGACATCTTCACCATACCCCTAGCATAAGAGAAATTTGGGTATCTTCGGTAGAAGCTTGGGGTTCTTTCGGGTTCACATTGATATACATTTCATCAATCCAAGAAGATAGGGGGAGAAATGCATATTGCATGAAGGCAGAGGATGATATTTTGTTAAGCGGAGTCAACCTTTTCCATTGATGTCAAAGGGAGAGAGAAATTAGCAGAGGAAAATCAGAAGCATGGAGATAGTGGGAGCAACAATCGTAGGGGGAGCATGTGTGTTTCCATCAATTCCAAAGGGGAGATTTTTGGAATTTGGTTTTAATTGATGTAAAACCAAGCATCAACTAGAAAAATATCCACATTTGATGAAGAAAATGATTGGGAACATCAGTGTTTTTTCTCTCAAGACCATCATCGTTTGCTTGTCCTCATAATGTTGTTCCAATGGTAGGTGACACAACACATAAATCCTCACCATTGAGGGGATATGTCTTGTAAAATTTGGAGCCCCATTATGTGGTCAAGGTGTCCTAAAATGAGATTCTAAATGAAACTTGATGATTGGTTGAATATTGGATTGAACAATAAACCCTCCAAATGAGGAATATCCTAGTGAAAATTGGCTTGCAAAGGAGGTTCATTTCAAGGAATTTTAAGTAGGAAAATAATTCAAATACAATGGAGTTTTTGTCAACTCATTAAAATATTGAATTTATCCTTTTAAATTTTACAATTATTGAGGTCAACTCCATGGATTGTTAGGTTATTAGACCCCTCTAGAAGCCCCCTCATTTAATATACATAAGAGGGATTGATTCCTCTTCAAATCATCAATCTAACACATTTTCTTTTGGAAAATTTGTCTCATTTGTGTAAGGCCAGGACTGTCACGCCAATATGAAGAGAAGGTCGAATTATCAAGGGTTAATGGGCTTACTATTTTATCTTTTTATGGCGGTTATTCGTTGGTTAAATGTTACAATTATAAGATCAATTTCACCTATTCACTATGCCTAATCTCTACCTTCGCGAGGCCCCGTCTGAGGCACTTTGTTGAGGGTTTTATGCTATCTCTAAGGCCAAATTTTGACCCTCTGAGGCAGGGTTACTGAGTCCCATCTCAACCCTCCTTTGACTGTCTTAAGATGCTTTTAGATATTTATTGAAGACCAAGTGGAGCATTAGAGGAAATGTCAACCTAAAAATGGCCTCTTAAGGAAAAATAATAAAATAATATTAAAATATTAAAATAAGAGTTATAAATTTTGGAGGGAAAAGAATAAAAATACCTTTTTTTAATTGTATTTTTGGCTTATCTCCTTATAGGTTTACTCAAAGTTCAAGTGTAGACACTCATTGGATGCAGAATTAAATGCCACATCCAACGAGTACCCATTATGCATAATTTTGAGAAGACCCACATTGATAAAAATAATAGATACATTGAAAAAGCATGTTCAACACGCTTTTTTAATGTATTTGCGATTTTTATCAATGTGGATATTCTCAAAGGTATGCATAATGAGTAATCGTTGGATTTGGAATTTAATTCCGAATCCAAATTCCAAATCCAACGAGTGTCTACACTTTAAATTTGAGTAAACCTATAAGGAGATAAGCCAAAAATACAATTAAAAAAATAGTTTTCTTATTTTCCCTCCAAAATATTTACATGTACCTTTTTTTAAATTTAAAGGATTTTGTTTCGTTTACATATTCTGAAATAGAAAATGCATGAAATTTTCATGGGTTAAGCTGAAATTTCCTCTAATGGTACATTGAATTCTGAGTGAGTTGTTATTCGTATGCTGAGATAAAGGTCATTTATTGAGGTAGTTTGAACATTAGTCTGAGGCTCTCTCAGTCCTATTCTGAGGGTTTCCTCATATTGTTTGGGAATCTTCTTGAGACCTTCTTCAACCTTTTTAAGGCCTGTCCTATAGTATATATTAACATCCCTTTTTGACTATTTATGTGGAGATTTTTGACCTAATTTTTGGTCCCACTGTGGCTGGACTAGAGCTTTGTATAAGGGTGAGTTTTGGGAATGTTAAAAATTATTTGGTAATCAAAGCCATCGATGATTTATCATTAAATTAAATTCTATTCAGTCAATTAAAGAAGTTTTGGCCAACAAAGGAGACCGCAAGTTTGAGACCACAAATAAGGGTTTGTTATGACTTAAAGTTGAAATTAAAGTTTGTTTTAAGGGAAGTATTTGACACAAGAAATTAATACTTGTCAAAGAAAAAATCAAGGAAAAAATATGAAGCATCAGTAAGTGGTGTTGAACATAGTTAAAGGACCAAATTAGACTTGTATTGATGCTTGTCGAGCAACTATTTGAAGGATATGTTAAGAGTACTTTCAAATGAAAAACACTTGTGATATTCTAAAGCAAGAAAAGGTAGAGAAGGCACTGTAGTATTATGTTGACCTTTTCATGAAATCTAAGGTATCATCCAAAACATTATCCTAGTTAATCATTCAATGTATGTTTGAAAAGTTAAGTGTTGTGACAAGACTTTGGACAAAAGTATAATAATAGAATTTCAAAAATTTTCAAAAGGAAGATTTGAAGTGTGATACATTGACAATTTGACATAAGTTGTTGATTGAAATATCATTGCAAAAAATCTGTGATCTGAACATGTATTGAAAAAAATTAACAGGGTTTTGTATATCATTATAAGTAGGTCATTGTCCTTGGTACGAGCGCGTACATTTTATTCCTCAATCTATTATTTTCAGGGTGGTTGGGTCATGTAAGGCAGAGAGTGAAGTCTCCCTCAGGTTGGAGCCTGAAAATACTTCAGGGTGACAGAGTGGTTCTAGGGCAAGTTGAAGCTTGCAGGGTGTTGGAGCATCCTTTTAGTTGGAGCTGATAAAACTAGGGTGTTGGAGCTAGTAAAACCAGGGTGTTGGAGCATATTTTCAAGAGTTTGAGCTTCCTAATAAATAGAATGATTTTCTAATAGGGTACTAGGAAGTTGGAGCTTCCCTTCAGTTAGAGATGATAAATGGCTGTATTCATCAATTATATTAGAAAACATAGGATGCATTTTCTCACGAAATATTTTTCACCTAAAAGTGTACTATTCATGTGATGTGATGTGTTGCCAATTTGATTTGTGCTAATGATTTTTAATGCTATAAAAATTTAAAAATTATTGATTGAAGTGAAATACTAATTCACCTCCTCTTAGTATTTCCACCACTCATTTTGAACCCTAGGAAAGTCCTTTTTTTTCTCTCCAACACCCTTTTGAAATTCATGGTGGGACCGTTGAATTTGTTTTTTCCTTTCTTAACTCATGATAGGGATTCTTTTATCCTTTTGGTAGGTGCCCTCTTTTCTCTTTCCTTTGTGGTGTCCTTCAACCATAGGTTCTCTTGTAGAAGAAAGCGTTTTAGCCCTAAGTTCTTTGGTATTTGTAATTTGTGTAGGGCTCTTATCACATGGGAGGTTTTATAACAAAATTGAGAGGAAACCCAAGATGAAGGTGGTGATATTGATGCATGTCAATATTTTTCCCTAAAAATTTGGAATGACCTCTTAATCCTCCTTATTATTGAGACATTTCCTTTGTTTTATCACACCAAGTATTGGGAGTATAGGCTTCCATTCCTCACATTATGTTTGTACAAATACTCTATGAATTTCAATTCCTTACTCCTATAATACCATTTTACCTTCCTAATTAAATCATTTGGTGGGACTTGTGGTTACCTAAAAATTGTTTTTACATCTTTGTTTTGTGATTGAATTCCATCTCGACCACATGTAAATATAAGTATGATTATGAGTGCACATTAGGTTTCAATTCCAAATGTCATCATATGCATATGAATTGGTATGCCTCATGTCGCTATATCAGTTTTCACCTTTGCAATTCATGTTTTCTCAAACCCTCACTCAAATAACTTGGCTTCACCTAGGAGACATCCTCCAAGGATTTTTTTGTAGCCACACTTGGAGTGATTTCTTAATCCTTTTTTTTCAACCCATGGAGCACTTCTTGGTTCATATTTCTAATCCTCATCCTCATTTTGTTGAAAAATGCAGGAAGAAATTCTCAATTTGATTTTTCATTGATTAAATTGAGAAAATTTGAATTTCCACATCAACAGACAACTTGAATGCATTTAACTTATGTGACATGGCTCGTGTCACCAAATTTACTCATTAAATTATATTTTGAGGAGTTAGAGTTCAGTTAAACATGTGTGATTGCTAATTTGTAGCAATCAAGGTCAGTGATCTAAGGTTGTTTTCAGTTAGACTAGTTCCAACTTTTGGAGGAAATAATGGAAGGTCAAGTTGTGAACTGGGACTTCATTCAAACTCAGTGATCATCCAGTTAACTGATCAATCATCCCAAAATATCTAGTGCATGCAGAGAAATCAAGTTCCCCAGGATTGGTGGAGATTACAAGGAAGTGTAACATTAGTTGTAGACTAGACTTGAGTGTACATGTGTTGAATGCAGTAAGAGGATCAACCTAAAGGAATTGCGCAATAAATTTGAGGAATTTCCTAAATAATAGGGGCCTAATTCCTCAAGGAACAATGCAAGGAAATAGGGGCTCAAGCAGAGGAAAAATTGAATAATTTTGGGTCAGAGCTTCTAAGTGAGTAGAAATATATGTGATGCACTTGCAGGTTGTGCTCAATTGAGCAAAGAAATTGTAATACATCTCTATTTATCAGATTAATGCAACCATGCATTGGGGTTTTTAACATTTTACTTTAATCGGGAAAAATACCATTTGCATGTGTGTGATTTCTTATTGCATGTCTAAAATTTTTGTTCTAAATTGTGAATTAATGTCTGCAGAATAGTAGAGTAGGTTTGTGTCTTGTGATTTTGATTAAAACTTTATGAGCAGTTGCAAATATACATTGTAATATCTACATGGTATCATAGCAGGCTTCACACTAGAGCAGGAATTTGAAGTTGGTTCTTAGGAGGCTCGAATTTGGAGATCAATGAAGCAAGATTTCTTCAGAGTTGAGAAGATGGCTTTCAATGGACTAAGGCTAGAGTATGCTTTGGAAGACATGTCCTCTAATTTTTTTGAATGGAAGGATCACATGGAGGCAAAATTAGATGTCAATGGATTTCTAGAATACATCAAGACAAATGTTACATAACCACTGAAATCTGATTTCCAGAACCGTGCTCAATGGAAGAAAGATGTAGCCAAGGCGAGGAGAATGATCCTAGAGGGAGTACGAGATCACATTGTCTCAAATATCCATGGAAAAGAAACTCCATTCTCAATGTGGAAAGCACTGACATAATTGTTCGAGAATAATAGTGACCATAAGAAGTTGGCGCTCAAAGATAAAATTGAAAGTATCAAGTTGCAGAAGAATGACACAATTCCACAATATCTAAGTAGGTTCACACAGTCTCATAATGAACTTGGCAAGGTTAGTATTAATGTATTTGAAGAAGACTTGGTAATCCTATCCCTTCTTGTCCTTCCCAAGAGTTAGCACAAATATCGAGATTCAGTGAACAAGAGGGAGAAACTATCGAATTAGGAGCACTTATGGTACAATTTGGTACAAGAGGAAATAATGCAGAACACCAAAGATGGGTCTTCATCCTAGTGTGAGGATGAAGAAAAAATTGGCTTGGCTAGAAAGGAAAATAAGGGAAAATGGAAGAAATCCCAATCCAAATCAGAATCCAGTGAAGGGGGCAAGAAGAAATTTTTGTAAAATATTAAATGCTTCCATTGTCATGAATTCAGGCACTATTCCATGAATTTTCCATACAAGAAGGAAAGCAAGAAGACCACAGGAGGAGCAGCAGGTGAGGCCTTGGCTTCATAGTTCGAGCTTGAATTTACCCTCATTGCATGCATGATCAACACAATGATGGGAAGTGTGTGGTAATTGGACTTAGGTGCATTTTTTCACATGACATGGTGTAGATACTTTTTTAGTGACTTGAAAGAAAAATATCTGCAGATGCACATTGAAATGGGGGATGAAAAAAGGTATAACGCTACCAGGGTTGATACAGTAAACTTTTAGAGGGAGTTAGTCGTCCACCTCAAGCTCAATGATGTCCTTTTCGTTCTGGGCCTAAAGAAAAATATCATATTTGTTTAAGTTCTAGAATACCTTGGTTATGATTTGATCTTCAACAAAGGAAGAAAATTCCTTAGAAACATAGCCACAGGACAAGCGAAGCAGATCAGAGTTCGGGTGAAGAACCTATATAAGTTAGAAGTGGAGGATTGTGCTGCATTAAACAAACAGGTGGGGAAGGTGTAGAGCCGCAATTTCAGTGAAATTTGGCATAAAATACTTGGCCATTTGCATCATGGTGACCTGAAGATTATGAAACATATAACCACAAGCCTCCCCAAAGGCAAAATTGAACTGTAGGATGTATGCAAAGGATGTACTTTGGGGAAGTACATAAAATCCACATTCCATGATTTGGACGACAAAGCACATGAAGTCCTACAAAGGATCCACTTTGATATATGTGGACCTTTCTCGACAGCCTCCACTATTAGGCACAAATATTTTGTCATTTTTATTGATGAATTATCAGGGAAGTGTTGAATCTTCTTCATGCGGAAGAAGGAGGAGACGTTCTTGTAGAGTTCAAGGCACTGGTTGAGAAAGAAACTGACAAGAAGGCGAAGGCTCTCAGGAGCGATAATGGAGGTGAGTATGCATTGAATGAATTTAAAATTTTATGTGTAAAAGAAGACATTCAATAAGAGTTGACAACACCCCACAACCCACAAAAAAATGGGTGGTTGAGAGAAAGAACTGTATCATTGTGGGAGAAATGAGGGCGATGTTGCATGAATAAAGCCTACCATTGCATTTGTGGGCAGAGACATGAAACACAACAACCTATTTGTAGAACCAAAGTCCTCATCAGATTCTGGGCATGATTACACCAGCGGAGGTTTTCTCGGGGAGAAAGCACAGATGTGTCACACTTCAAGATTTTTGGAGCCTCTGTTTACTGCCATGTCTCCAAAGAATCAAGGAAGAAGCTAGAGTCGACAACATAATTGGGGGTATTTTTGGGTTTCATAGAAACTCCCCACAACTACCGTGTGTACTTGTCATCCCTCAGAATGATAGTTGTATGAAGGGAACAATGTAAACTTTGAAACGTGAATTGAAACGAGTACCTGTTTTTTTGAGGTAGCAAAAAAGTAATATGATTTTGAAAAGTACTAATTCGGAATACTATTATTTATTTTTTTAGCATATTTTTGACACTTTAGATTTTCTTATGTATCAAGTATAAACATTATTTTTAAAATGTTAGTGATTTTCCGGTTGATTTTGAAAAGTGTTGATGCGAGCATCAACCCTTTATTTTAGAAGACTTATTTTTTGACTTTAAATTTTCTAATATATCAAGCATGGATAATTTTTTAAAATTTTAGGTAATTTTCATGTGGATTATGAAAAACATCAACAAATTTTTTTTAAGGCATATTTTTGACACTTTAAATTTTCTTATGTCCTAAGTATGCAGATTTTATTTTTAAATGTTGATTATTTAACCATTTTTCAAGTTGTCTAATTCCCACACAAAAAAGTTAAAAACATTAAAACATTGAGAAAAGTAAAAACTTAAAAAAAAATTAAACACAAAAAATTAAAAATAATAACAATGAGTGAATAAAAATATATATTACAACATAACAAAATTAAAAAAAATGGCCAAAAATACATATAAAGAAAAAAGGCAAAAAAAAAAAAATTGACTATAAAAATGTTAAAAAAAACAAAATTAATTTATAAATGATAAAAATTTAAAAAAATATATTTAAAAATATAAAAATATTAAAAAAAAAATACAAGAAAAATCTTAGAAAAAAACATAATTTAAAGAAAAAACATAAAAAATTAATCCAAAGACAAAAATAAATAAATAAAGAAAGATATTAAATAAATTAAATTAAAAAATAATTAAATAACATTAAAAAAAATGAAAAACCTAAAACAAAACATTGAAATAAAAAAAATAAAAAATAAAAACATTAAAAACAATAAAAAATAATAAGTAAGAAAAAAAAATTCAAAATCATAAAATAAAAAAATAAAAAAATAAAAAAATAAAAAGAATTGCCTTGCGCAACGGATCAGGGGTGGAGGGACGACAGATCTGTCGTCTCACCACCCTTGTGGACCAATAGGCCACAGGGTGGAGAGGGACGACAAATCTATCCAGCCCCTCCCCTACCACCCCCACGACCCAATGAGCCACAAGGGTGGAGAGGGCAACCCCCTCTGTTGCCACCCCTTCCCTCGCCACCCCTGCGACCCAATGGGCCAGGGGTGGAGGGGACGATTTTCAAAATCGTCCCCTCCACCCCTGGCCCGTTGGGCCACAGGGTGGTTGGGTAGGCTGGGCGATTTTGTTTTTGTTTTTTTTTAATTTCATTTTAATTTTTATTTATTTTTATATGTTTCTTTAAATATTTAATTGTTTTGATTTTTTTTTTTTAATTATAAATTTTATTATTTTTTAATGTTTTTATAATTTGGGTTTGTTTTTGGCTTTTTGTTTTTTTTAATTTTTTTTTTTTAAGTTTTTATGAATTTTATTTTTTTAATGTTTTTTATTTTATTTTTATTTTTTATTTTTGCTATTTGTATTATTTTTTTCTTAAATTATGTTTCTTTTCAAAATAATTTTTATTTATTTGTATTTTAACAGATTTTTTAAAATTTTGACCATTTATGACTTAATTTTGTTTTTTTTTTGTTATTACATTTTTTTTTAATTGATTTATATTTTAATATATATTTGTATTTGTTTGTTATTATTTTTAATTTTTTTTTTTTTTTACTTTTTGTCAATATTTTAATTTTTGTTTTCCTTTTTTTGTCATGTTTTTTTTTGTGATGTTTTAATATATATTTTTATTTACTTATTAATTTTTAATTTTTTTGTTTTTGTTTTTGTTTTTTTTTCAATGTTTTTGTTTTTTTTTTGTATTTTTCATTTGTATTTATTTATTATTTTGTTTTATTTTACTTTTTCATGCAGGGTTCGTATCGATCCTCGACTGGCGACTTGATCCCATTACGTGTCAATTTGATAGTTGATTTTAAAGTTTTTGTTATAATGGTTCTAGTTCGACCCCACAATGTGTCAATTTCATGGTTGGTGTTTAAGCTTTTATTACAATTATGTGCCAGTTCGCCTACACTCAGTGCCCATTTGATGGTTGATTTTTAAATTTTTGTTGCAATGTGTCAAGTTGTCTTAGGCTAAGATTTTAAAGTTGGTATACTTTTAACATTTGAAAAAAAAAATTACTCTTGGTATAATGACTCTTTTATTTAGGTGTTGTCCTCTGAGATAATTGGGGTCAATAATTATGCCAGAGCATCTATAATGTTTTGTTTTGTTTTAAGTTTGGAATTTTGGATGACCAATGCATAAAACAATTTGCAACAACTGTGTCTAAACCTTTAGATAGTATTAATTAATAAGACAAAGGGCTATTGCTTCATTCCACACAATGATTTAGTTCTGCAGATGTTTAAGCAGAATATGTAAGAAAATATGATTATTTAAATATTCAATTGAAAGTTTAAACAATCATAAGTGTGAAGACTTTCAAGCTATGTCTAAAAGTTTAACAAAACATATTTAACATTATGAAGATGCTAATAATTTATTGATGTGAGGGACTTACATAAACAAATAACCCAGTAAATCATTCTCTGATATAGATAATAACTTCAGGAGGAATTTAAGACAACTGAAACTCAATTAATCTTACCTAGTTATCTTCATAACAATTAACTACATGTAGAAAACAATATGGAATAATAAACAAGAAAAAATCACATAAGAACAAAGCTGTATGAAACAAATCCAGAATACTTCATTTATTTTTAATGATTAAAAGCTTGTACACTGCTGCATAAAAAAATGCCCATCCAAGGGTGCAACCCTTAATAACTCGTGATGAGAGTTATTTATACTATTTCTAAGACTAAGAAAATATCTAAAAATAATTACAAAAATAGTATCAAATAATAGGAAGAAGGAAACTGTTGGATGATGTGTCACTGCTTTGAAGGAGATTGTTGATGACTTGGCCCTTGAAATGCTGTTGCATTGTCATGCTGTTAGGATCAAAATTACTCAATAGTATCACACAAATTATCCCATCTTTCTTCACTTGGGATTTGAAAATTTACCATATTTCTAAATACTTCATCCACTTCTGAGTATGTCTCGAAAGTGGGCTTGTTAAGGAACATATGTCTAATCTCATGTTTGATGGTCAAGTCGAACTCTAAGGCTTCCAGAAAAGCTTTCCCTGTAATCTGCCCTTTTATCCCTGCAAATTTAGCTCTATCTGTTGTAATAGTATACAATTTCTTACAATAATCTTCTAATTTTACCTACTTATCATTTAAAGCTACCAATCCTCGTAGTCCTTTTTGATTTAAAACATTAAACTTGGAATGAAACCTTTGGACAACAATGTCCAAGGTTTGACACTTTGTCTCCAACTGCTTGATCAAATTCTTCTTTTGTAAGACCTTATTTATCTCTAATATGGTAGTTGTTCTGTCAGGAATATTTATTTCCTCTAGCTCTTCTCTGCTTTTTTAATTTAATATTTTAATCATATTTGTGGCTTCTGGTGGCTTGTTCTTCAAGGCTTCTTTCTGTACTTCAATTTCTGCTCTACATCTAGTTATGAGTTCTTGCTATTCAAAGATTATTTGTATGGATGGCCATACTTCTGTCATGGATTGGTTGATGTCTATCCATATATTTTCCTTTGCTTGGGCCAATGTATCAACCATTAAGGACTCACTTTCCAAATTTGTAATCTCGAGTCCCAATCTATGGGACTTCTGCATTTCTTCCATATACAAAGTGTCATTCTTGATCTTCTTTAACTCTAAGTTCTGGAACTTCTCCAACAATTTGTCATTTTGCTGCTTCTGTAAAGCCAATTCTTGTGCTAATTTAACTGGATCAACTGCTATTGATGTTGATTCAATTTCCGTTGATGATGATGAAGGTTCTATACCTACAACTGCTGTAGGAATTTCTATGACTGGAACCATAGCAAGCTGGGCCACCTCTTTCTCCTTTAGCAATCCTTCAATTTGATCTTCCATTTTCTTTATTTGTATGTTTTGCTCAATAATAAGTTTGAGCATCTCTTCCCTATTATGTTCACTCTGCTCAATCTCTTTGGCCTGTGGATCTTTAGTAGAAGGAAAATTCAACTACTTTTGCAGATCTGCAATATCTGCATTCTTCTTCTTGAGAATCTCTTCTACTGCCTTACAGTCCTTTGTATCATATCCAACATTGACTACAAGATCTTCTAAGGATTTAAAATCGTTATATTTAGCTAATGAAGATAGCTTTTCAATCTTGAGCTGAGATTGAACATTGGATAATGCAGTCCTAAGCTTGGAAAGGGACATTGTTGTAGTGGTCATGGTGGAAAACAACATTTCACTAGATTGTCTGTGCACATCCATTTGATCAATGGGATTTATCTCACTGGTGTCAAATTAAAATACAGTCTTTTTATAGTCTGATGGAGACTTGGGAAATGGAACCTGAGCTTGAAAAAATGCCATCTTCATTCTCCCTTTTTCACTGTCAAAAGCTGAAAGTATTCTATGTTTGGAGGTTGAAGTTTGTTTCCAAAACTGGTTGTATACATTGGACTTGAGAGTCTCATTCTTTTGTTTAATTTCAAGGAACTTGGAAAAAATGTTCTAATCATCTGTGGAAGTGGTTCCTATAGACTGAATTATTTCTAGAGGTTTCCTAGAAGGAGAAATTGTAGGATGAGTATTTGGAATACTGGTTCCATCTGATGTAGAAACTTCTTCTTCAAGACCAATTACCTCTGTTATTGTTTCTTCTGTAGACATTGTTAAACCAATTTTAGGCTTTATCTGTTGTAAAATATATTCTTTCATAATCTCAACAATATATGAAGTCTTCTCTCTTCCCCTTTTCTATTGCTTTCTCTGAGCAACTAGAGTCTGAACATTTGATGTGGGTAAAACCTATTCCTCTGCTTCCTGGAGTGTCCCATCAATCCATTGTTCTTGATTCATAAATTTCTCTATCTCTAGTCTTGGAGTGTGATTATAAGGTGTTGTTTTAAATTCAACTCTTAGAGCAGAGATAATCCCAAAAGGGTCATAATACCAGGTGAAAGAAGGATGGAAGTTCATGTTTTAACAATGTGTCTGCCTCCACACCAGCTGATCTGCTGTTGCAAATGAATGTTCCAACCTTTGAATTGATCTTAAATTGTGATTTCCTCTTTCTTGACACAAAATGTAGGTCATCCATTTTGATCATATGCCTAATGTATTCCAGAGAAAATATTCTCATGGGAACATATGTAGGAAGCTTATATGGTGCAAGCTCACAACCGTATACCCTTATCTCTATATAGCTATGGTATAAATACCAGTCACTAGTTTTAGTCTGCTCACTTAGATGTATAATTATTTTTATTTTATCTCCAATCCTTGGCGTTGCCTGACTGTTTATAAGTTGTACTACTAGATGTATAAATGAGTCCATAAAATATGTGTATGAAGTTTTGGCTGAAATGGATCTGACTATTGCTGTCCAATGAATCACTGATTGATCCACTCCTTCATCATCCTGCTTGCTGAGTTGAATTGGAAATTGATCTCCTTGCTGAAAAAGAATCAAATGAATAAGTACATAACTATACTTAAACATTCCATGTGTAGTAAGATTCATGAATTGTTCATGTATATTATCAGCCAAGAATTAGATATAATTATACATGAATGATGACTGATGATCTTTATTGAATATGGAAATAAAACCAAGGATAGGTTCATCCACAGTCTTGTCATATGGATATCCTAGAAGGTAAGAAAGCAGAGAAATACAATGTTTGGAGGCTTCAGGAAATATGGAAGATAGGTAAGGTGGATTCTTTTTAGGTAATTCAACATAATCAGGTAAGAAAATATCAAATATTTGAGCTCTCTGTGGAAAATTCAACTTATGGTACAGATCCATAAGTGCAGCTGGTGAAAAATGGCTGAGGGAGTCTGATGAAGGGATTAAGAGCATCTGGTTAATGGTTTCAACATAGATGGTGATCAAAATGCCTCCATTATGAGCCACCACTACTCTTTTCACAGGGTCGTATTTGGCCTGACACCAGATAACCAGGTTAGGAATTTATATGTTTTTGGGAAGCTTTAGAAAGGAATAAATGACTCCCAGAATCTGATGGGATCTTGTTTGTCAATGTATTTTTTTATTTAGCCAGAGATGTAGTTCATGAAATTCGAACTCACACTTAGATCTTGTTTGTCAATGTATTTTTTCTTTAGCCAGAGATGTAGTTCGTGAAAGTCAAACTCACACTCAGATCTTGTTTTTCAATGTCTTTTTTCTCTAGCCAGAGATGTAGTTTGTGAAAGTCGAACTCACACTCGGCATCTGCAATTTTGAACAGGGAATCAGCGAGGGGAACATGGTCAAGATTGACCGGGACTGTGGTAGCAAGGGTTTCTTTTGGGTTTGTCTTTTTGGATTTCCCCTTTGGGGCCATACTGACAGACAACCAAGAATAAAAGAGGATAAAGGTATGGTTGACTCGATAACAGAGAGAAGTTTAGGCGTTTCAGGTGACAGATCAACAATATGTAGTGCAGAAGGCTATGCACAAAAGTTTAACTTGCAAGAAACAACAACAAGTTAGATAAACATGACAAAGATAATGGCTTGGGTTTATTTAAAACGTGCAGGATCTGGCTAACGATTTTTTGGTGACTGTAGCGGCTTTAATGTTGTTTGGAGCGGAGCTGTGATGTGGAGGCTAACGGTCTGGGAGAGAAGGCTTAATGGGGAATAGGAGGCAAGGGACATGACATTTTGGCAATGGATATGATTATTTGTCAATGGGTATGGCAGGTGGCGGTGTGTGATTGGACAGAGGGTAAAAGGTCAAGGCGTGGGGACGAATGACTGTTTGACAGATAGAAATGAAACCATGGAGGATTTTGGAGGGGGTAGGGAGTGGTTTCCGATTTTGACCCGGGGGGGGGGGGGGGGTGTGCGAAGTGATAATATTGTGCCACGTATGCCTTTAGCACCCGCCATTAAAACTTCTTTTCAGACTCCCCCCCACGTTAACGGTAAATGGCTGAGGGGGGTGAAAACTCTCCCTCCGCCATTGATTTGGGTGGGGGGAATATCAACCGTAGATAAGTGCATGACTTTTATCAAAGCCGACAAGACATATTTTTCGTTTAGTGACTTAGGATATAATTATATGCGCCTAAAGTTTCATTTGATGTTGGATCAATACAAAACTAGGATAAACACTTTTTAAAGCTTATTAACCATAACCAAATGCAAATTAAACATTTTAATGACACATTTAAACAAGTTGCCTTCATTTTATTCATTTTTATAACTAAAGCACATTTGTTCTTTTGCTTTCCTAACATTTTTATGCCTTCATTCTTTTAGGGAAATCAACCACTAACATTTTATTTTATATGGATTTATAAAATAATCATAATCCTAACATTTTTGTTTTATTTTTCTTTTCAATCCATATCCTAACTTACATTTTAAATTTATTTTTTGAATAATATACTAACTTATCAAAACCAAATAATGTTACAACATCAGGTATTAATTTTTAAAAGTTTTTTAGTCATATTTTTTTCATAATTCCATGGTTGAAATATGTTGAAAACTTAAGGTTTTGTGTAGTCATGATCTTTGATTTTAATTCCATGGTTGAAAAATTGTCAAAATTTTAAGGTTTTCTGAGTCATGATATTTTATCTTCAACACCATGGCTGAAAATTGTTGGAATTTTAAGGTTTTTTTAGAGACATGATGTTTTGTCTTTAATGTCATGCCTAAAAATCATTGGAATTTTAAGGTTTTCGGAGTCATGATATTTTATCCATAATGTCATTGCTAAAAAATGTTGAAAATTTAACTTGAAAAAAAATACATTATTACAAAATCAACACTTTGTTTTAAGGGTGTTTTTTGCACAAAAAAATTGGTTTTTATTGAATTTTACTCCAATATTTAAAAAATGTGAAATTTTACTCGGAAAAAATGGTATTCCATCATTAACATTTTTCATTTTCGGGTTGTTTTTCATGTTTTTTTTGGTTTTTTGGCTAGATTTATCTTTTTGGGTTTATAGTTCATGTTTCATAATTTACATTGTTAGGGATATAATATAGAATTTGATGAAGAGAAAGCGATGCGGTGCTCTCTGAAGAGGGAGCTTCAAATCCCAACACAAGAGGAGATTTTAGATCCAAAGGAGGAACCTAAAGAAGTCGTGGAGTAGCCAAAAATTTAGGAGCAAAGAGTGGAAACCACCACTCAAGTAGAACCATTTAGAGAAGGCAGAAAAAGGACTAGGGAAGCTGAGAGACTTGTTCAGGATGCAAGGTAGAATGTGGGTGCTCCTTCAAATGTGCGCAATCAGAGATAATCACCATATCAATACACTGGTTACATGGATCTAATGACTGAGCTTGTCGAGACCGAGCCATCCTCTTTCGAGGAAGAAATAGAGAAACCTGTATGGGTTGATGCAATGGTTGAGGAATAAAAATTCATTTTAAAGAAATTTTTTTTGGAAGTGGTCCCAAGACCAACAAATAAATGAGTTGTGGGTTCATGATGGATCTTCAAGGTAAAGTAGGAAGCAAACATAAGCATAAAGAAGTACAAGTTTAGATTTGTGGCAAAGGGGTACTATCAAGTTGAAGGGATTGACAATGAGGAGACTTTTTCTCCTGTAGTAAGGTACTCATCCATTAGATCAATTCTTGATCTTGCTGGACAGATGGGGTGGAAGATCCACCAGATGGATGTAAAAAAAACATTTCTTAATAGAGTTATTGAGGAGGAGGTGTACATCAAGAAACCAGAAGGCTTTGAGACTTTTGATTGAGAGTCTCATGTGTGCAGACTCAAGCGAGTGTTGTATAGTCTCAAGTAAGCACCCCATGCTTGGTAGATTATGATCGATAACTATCTCACTGGATTGGGCTTCACCAAAAGTGAAGCGGATGCAAACCTCTATCATATTTTTGTAAAAGGTAAATTGTTGATTATTTTCTTATATGTTGATGAATTAATTTTAATTGGCGATGAAAAAATGATCAGATATTGTAAGGAGGACCTTGCAAGAGAGTTTGAAATGAAGGGAATGGGTCCTATGCACTACTTCCTCGGATTGGAAGTATAGCAAGGCGATGGTGAACTATTTGTATCTCAAGGAAAGTATGACAAAGAGATACTTCAGAGGTTACGCATGGAAAATTTCAAACCCATGGAGACACCTCTAGTGACCAACTAGAGGAAAGAGGATGCCACTTCAGGTGAGGAAGTCAGTGCTACTGTTTACCGAAATTTGGTGGGTTCACTAATGTATCTTTTGAACACATGACCAGATATGTGCTATAATTCAAATGACTGAACTAAGCTATGGTTTGGGCTGACCAAATTACTTTTAAGGTCATCTAAGCATGTTCTATGGTACCTCAGAGGCACCACCTAGTTTGGACTGTGGTACAAATGGACATAGGGAGTGAAGCTGTGTGGATTCATAGATGCAGAATGGGTGGGGAGTCCATCAGAACGAAAGAGTACATCACGTGGAATTTTCAGTTTTGGTTCTATGAAAATTCCGTCAACTCAGGAATCCTATTGCAACAACTGATGGAAAGTATTCTATTTGTTATTCACTTAACAAATTATTCACTGTGTTCTATAAGAAAATATTGAAATCCATTCACTAAAACCTACACAAATTAACTGCAGAATAATTACAAGTGCGGAAACAAATCTGAAAAAACATAGATCATAGAACCATTTCAACACAGTTTTTTTGGACTAATGTCCCTAGAAAAACCCAATGCGGGAAAATTGGTGCAACAGATATGAGGGTTTATAAATTATGCAGTAAATATTCGGAGTAAAAATATATGGTTGACACATCCATCAAATAATATAGAGAAACTGGAAGAATAGATCTTGTGAGACAAACCTCACTCCTCCACAGGAACCGACAATGACCTGCACCAAGACTGGACTACCCTGTGATGCCTCTGCGTAGTGATAGTGTCACTCTACGTAGTAACTGGGTCACAACTATGGCTTCCCTCTACCTCTGTGCTGGTCTCACTTTTGGCTAGAAATTGAAGCCTTTTGGCCTCCGGAAAATGTCTTCGAGATCTGACACTGGATCTGCGCTGTCTCCTCAGCAGGAAAATGAATTTCCTTCTTGCTCTATACAGTGACGACATAGGCACTGTGTCAATGGCTCTGCGTTGATGTTGTGGCTCTCTATGTCTCTACTGCTATGTACTCTCCAGCTTAGTAAATATTCCAACTGGATCTACTGCTCCTCACTACAATCAGGTATCACTTAGCTGATTTCTTCCGCGCACTGCTCTGTTAGAAAAATTCGATCCTTAGATCCTCTGTGTCTCCAAAATGTGTTTTCCAAATGACCCTTCAAGACAATCTTATAGTCTTCTCGTTGAGACTTCAACAGACCAGATTAGATCTCTAATCAATGACTAAGATTAAATTTTGACTTGATCCATTTATTCTAGATCATTCTCACTCATATTATATTAATTCAATTTAATTATTTTATTTTCCTAAGTTTAGACTTAGGGTCCCTTTAAAAATAATTAATTATTTCTATAGAAAACAATCCAAGGGTAATTTCACCAAACGATTTCTGGGTTATCTGGAATACATGTGTCTAAGCCTCTCCAAAAAAATTTATACTTAGAGCACATCTTATGCTACCCCAAATAAACACTCCCTCTTAGCGATGAATGTGCCCTAACAATATGCCCTGCTGCATACTGTTTTGACCTTGAAGCATCTCCATCTGCACTGTTGATGCCTGACATTTTGTCCACCAACTCTGTACAAATGTTGCATCTATACTGCTGCTAACATTTCCACTATCAACAATGTATTCATACTACAACTCCCTTTGAATTGTTTATCCGTGCTGCTGTTGAATATGCCACTGCCAACTACTACTACGCTATAAAACAATTGCTTTCTGCAACTGAAAAAAATCCAAAAGTATACAAGTATACTGCATCTCAGTGATGAAGATATGACTGCTGCTAGCCTCTGCTCTGCTTTTCTAAAGCTGTAGTATTTTTGTTTCTCTGCATTGTGTCCCTCTACACTGCTTCTCTGAAGCTATAGTGTTTCTGTTTCTCTACATTGTGTCCCTCTGTGTTGCAGAAACTCTACTCTACGCTACTCAGACTTTGGCGCTGCTAACCACTACGCTGTCACTTCAACACTCCTCTACACCAAATAGTCACTAGTACATCCTGCTACTTCTGATTTGGGCTCCCGTAGCAAGGTGATGATCTGAGAGGTGGACTCCTCAAGGATCCTGCCCATCTTGTAGATATATGGGTCTACAATTCCAAATCAGCCCACCTCCCTCCTGGAGGTATATGAGCAATCATAGCAAAATGTTAAAATTGGAATCTAGGGCCAAATTCCACATTGGGTCTCCTTAGTTGATGGAGATAATAATTCCATTAAATCCCTCTTTCCGAGAGGACCAAAAATTATATATAGATTTTCCAATTTAGATAAGGAAAATATTTAATAATTCAAAATAAATATTATAAGTCATGATTTATTTTAGGAGGGAAAATTTGAAATTTGGAATTTTAATTTCCCTCCAAAAATTAGGGTCGGTTTCACCAAATCATCATATCTAAATTTGTATATAAGGATCTATCCTCATCTCATTTACACACATCAATTTTCTTGAATATGTGTATGAGGCATCTAAAGTCTTGATGGAGGTTGATGATCTGTTTGGGTTAGGGCTGAGATTCTCCATGGTGGACAACCACATGTCTAGCCAGTCATACTCAAGGAGGATGAAAGTTAGTTCTAGTTTTGGGTTCATATTCAACAACTAGGCTGAGATACTTCACTTAGGGTTTCTGTTGATCTAGTCTCTTTCGTGTGGGCACTCTCCTTGTGTTGATAGGCCGCAATCCTTGTGGTAATTGCAGGAGCACCACAAGGCTATTCTGAAGGGTTCATATGGTCTATATACCATGAAAAAGTCAATATACAGGCAGTGAGGGTAGGCTACATAAATAAGGAGGTTAGGTGCAGTAATTGGGTGTACTGTTGAAGAAAATTGAATGGTTTGAAGTGGTATATAATGAAGCCCTAATTGGGTTCCCGATCTACAGCTATTTCATCATCAAAATTCCTAGGATCATCTGCCCAGTTTATCATTGTTTTGGGTCCATTATAAATAGTAAATATGACCACTCTATCTGGACTAGGACCAAGCTCCTTGTGAATACTTCTTTGTTGCTGTTGTGTCTTCTGTTAGGGAAGATTTTTGCTGCTACTGTTTGAAGGCTGAAAGGAATATTTGCTTGGGCTACTTCTCTATTGTATTCTCTCCATTTCTCTCTTTTTTGAACATTTGAAGATTAATAATAAGAATAATTGATCAAGGGTTTTCCCCATCTTGGGGTTTTTCCCTTGCTTGTGCCATATTCTCATGTTCTATTATCTTGTCTTGTCTTCAAAATTTATCATTTATGTTCTTTCATTGGTTACTATCATGTACTGTGTAATGTGTTTAATAATGGATTAATGGGCTCATGGTTGAATGAAGTAACTATGAAAATCAAAGAACATGTTTCCTAAAATTAACATGGTATAAGAGCTCAGGAAAATACAATCCCAAGAAAAAGTGTAAGAGAAAGAAATCACCAAGTGAAGTTAGTTGTCAAGTCTCCATGGTCTCTTCCCTCTGAAAGTCTGAAGGTCCTAGAAAATATGAGGCAAGGGCGTATGTGACAATGAAGGAAGGAGGGTTAAGGGAAAGTATAAGACATAATTTGGTGCATGTTTCTTCCTGTATTAGGCTGCTGGTGAAAAGGTAAGTAAGGACGTTTCTGTGCATATTTTAGCATGGTTTGGATCTCTGTTTAGTACCATAGAAAGCTGCAACCACTCATTTTTTTAGCACAGGTAAACAATGGTGTTTTTATAGTGCTGATATGGAGAGTGTCCAAGCCCTACAAAATGAATATCTTGGTCTTCCAGGAAACATTAGATAGAAGAAAGTATAGTTCTGGAGTTTATATTTTCATTATGTAATCACAACAGTGAGATTAGAAGTCATCCTGTGGAGATTAATCAAATATCATAGGTATTAATATTTGAAAGAAGAAGTTGCAGTCATAAAATAACTTATATTCAACACCTGGTCAATCATTTAAGAAGCCAACCTTGTGACAGTTAGTCTGAGCATATATATTCTCCAAGTCTGGTCAGTATGATGAAAATTTCTAGTCTTAATTTTGAGCATGATATTGTACATAATCTTAAAGGTGAATTTAGGGTTACTCTTAAAAATTTTGATCTTTCAAGAAAAGAATAAGACCGATCCTTCCATATTTTTTAGCATAATTACTGAATTCAGAACCCTGTCTCTCCTATCTCATTTTCATAGCCTAAAATTCAGTTGAGCCGACCTATAAATAGTGGTTGGAGCATTGAGGCTCAAAATTATGGTTTGGACTAGCCCTTAATTAAAACAATTTTTTGAAGCAGTCCAAATTGTAAATAAGTCAGAGACATTGTGAATATGTGGACTCCTTGTCGCAATAGGGCTTTAATACTTGATTCGAGAAATTCCCACTATTTGATCTACAAATCCAAGTCCAAAATTTTCATCCAAATTTCTAAAGCATGCATCACCAGGTATGCATTTGAAATTGAAGTTTTTGGTTGAAGAATAAAATTCTGTCCAGATATTGTTGTGACTACATTAAGGAGGCACGTGAAGGTAATGTCACAATTAGCCCAAAATCTTGTGACAGTGTGGTTACTCAAGCTTTGTCTCACTTCTATAATTCTTATTGATGAAGTCACCATTTTATTTCGAACTCCCCCAGGTCATAGTAATGAGCATGAATCTATTACAATCGAGGCCAGAGTTCAGTACATGTATGTTTCATTATGGTATAATATATTGAAGCTTCTTAAGAGAATAATCAAATATGAAAGGGTAGCTCAAAGTATGGAAGTATATAATCAAGTCCGATTCAAAGGAAATAAAATTCCGAGTATATTGAAATGTGAGATAATGGACAACATACCTTAAATTATAGTTTTTTAACTTATGTCATGATTCTATAGTTAAGCAGAGATGTGTGCGTTAGTGCCTGAAATGACAAGTTTGGACTCTGGAGCGCTGCCCTATCAATCATATTGAGAAGGGTTTGTTGATATCATGATGAATACCCAACTATGATGACAATAGAAGATATTGTTTAAAGCGAATGTCCAGTTTCTCACTTCAAGTTATTCAGAATATAATCATAAGGAATTTCCTGAATATAATATCATATATGTCCTAAAATATATAATTGGATGTAGACCAAATTAAGTCCTCAGTAACATTTTCAAGCACTCTCTTAGTATCAAAATAAATATTGCATGACATCTCTAAGTCTTACAATGAATGAATTATGTGCATCAATCTCGATGACACAATGTGGCCTATGAATTAGTTATAACTATGTTACATTTTTCCTATCTGTACAAGCTATTATAGTACCTTTGATATTGACATCTTGGATAAGGGATGGAGTACATTTTGGAAGATCAGTTACAATATATTGACATCCCATTGGTGGCCTCTGATCTTGAAGTATAGAGGCGGATGTGATGACAGAGACACATGGGAGGATTTCTAGTCAAAGATGGGGATGTGAATCTTGATTGATCCATGATAGCAAGGAATAACCTCATCATATGGTGGATGTATTTGTATCCTAGTCTCTAGAGGAATTCAAAGAAAAATTGGATCAATAAAGGGATATTTTCTACAACAACTTCTATCTAAGCTAACACCATTTTTATTATCTCCATAACAATAGTTAAGCATGACTGCAGTACCCTTGTTCTCTTTGTATGCTTGAACTTGTGCAGTAGTTGATGTCAGACTTCCTTCAACCCTCCCATCATTGAAATCTTCTTTAAGATATTTAGAGGGAGCTATGATTTAGAGGGAATTGATTTCTCCCTTAAGTTAAAAGTTTGATGTGATGGAGAAGCTGTTGGTCTACATCCTTGGTGTTCTTGATAAACACCCTATAAATCATATGCCTCGCTATGAAATCTCTAAGTCGATCTATGGAAGAACCCCATTTATTGAATATCTTCTTATTGAGATATCTTTGGAATCTAATATTCCTTGTATATTCTGAAGTTGGCTTGGTTGGAAGTGTGGTGGATGGAAATATTACATCTAGTGCTATACCTCTTGATTTGGTTGCTTTGGAAGAATTATTAAGGTTGAATGTACATAACATCAAGTATGGCTTATTATGAAACATTAGAGAAATTTTGAGGTCTAAAATGGGCCTCCTAAGAAAAATGTATAACCAAAATAAACTTTATAAGAACCAATAGGATTCAAGATGATGATGTCAACCATGATGGAAGATTCACCATTTTTGGGGTAAAAAAGTAAAAATATTAAAAAATAATAAAATAATAAAACTACTTTTCAACTTGTATTTTCAACTTATCTCCTTAAGCTTTTACTCAAATTTCGAGTGGGATTACATTTTGGATGCAAAATTTAATTCCTCATCTATGTTGGGTATGTGTTATATTCTTTTCATGACTAGCCCCAGGCACTGTACGTTGCGCCGGGTGCAGCAGGGGGGTCACAGGGGGGGCAGTAGAGCTACGGCGAATTTTTTTTTGGTATGCGGTCCCACTCATATGCGGACCCACCCATTTTTTGTGCATGAGTTTGCACATGGTTTTGGGGTACGATGGTTTTCGACCCCTGGTATTTTGTAGATCCGGTCAAGGGAACTACGGTTATGTTCTAATCCAGGGTTAATGGATTGGGGTTTATGTATGCTTCGGCATGTATATATATGTGTTGCAACACTAAAAGGAATATAATGAAAAATCAAGCTGGTCGTCCCAATTTTGGATCCAGGGGAAAATCTCTGTGTTTATTTGTTTTATGTTTTTTTCTCTCGCCATTGTTTATTTTCTGATATAAGATTCGTGTGTAGATAATTTTTGTTCAGGGTTAAAAATTACATTTGGTATCAGAGCTGTTTCGGCTTCAAGGGGACGCTTTTGCTGCTGAGGGTTTTTTTTCTCGAGCCTGAGGTAAAACCTATTCAGTGGGAGATCTGCGGAATCGATTCTTGCGGTGAAAGAAGATGGCGAGCGGCGGAAAGATAGAGATCGAGAATTTAATGGTCAGAGTTTTGAGTTGTGGAAGCTCAAGATGTCTGCTGGTGGATAAAGATTAGTGGATCATAGTAGATCCAGGTACTAAACCAACGGCAATGTCAGATGAAGACTGGAAGAAACTGGATCGGAAGGCTAAGAGCACAATACGGTTGTGTGTCTCAGATTCAATATTGTTGAATGTATTTGGGGAAGCTACGACGAAGAATTTGTGGGAAAAACTTGGGACTTTGTACCAATATAAGTCTCTGGTGAATAAGTTGTTCCTGCGAAAAAAGCTGTATAACCTGAGGATGAAGGATGGAGACTCAGTGACAGAGCATCTGAACACCTTCAATACTGTAGGTCACCGTCATCCGTTGATATTGTGGCCCCGGTGGCGTAACATAAGTGCAGACCGCCTTGTTGTAAATTTCTACGTACTCGTGGACAACAAGGCTGGTAACAGGTAGCAATACAACTACCTTGAATTTGATGACATTGTCTCAGCCTTGCTGTCGGAGGAAATGAGACGGAGAAATATGGAGGGTCAGAATGGAGATGCCTTATCTGTACGAGGAAGGTCCCAAAACAAAAACAAGAATAAGGTTTCGAGTGGGAGATCTAAATCTAGAGGGAGATCTAAATCTCCCGGAAAGTTTGTAAAGGTGTGCTGGAAATGCGGAAAGGAAGGGCACTACAAAAAGGAATGCAGATCTAAAGCTCCTGAGAAAGGAAAGGAATCTGATGAAGGTCCTTCTGTAGAGGCAAAAACCACCTCGGATGAAGGTGGGGATGTGTATTTGGCTTCTTCTTCAAATACACATGTAGATCATGAGTCATGGTTGATTGACTCAGGTGCATCCTTTCACTTCACTCCCCATAGGGAGTGGTTCTGCGAGTATGAGAAATATGATGGTGGTGATGTCTTCCTAGGGGATGATAGAAAGGCCAGAATCATCGGACGTGGAAAGGTCAAGCTGAAGCTGCAAGGTGGAAGGATTAGAACACTTCCTGGTGTTCTGCATATTCCTGCATTGGCCAGAAATCTGATTTCTGTAAGCAAGATGGATGATGCAGGTGTAAAAACAGTGTTCAAGAAAGATGCCTGCAAGATGGTTCGGGGAGCACTGGTATTAATGTGGGGAGTTCGGACTGGAACTCTGTACAAGCTACAAGGTAGCACTGTTATTGATGGGTGTAACAGTTCTATGGTTCCTGAAAGTGGAGCAGAAAGCCTAGCTGTCTCTGGAGAAAAGACCATGCTATGGCATCAAAGGCTTGGACATATTGGAGAGAAGGGCCTTTAGATACTGCACAGAAATGGTATGGTAGAAGGTATGTCTAATTGTTCTCTGGATTTCGATTTCTGTGAACATTGTGTATATGGGAAGCAGAATCGGGTGAGTTTTCCTTCTGGTGCTAAGAGGGCAAACAAGATATTAGAACTTGTGCACAGTGATGTGTTTGGACCCGTGTCAGTTCCATCACTGGGAAAGTCTGTGTACTATGTTTCATTCATAGATGACTTCTCAAGGAATACATGGATATATTTCTTGAGGAAGAAATCTGAAGTCTTTGACAAATTTAAAGAATTTAAGGCTCTGGTGGAAAACCAGACAGAGAAGAAGATAAAGGCGCCGAGGACAGATAATGGTGGGGAGTTCTGCAAGAAGGAATTTGAAGAGTTCTGTAAGAAGTGTGGTATAGCACGGCAGAAGACTACTCCATACACACCTCAGCAAAATGGAGTTGCAGAAAGAATGAACAGAACACTGATGGAAAAGGCAAGCAGCATGCTCAGTGGTACCGGGTTAGGACAAGAATTCTGGGCAGAGGCAGTGGAGACTGCATGTTACTTAGTTAACAGATCACCTTCATCAGCGTTGGAGGATAAGACCCCACATGAGGTATGGACTGGTAAGAAACCCTCTCTTTCACATCTAAGGGTATTTGGATGTGATGCATATGTACATGTTCCAAAAGAGAAAAGGACCAAGTTGGATAATAAATCTGAAAGGTGCATCTTTATTGGGTATAAGGATGGTTTAAAGGGTTACAAGCTTTGGAACCCATAAACAAGGAAGGTTTTGTACAGTCGAGATGTGGTGTTTAGAGAAGTGAAATATGTTGTTAAACATGAAGTCCTACCAAAGGAACCTGAGAAGATAGAGTTTTAGCTAAAGGAGGATGAATCAGACTCTACAACAGAAGAAGACTCAGAAGATGATGAGCCACAAACTCCAGCTTTAAGAAGATCAGTTCGGGAAAGAAGGCAACCAGAAAGGTATAGTCCATCTGCTTTCTGTTCAAGTTTTGCCTTAACTATAACTGATGATGAACCCAGAACTGTCAGGGAGGCAGTAGATTCAGAGGATGGAAAACTCTGGAAGGAGGCCATGGTTGATGAAATGGCATCCTTGCACAAAAACGATGCATGGGATTTGGTGGAGTTGCCGGCCGGAAGGAAGCCCATTGGGAGCAAATGGGTGTTTAAGAAGAAGATGAATGCAGAAGGCAAGGTGGAGAAATAAAAAGCTCGGTTGGTAGCGAAAGGTTATTCCCAAGTGTCGGGAATTGATTTTGGTGATATTTTTTCTCCTGTTGCCAAGGTTACTTCTATTAGATTACTTTTATCTGTTGCTGCTGCATTTGATTTTGAGATAGAACAGATGGATGTGAAGACTGCATTTCTTCATGGGGATCTAGAAGAGGAGATCTACATGAAGCAACCTGAAGGATTTATGGTGAAGTGTAAGAAAGAACTAGTATGCAGGTTGAAGAAGTCTCTATATGGGTTAAAACAGTCACCAAGGATGTGGTATCAGAAATTTTATACCTATATACGGGGACTTGGCTTCACCAGAAGCAAGGAGGATCACTGTGTTTATTTTAAATTAATTGGTGACTGTGTTATTTATTTGGTCTTGTATGTGGATGATATGTTGTTGATTGGAAATGATAAAGAAATTATCCAAGATTTGAAGACCCAACTGTTCTCCAAATTCGACATGAAGGATCTTGGTGCTGCAAAATATATTCTAGGCATGGAAATTAAGAGAGATCGGGCAAAGAGGAAGCTCTGGTTAAACCAGAGGAAGTATGTCGAGACTATATTTCAGAGGTTCAATATGCAGGATAGTAAACCAGTGAGTGTTCCTATTCCTGTAGGTGCAAAGCTGTCCGCGGAACAGTGTCCCAAGACACAAGAAGAAGAGGAGGATATGTCCCGTGTTCCATATGCAAGTGCAGTGGGTAGCCTAATGTATGCAATGGTCTGTACTAGACTAGAAATTGCACATGCAGTGGGAGTATTGAGTAGGTTTATTTCAAACCCAGGGAAGGAGCATTGGACAACAGTGAAGCGGGTTTCCAGATATTTACGTGGCACTAGTGATTATGGCTTGTGCTACCAAGGAATACTAGGATTAGAAAGAATGTTGGACATTCGTGGTTTTGTTGATGCAGACTGGGCTGGAGATCTGGACCAAAGAAGATCTACAAGTGGGTATGTGTTTAGCCTATTTGGAGGTGCAGTCAGTTGGATGAGTAAAAGACAGTCTGTAGTGGCGCTTTCAACTATAGAGGAAGAATACATAGTAGCCACTCATGCAAGCAAGGAAGCAGTTTGGTTGCAGTGATTGTGTTCAAGTATGGGGTTGGCACAACAAGCTATAAGGATAGACTGTGATAACCAAAGTGCAATTTTCTTGGCTAAGAACCCTGCTTATCATTCAAAGACAAAGCACATTGATGTTCAATATCACTTTGTTAGAGATATGGTTGAGGCTAAAAGGGTGTTGCTGGTAAAGGTGAACACTTTGAAGAATGTTGCAGATGCATTGACGAAGTTTGTGAGCACTCAGAAGTTATCTTGGTGTAGAGAAACAATGGGTGTTGAAGAATTGGCCCAATGACTAAGCTCTCTTGTGGCCCCCTGTGGAAAGAAAACAACAAGTGGGAGAATGTTGGGTATGTGTTATATTCTTTCCACGACTAGCCCCATGTGTTGTACGTTGCGTCGAGCACAGCAGGGGAGGCAACAGCCCCCCTTGTCAGGGTCCGGGACAGTGCCCTGGCAATTTTTTTTTTGGTATGCGGTCCCACTCATATGCAGACCCACCCATGTTTTGTGCATGAGTTTGCACATGGTTTTGGGGTACGATGGTTTTCGACCCCTGTTATTTTGTAGATCCGGTCAAGGGAACTATGGTTATGTTCTAATCCAGGGTTAATGGATTGGGGTTTATGTATGCTTCAGCATGTATATATATGTATTGTAACACTAAAAGGAATATAATGAAAAATCAGGCTGGTTGTCCCAATTTGGGATCCAGGGGAGAATCTCTGTGTTTATCTGTTTTATGTTTTATGCTCTCGCTATTGTTTATTTTCTGATATAAGATTCGTGTGTAGATAATTTTTGTTCAGGGTTAAAACCTACAATCTAAGGAGTACCCATGTTGCATACTTTTGGTGGACCTTGCTACACGAAAAATGAGAAATACATGGAAAAAAATGTGATTGCAATGACATTTTTCATGTATTTCTCAATTTTCATGTAGTAGGTTCCATAAAAAGTATGTAACATGGGTACTCCTTGGATGAAGAATCAAATTTTTCATCCAACGAGTACTCCCACTTGAAATTTGAGTAAAACCGTAGGGAGATAAGTTGAAAAAATAGTTTTTTATTTTTTCCCTCTAAAATTTGATGATGTAATCTAATATTATTTTATTATTTCCACTATAATTTTATAATTTCCTAAGGAGGCCCATTTTAGACCTCAAAATTCCCCTAATTTTAGCTGGTTAAGGAAGCTCCTCAGTAAGCCATTTGTGCACACGATGAAAATCACCGTTGTATATTGCAATAAGGAAAGTGGGATTTTCCTTTCAGAGAATCCGCGATCGGCTATAGGTACCACCTTATTTAGAATATGGTACAATCAAGTTCCATCATTTCAGGATGGATTAGTCAAAATTTATCCACATTCAGAAAAGAGGTTGGGAGTCATGGAAAATCCCTTCTATGATGGTCTTGGTTGAAGACTGAGCTCCGGGAGCTCCTGGAGGATTGGGGTACTTATTGATATATGAGAAACCATAGGGTGAGTGGTTCACCTTCTCCTACAGAAACCCTGGTGAGAGATGCATATAGGAATATGATGACATGTTGGTGGGATGTGGTTCATCCTTTCCCCATGTTACACAGTAATTTGACACCATGCTCATTTTCCCGTCTGTGATCCTGAAATTCCCTTTGATGAATCTTGTGCAATGTTTCCATCATCAATATCTCCTTTAAGATCCAAATAAGACTTCCTTGAAAGGTTACTAAATAAACTTGGTTAAATTCATAGTTTCCTGGGTCAGCGCCCTTCCTGGTGCCATGACCGCGCTGATGTCCTTATCCTAGTTTTGACACAATGCTATTAGCTCCCTAATTTCTTGTAAAACCACACTAATCCCCTTTCTGGCAGTGCATCCTCAAATGGAGGAGAAGCTTCGACCTCTGGAAGCTCAAGGGCGGCGAGTTGGTTGTTGAACAAATATGATAAGGTCGAGCTCTCTCATTTTGGAGCTTTGATCTTATCCATGGGGGGATCATCCCTTAGAATATGGGCCTTCCTCCTCCTTTCATGGGCTCCCAACCTCCTTCTCCTTGCTATAAATTCACATCCCTCATTCCCCCAAATTTAGAGTTTGGTTGATCATTGTTAGACTTGTCTAAAATCTCATCCCTTCGCATGCTTGCATCATGATTAAGCCTAAGTACACAGGAGAAGGAATGCTTTTGAGCTGGGTGAAGGACTCAGATTTTCACCTGAGGACACCTCCAATATCAAGGCCTGGTTGTAATCTCTCCTTTTGTAATTTATCAATAATAACATCTCATGTTTTCTTTCTATAATTTTCTACATGATTATGAAAATATTTTGGTAGTCCTTGATTTTCTAGATAGCTAGTGTTTACGTTTATTATATATTGTATCAAGTTTTTTGTTGTCTCCCGATCATCCACAGGTATTCGCGCCCCATTAGTAGCAGGAAGCAGGCCTACAAGGATTGTGGATCAAGGTCACCATCAACGGATCCAAGGATAGTGATTGGAAAAAGGTATTTATGTCTCTTTCCTCTTTGCATTATAAGCATTAGTTAAGAAATATTATGTTAGAAAGAATCTCGTGTTGCTAGACCCACTTTAGGACTAGAGATATCACCTCTGTCCATAGAGGGGATTTATCTTGACAACATAACTGGCGACTCCACTGGGGAGCTTTAGCCTTTGAAGCCCTCCTTCCCTGAACTGATCTTGGATTAGTTTCTCTGATTTATGAAATTTAAATCTGCTTAGGTATCTTTCAGCTTGTGTAAATGTTGTTTGTCACATCATTGTGTCAGGTCTGGTGTGTTTGTGAGACTCTTTTGTTTTTTCCTTGTTTTTAGCGACCATCGCCCTTTCTGTCCTCACAGTAGCACTAGTAGCACTGTTCTATATAGTACATCCACACTGATTGGCCTTTCAACACCCTTCTGCTCAGTACAGAAGCACTGATCTCATCCTTTGGAAAATTTGAGTTTCCCTCCTAATTATCCTGTGTGTCTTGACCCTTTAAGGAGTCTATGAGATCTCAGTGATCTCCTTGTTGTGTGTTTGAATTACCTATCTCCTCTAAGCGAGTCTGTTTCATCTCTTTGTTTTTTTGTAAGTTTGGGAAATTTTTTCCATTTTAAACACTCTTTGTCAAATTTTTCATGTCTTGTTTCAAATAGAGTTTGTGTATGCTTTGGCCATCTCTAAATTTATGAATATTTCCCTTCGGTTCAATGTCAATCATGAGATTACAGTTTTTTCGACGCACAAGTCTAGAAGAGTGTGTTTTGTCTAAATTCAAAAGAAATTGGAAGTGATTTTATTTTTCGTTTTTGATTTAGATTATCCTTGTTGTTTTAAGAAAAATGAAAAGCATATAATTTATGCAGTATTTAAAGCGATTTTTGTTTGGTTCGATTGAAAGAAAAGTAAAGAGATTTTGCATTTATTCCTTCATTCATTTGTTTTTATTTCATTTCAAAGTGAAAAACAAAAAAAAATATTTTCTTGCATCTTAGTGAAAGGAAAGGAATTTTTATTTTCAATTAAGTTGCATTCGTTGAGAAAGTGAATTCAATTTGAAAAGCATTGAATTTTCATAACTCTAAACTAGTTTGGGGGCATTTTCATTGTTGCATTGAGTGCATTATTGTTTGTCTCTCTTCCCTAAGTAGTTTAGAATTCATCAAAATTGAAAGCTTATTTCTCGCATTTAGTTTGCATCACAAGGATTAAGGTAACATTAGTTTTGAGCCTTGAAATTGAAAATTTAATCAAGATCAACTTAAAATGAACCCAATTTACCTTAAGGAGCATTGGAATTAATGAGAATATTTAGTGGTCTAGGCTAGAGACGTGTTCAATCGTCGTTAAGGGTAGGAGTTGTCGCTAACGGTCTTCGTTACAAACCAAGGGTGATATCTCGTCCCATTTATGGAAGTATATTGATGTATGATAAGTATATTTTGGATGCTCATCGAACGGTTATGAATTATAAAACACTACTACAGACTAGATTCCCACATACCATCACGTATATTTGGGGAGACACCACTAGGTTGCAAGCCTGCCATAGGTAACTGAGTCGGCTGCCTTGCAGACGTGATACACTAAACACAAAACTCGGGGAGACTGACTATTTTATGTTAAGTCCTTGGTCATTTCCCTTTCATTTGATCACCAAGAAGTATATTGCAGTTCACAGATACTTGGTAAGCCTTTATGCCTAGCACATCCTTTTTTATTTAATTATTTTGTTAATTCTAAAAGTAACTGCCCACGAAAACATATCACCGGTGTAGTTCTCTATCTTTTATTGCTTCGTAAGTTGTGATTTTGTTCACCTCTTTCCTTTTTTATCTTCTTCTCGAAGGTCATCGTGGCTAAATCGTTGAATTCACCCACTCCCTCCTTTTTACGGATCTCAAAAACCTCCCCAGAGGTTCCTCGTTTTTCGGTTGAACCCCTCGAAGCGCAAGGTGAAGAGCTTGCAATTGTCATCAGTGTTCAACCCATATCATCTCAAGCACCTCCTAACGATTCTCCTTGGACCACATTAGAATAATTTGAGTCGGAAATCCTCGAACAAGCTGCACAGTTCTCGGTCTTTCCTTCGAATCCGCTCTTTGATACGATTGCATTCTCTCCTAAGAAACCTTACGACACTTTTGATCAGCCCAGAATCCATTTTCAAGCTTCTCCAGTAGCATCTCTCTCTACCGTTCGTCATTTGTTTCTAGATGAAATGGCGTCAAATGCTGATGATGTTTTGTTTGTAAGTGCTCCTCAAAGTACTCTTCAGGATCCACACCTCATGATTCAGGTAGTGGAACCAAAATAACAACTAGTTATGTTGCATCTACGTTCCCGCATGATTATACCTTTTTGGGAAAACTCATTTCTGGAGCTTTCTGTGGTACACCCTTATTTCTGGATCTCGTTTGGTCAACAGGTATTCCTCCATCTTCCGGCCCATTTATTTCAAATGTGGCCACAGTGTCTCAACCTTTTGTTCAACCAATGGTTACCATTTGTCAAATTACCATGTTGTTTGGATCCTCTATCCCCTTTTCACCATCTACGATTACTGCACTCCCACCATTGAGTGGGAAATCCATGGTTTCGTCCATGCCTAGGGGGCAGTCTAGCCCTTACTATGTACCTCACCTTTTGGGTGGGGGGCAACCGAGTTCTGGGTCTATTCTTGGGGCAAGTCAGCCTCATTTTCAATATTCCCAGGTTCAACATCCTTTTCCGTATCCAAACCCAGTATATTAGTATGTTCAACAACCTAACATTCCTTATGTTCAAAGGCCGAATGTACAATATCAACAGTACGTCCAATAGCCTCACCCTTTGGTTAGTGTTGCTGTGAACAATCCTCAGTTTGGTTCTTACACCCAAGCTGGTCTGAATCTCCTTCTAGGACAATCTGGTCCTTTCAATCATCAATCTGGTACTCAGTACCAGCCTTTTCCTCAAGGTCAGTACCAGCAACCCTAGACTGGGCCTCAACCTGGTGCTTCATATCAACAAATTACTCAGTACAAATCGGCTCAACCAGGACCTCAGGCTAGACCCTATGTTCAACAAGGACCGCATGTTGGATCTCATGTTCAACAAGGACTGCAGGCTAGGCCTCATCTTCAGTAGGGACCATAGGCTGGACCTCATGCTCAATAGGGACCATAGGCTGGACCCTAATTTTAGCAAGGGCTGCAAACTGGACCTTATGTTCAGTAGGGACCTTATCCTGGATCCCATGTCTAGCAAGGTCCACAACCTCAATACCCGTAGGGGCCATATCAACAACCCCAGCTAGGTCCTTATAAACAATATATGCAACAAGGTCCTTATTAGCCATAGGGGAAATATGCATATCTGAGCCAGAATCCGCCCTAATGGGGCCATAATCCTTATCAATAAGGTTGGAACCCCCAAAATTTCTTGTCTCATAATCCTCCTTTACCATCCTTGGCTACGTTGGAATTGTCAAATGTGTCAAATCTCCCAAATGACCCCATCTAGCATCAACTGCATTGGCCACTGATTCCAACTGAGATTCCAGGAGATTGTCCAAAGTTCGAAGGAAAATATGGGGAATACCCTCAAACCCATGTTATGACATACCACTTGTGGTGTTCCTCTAATTCTTCTGTTGACGATTCTATTCATCTTCTTCTTTTCCAACACACTTTGACCGGTGCTGCGGTCAAATGGTACATTGAGCTCCCTCGAGGAATTTTATTCGATTTTAATTCCTTGGCTATGGCCTTCATTACTCATTTCCAGCTGCCTGTTCGGTATGAAACTGAAACCCATTTTCTCACTTCATTGAATTAGTCGACTTATAAATAT
Organism: Pinus albicaulis; assembly: GCA_034641835.2. Classification (NCBI taxonomy): domain Eukaryota; kingdom Viridiplantae; phylum Streptophyta; class Pinopsida; order Pinales; family Pinaceae; genus Pinus; species Pinus albicaulis. The sequence continues at coordinate 1,867,191,689 of CM076575.1, read as the reverse complement.
ATATCTGATAAATTCCATGAATGGAGACATCATCGTCACCTTATAAATTTTGATATCCCATACTAGATATTGACCAAATGCTTCAAAAAATCATTCGTTCCCAAAATTGCAAAATATCTTGCAATGGGAGGGTGTGTCATGGAAGAGGAGGTCATCGCTAGAGCTCAATAACTTGACTTGGTTTATTCCCAGTATGGGACTCTATATGAGTTGTCACCTCATGCACCGCATCCTTTGACTAATCCTTCAACATCTCAGTATCCTGTTATGCCTCCAGTGGATGGTGTTCTGGGATAGTGGCTCATACTGATAGTAGTGCACCTAAGGCTTCTTCGAAGTCCAAATCCACTACTACCACTACGCCCTATCCTTCTCAGAATCAAAATAATCCTGGTAAAATCTCAGAGGTAAATGCTGTCCAGTATACCGCAGCAGACAAATCCTCGAAGGGTAAGAAAAGGGGTAAAGGCAAGTATAAATCCAAGAACCCTAAAAATGATTCAAAGAAGTCTTTTGTTGGTGATTCTTCATCACATAAGCCCAAATATCCTTGTCTAATATGTGACGATGACCATTACACCAAGGATTGTACTTCGCGTGCCGAATATTCTCGTCTTATGAAGGGCGCACCTGAGACTCCGACAGTTTTGAAAGAACCATTTCTTTCCCAACAGACACAAATGGTAGACCAAGCTCAATCACCTGGTAGCTCTCAGGTGCTCATGGATGGACCACAATCCATTTCCATCACCATGAGAATGAAATATTATCCCAATCCACCAAAGGCTCCTATGGAATTAGAAGTCCCAGATCACTCTCCCTCTTCCATTCCTCCTACCTCTGGTCCTCTCCAGATCGAGAGACCGAGTAGTGACTCCATCATCCGACCACCCCCAAAAGGTGTTCTTCGAAAATTTCCTTACAATTCGAATGCGAGAGTAGCACAATAGTACAATATTGTAGAATATCTGGCTCAGGTGCCTTCACCGATGTCAGATTTAGAGGTCCTTCAATCATGCCCATAATAATGAAAGGCTCTACTCACTGCCATTGGAGGGATTGATCCTTTAGATTCTAATCTGATTATTTTTTATCTCGAGAATTTCGTTCCTCACCTCCCATCTGAGGTAGCTTTTCCAATTCAAGTTACCATTATGGGAAATAATATTCATCAAAATATCATTGATGTAGGCACTTTGACCTGCACCATGTCTGTTGCATGCTGGAAATTCATCGGCTCTCCCCCATTGAGTCAATCCCCGAATGATCAGGTGCTCAGTGTTAAAGCTCAAAAAAGGAAGTGCTCAAAATCGATTGGAAACTCAACGTCATCGAAGAGATCGTTGGCAGGAATCTGGGGTAATTCATTTCATAGAAAACTTACTCTGAATGAGGAAGATAGAGCTTGTTTTTCGTTATCCTAAACATCTAAAACATTTGCAGAAAAGGACAAAATGGTGACATGGCAGCCTAGTTAGCAAAAAATGATATTCTTGGAATATTCCTTCAATTTTTCCCAATGACACTATGCCAAGTGTTAATTTTTGGTTAGTTGTCAAAGTGGGTGATTTATTGCATTCTCATTGGATTGGGGAGAATATCCAAAGGCATGAGGACACGTGGCTAGCTCAGAGGCCGCCATGTGCCCCCTTCCAAGGTCCAACTATGGTCAAGTCCGAATTTTATTATATGGTGAAAGTTCGCATTTTAATTTACAATGGTCAAATTTTATACATTAAGGTCAAATGTCATAGGCCGAATTTATTTTTAAACTATATGGTATAGTTGACGAACTATACATATATGTCAAAGGTTGAAATATTATTGAAGTATTAAGTCTGAAGGTTTTGGATTAATGTTTGTGGCACAAAAATTTTATGCAAAGGTTGGCTGTAGGTCGAGGCTCGACCCTGTGACCTCCCCCAAACAATGTGCCCGCAATAACAACACACCACAACTTTAGGTATTAACATATTATGCCTTCGGCATATATTTATTATCAATGGTTATGATCGGCGGGGGAATGGAAGGGGCCATCCCCCTCACAATAGGACTTTGCATTATGACCACAGAGCAGAGTTAATTCAAATGCGTGGGATTAACAGTTAAATGAGTATTAATTAACCCCTAATCCAATGCTTATGTGCTAATCACACATTAATTCGGATTGGTGTTAAAGAGCGCGTTCAACGCTAATATTCATTTAATCTCCACTTAACTTTAATTAACTGCATATGGCGGAGAATTTGGCAGAGCCCCCAAAGTCAGTGCCAAATCCAAAATTAGAGGCCTTAACAGGAGTTTTCTCCAGTTTTAGTGGAGATTTCCTAGGCCAAACTGTTTTTGCCATAAATTTTGCAAAATTCGACCAAATTTGGAGCAAGAAGAGTCTATTCTCGATGACTTGGAAATTTTGAACACATTGAAGTAGGTTTTACGAAAAATAGATGAATGTCAACAAAAATTTTTGCACACTTGAGCTAATACAGAGGCCTAAGCCATGCAAGCTAGACCAAGGAGATGTAGCCCAAGAGGGGTGAACGCATTCATAAAAAAAATATGTTAATGGATCATTTTGATGGTTCGATGTACATTTTATTGCTATTGTTCAACATTATGTTTTCATTTTTTATGCTATTTAATTTAACATAAAAAACTTGATAAATTTACCTGTTTAACACTCATAAACACCTCAAGAAACCTATGCACATGAAGCAAGTGATCAACATATTATTTATAATTATGAATATGAAATTAGCACAACAACACTAACATTCAGATTCAGATCAAGGTGGTATCAGAGCCTAGTTGAAAGGTTGCAAAGGTTATTTTCTTGATTTGCTTGAGTTTTGTGCAAGTAGGGTTTTAATGGTTGCAAATTTGTGATGCCTACAAGGTTAAAGTTACATAGAGGAGAAGGGAAACTATTGGTTGCTAGTCCTGCGGTTAGGACCAGAAGAAGGAGAGCCACAAGGGCACCATCTCCACCCGAAGTTTCACCCACAGCTACACTTGAAGCACCTCAAGTTTTAACTCTAGATAAGATTGAAGAGGTACAAGTTGCACCATAAGCTAAGCTTGAATCCATAGCCATCATGTCAGGTTTTGGAGAGACTGAAGGTCTTTCAGAAGAGGAAGCATACAAGAAGGTTTTCTATGAACTGAATGAAAGGGTTAGGATCCTCTTTGAAGATAGGGATAAAAATTATGAAGAGAGGGATTCAATGGGTAGTGGAGGAAAACCTCCTCCATCTCCACCATCTTCATCATCATCCTCATCATCTCCATCAACATCATCTTCCACTTCCACCACAAAAACCACCCATGCTCACTCAAAAACCAAAAAAGGAAAAAATCCCTTACTCAAATTTGATGTCAAATTTGAGCTTCAAATGTATAATGGCGAGGTAAATGTAAAGAGGATGGATAATTGGATTAAAAAATTGGAGGTTTATTGCATAATTTAGAACCTTCAAGAAGATGACATAAAGATTCAATTGGCTTTCGTGAGGATGGAAGGATCTGCACTTCTATGGTGGGAAGCAAGGACTCAAGAAGAGATTAAAAACTACGATAAGATATCATTGTCTTTATCAAGTTTTATTGCTGCCATTAAAATGAAATTTTATCCTCTAGATTACATGCAAAAGGCCATTATGGATTGGAAGAAATTTGGGAAAGGGAAAAGTGTGGAAGATTAAACTCATGAATTTAGGAGAAGAGCTCTTATTTTGGGTATTAATTTATATTATCAAGAAAATTTGTTAAAGCATATTGGGGGTTTTCATAGTTACCTTAGAAAAACTATTCTCATGTTCAATCCCACAAAATTAGATGAGGTTTGCGTTCAAGCCACACATTTAGAAGAAAGAGGGAAACAAAGTGTATATGAGAAAAGTGATGGTTTCCTTGAGTATGAGGGTAAAGGAAAGGGAAATTTTAATGGAAGAGGAAAGAGAAATAACTCTATCAAAAGATAGAAAGATAAACTCACATGTAAACATTGTTCAAAGAATGGTCATGATGAAGACTATTGTTGGAAATTTCATCTAGAGTTGAAGCCAAACAAACTAAAAGCCTAAGAGAAGGGAAAAACTGTTGCTATCATTGAACATGACTTCGGTTCAAATTCAGGAAATGAAACAAAGATTACAACAATGGGTTTGAAAGGTAAGAACATAGCAAGCACTAGTTATTTTAGTTCTTCCAATGTAACTCAAGATGAAGATACAAGAATTGAACTTTTCCATATTAGAGTAGTTTCTAAGCATACCAAGATAGATACACTATTTGATAGTGGTTCTCAATCTAACTTGATTTATGAAGAATTAGTTAAGAAGATAAACCTTGAAACTGTTAGAAATCCAAGACCTCATCCTTTAGGGTGGATATGCAAGAATGCAAACTTTCAGGTAACAAGGAAGTGCATACTAAGGTTTTCCATCAATTCAAACTTTCTTGATGAAGTTGAACTTGATGTGGTACCGCTTGAGATTTGAGGTATTGTTTTGGGAAGTCCTTATCTTTATTATAGGAAAGAAATATTTCATCACCATGAGAATACGTGTCACTTGTTTAAATATGGAATTGAGTACATAGCTAGAATGCATAAGAAGAAGACAAGTTTGTCTCTTATACATGTAGGAGAAATGATGAGAATAATGAATGCAAGTCAAAATTTGACGTTGTTAATGATCAAACATAGAGATGTTTTGAATGAATCCTTTCAAAAGGATGCATAGAATGAACAAGTTGATTTCATTAAAGTTTCTTATGCATGTAATGAGATGTTTCAAGACTCTAATAGGTTTCCTTTGAAAAGAGGTAAACAAGATGTGAAATATTTGCAACAGTCAACATCAGTGTTGAGTAATGTTGGAAACAAGATGCCGGTTCAAGAGAGTGAAAAAGTCAAAGAGAAAGTGCCAAAGAAATTTGAAAAAGAAGGAATAGGTTCCAAAAGTACTTGTTTTTGGTTTCCAAAAGGTACATGGCAATGACGAAAATACTTGGTGGAAAGTCGACACAAGTAGAAAGAAAGAACAACTAAGAATCTCCATGACGACAATGTGCGAGGTGAGATAGTTTTTAAGTTTCTTTTGACTGAGGACCAAGGTGGGAAAAAGTTCGTTTCTGCAAGAACAACTTGTTGCTCTAAAAATTTAGGGAAATTGCAGCATCACGGTGTTTACAAGAACAAGAGAGGGTCGCAAGAGTCAAGGAAAAAGCTTATTTTTTGTGAAAATATCCAATTGATGAAAATGGGAAAATTTTAGTGGATTGAGACTAGAAGGGTGAGGGAACTGTACCCTCATCCACATGTTCAGTAATCAAAGAGATTTTGGGGTCCAAAAGGCTTATAGTGGGGAGGAATGAACATGAGCTCAGTGTTAAAGCTCAAAAATTAAAGTGCTCAAAATCGATTGGAAATTGAACGACAACGAAGAGTTCATCGCCAGTAATCCGGCGCAATTTGTTTCATCGAAAACTGACTCAGGATAAGGAAGATAGAGCCTGTTGTTTGTTTTCATAAACAACTGAATTTTTTCAGAAATGGACAGAATGGTGACATGACAACCCAATCAGAAAAAAAATGTATTCTTGGAATATTCCTTCAATTTCACCCAATGACACTATGTCAAGTGTCAATTTTTGGTTAGTTGTCTAAGTGGGTGATTTATTGCATTCTCATTGGATTGGGGAGAAGAACCAATGGAATGAGGACACATGGCTAGCCTTGAGGCTGCCACGTGCCCCATTCCAAGGTCCAACTATATTCAAGTCCGAATTTTATTATATGGTGAAAGTTCGAATTTTATTTTACAATGGTCGAATTTTATACATTAAGGTCAAATGTCATAGGCCAAATTTATTTTTAAAATATATGGTATAGTTGACAGACTATACATATATGTCAAATATTGAAATATTATTGAAGTATTAAGTCTGAAGGTTTTGGATTAATGTTTGTGGTGCAAAAATTTTATGCACAGGTTGGGAGGAGGTCGGGGCTTGACCCGCGACCTCCCCCAAACAACGCGCCCGCAATACCAACACACATTAGGGGAATTTTGAGGTCTAAAATGGCCTCCTAAGGAAAATGTACAATCAAAATTCACTTTATGAGAACCAATCACATTTTAGGAGATGATATCATCCCTAATGGTTGAGGTGACATTGATTGAGTTAAAGGCACTTACTTGTCACATTCTCAATGGTGGATAAAAACTCATGGTTAACCATGTTAGTGCTCTAAGTACTTTTAAAGTCAAAGTAAAGTACTCATAATAAATGTCATTTCACATTTTTTGAATAAAAATATATTATTGTCATTTCATATTTCTTGAAATAAACAATGCATATCCATATACATTTATTATATTATATTATTTTTATATAGTATATTACTTACATGTTATTATACAATTTAAATAATATAAATTTTAATTAATAGCATATAATAATTAATAATTAATAAATTTATATTTATATTTTATTTTAATTTATTTAAGTACAAAGGACAAATGCATTAGTTGTTCAATGCCAATGACTCTTTCTTGAAAATATCATTCTTATTTATAGTCACATCAATACATTTTTTTTATTAATTTTATTTTGGTACAAATTTTGAATTGAATTTAACTACAGTTATATGGATTGTGGTGCAAAAAATGAATTTCAAATTCATAAATATTATTTTATTGGTTTAGCTATTATTTTATTATTTCCTTAGGAGGCCCATTTTAGACCTAAAAATTCCCCTAATGCCACGTCTTTAGGTCTTAACATATTACGCCTTTGACATATATTTATTATCAATGGTTCTCACCATCGAGGGAATGAAGGGGGCCAACCCCCTCACCACAGCACTTTGCACTATGACAAAAGAGTGGAGTCCATTTAAATGCGTGAGATTAACAGTTAAACAAGTTTTAATTAACCCCTAATCCAATGTTTATGCACTAATTTCATATTAATCTGGATTAGTGTTAAAGAGCACGTTTAGTGCTAATATCCATTTAATATCCACTTAAATTTAATCAACTGTAGTTTAATATGGCGGAGAATTCGATAGAGCCCCCAAATTCGGCGCTGATCAGAGGCTTAGTATTAAGGTAAAAAATTAAAGTGCTAAAAAATGCTCCAAAATAGAATTACAATGAAGATCTCGTCGCCAGGAATCCGACGCAATTCGTTTCATCAAAAACCGACTCCGGATGAGGAAGTTATGTCTTGTTGTTCGTTTTCCTAAACAGCTAAAAAAAAGTGCATAACAGTCACAAGTTGATGACATGGAAACCTAGTCAGCACTCAAGGTATTTTCAGGGAATATTCTCCAATTTTAGCCCAATGACATTGTGACAAGTGTCACAACAAGATTCACCAGTGAACTTTGGAGGTGAAATATTTTTTATAGTTTATCCTAAGGTTGAAGGAGAATTTGTTTTAGTTTGGAATAGTCCAACCAGAGCTGGACACATGGTGCAGCTGGGGGCTGCCACATGCCCCCTCTAGTGGACCCATCCAAACCTTGGAGGAACTGATCGAAGAAATTTTGTTATGTCAGATTCTGAATTTGTTGTTATAACTAAAGTTCTGTTATACCTTAGCGCAAATATATATTTTGGGCTGAATATATATTATAAAAAAAAGTTTTTACCAATGGAAAGGCAAACATATTATATGGGAAAACTATTTCGTTAACCCAAAGTTTTAAACTATGGGTTGAACAACTATACAACGGAGAAAAATTCTGGTGCGGGGGTCGGGGTCGAACCCATGACCTGCCCCACACAATTCAAGCGCTTTACGACCTACTATATCTGATGGGTCTTAACATTATATGATTGTAATGACTATTTAAAGTCTTCTAGATCCGATGGTGGGATTTTGGAGGTTGCCAACCCTACAAGCCAACCCCTTCCCATATGACTATGATGTAGAGACCGAGGGCGGAGCTGAATGCAAAGTGCAGAGTATTAACTCCTAATCACAATTTATTCCACTAAGTCGGGGATTAAGGATAAGTAAACCGGTTTATGAAGACAAGATTAATGCATAGTTAAGACGCGCTTATCACAATTAAGTGTGGTCTTGATTACTAATTAATCCAGTCCATAATTGGCGTTGGAGTTAGAGGAACCACCAATTTCGGAGGAACCACCAGATTGTTAGATTTATCTGGATTCTTCTCCAAATTTGGAGGATATATTGTAGGAAAATTTGTTTTGACCATAATTGGAGCAAGTTTCGACCAATTTTGGCTTAGGAAGAGTCATTCTTGGTAGAGTTTGATGTTTTGGACACATTGGATCAGGTTTCAGAGGCAGTAGGATATTGTAAACAACAATTTTTTCACAATTGAGCTAATACAAAGGCCTAAGCCATGGAAGCTGGACCAAAGAGATGTAGCCCAGGAGGGGTGAACTCCTTCATCAAAACTATGTGTTGGATCAATTGTGATGGTTTTCTGTGTGTTTGCTTGCTGTTGTTCAACATTTAGTTTCAATGATATTATGTTCAAGTATTCAACATAATCTCCACACATTTACTTGTTAAACAATCATAAGCACTTTAATAAGCCCATGTAAACGAAGCAAAGATCAGCAATTTTAATATAAATATGAAGATGAAATTAGTACAAAAAAACTAACATTCAAATTCAAATCAATATGGTATCAGAGCAAAGGTTATTTGCTTGTTTTGCTTGATTTTTGTGCGAGTATGGTTTTAATGGTTGCGAATTTATGATGCTTACAAAGTTGAAGTTGCAGAGAGGAGAAGGGAAACTATTGGTTTCTAGTCTCGAGGTTAGGACCAGAAGAAGGAGAGTTACAAGAGCACCATCTCCACCCAAAGTTTCAATTCCAGCTGCACTTGAAGCACCTCAAGTTTTATCTCCAGAAGCTGAGATTGAGGAGGTACAAATTGCACAAGAAGCTGAGTTGATTGAAGAGGTACAAGCATTAGAAGCTGATCTTGAATCCATAGTCATCATGTCAGGTGCTGGAGAGACTCAAGGTAATTCAGAAGAGGATGATTTCAAGAGAGACTTCAATGACATAAAGAGGATGGTTAAAATTATGTTTGATGCATTTACTGTTGGGATGGCAGGAGAAGGTTCTAAGCCTCCACATGGAGAAGAAACTTCAGATGATAATAAGGATGAAGAGAAGAGTTCAAAGAGTAGTGGAGGAAAGCCTCCTCCATCTCCACCATCCTCATCCTCATCCTCATCATATTCCACTTCCACCACAAAAAACACCCATACTCATTGAAAAACCCCAAAAGGAAAAACTCCATTACTCAAATTGGACATTAAGTTTGAAATTACCATGTACAATGGCGAGGTAAATGCAGAGAAGTTGTACAATTGGATATTTCAATTGGAGGTTTATTGCAGAATTCAGAACCTACAAGAAGATGACATAAAGATCCAGTTGGACTCATTGAGGCTAGAAGGAGCAACACTAGTCTGGTGGGAAGCAAAGAATTAAGAGGAAATGTGAATACATGGTAAGATATCCATTTCTTGGGTTGAGTTTATTTCTTGAATTAAAAGATAATTTTATCCTTTAGCTTATATGAAAAAATCCATTATGAGTTGGAAAAAATTTAGGCAACTCAATGGTCAAACAATTCAAGAATATACCCAGGAGTTTAGGAAAAGGGATTTGTTGTTAGGAATAAAATTGAATTCCCAAGAAACACTCTTGAAATTCATTGGGGGTTTACATTCCTATTTGAGACATAATATCCTTATGTTTAACCCAAGAAATTTAGGTGAAGTTTGTGTGCAAGCCACGCATCTTGAAGCAAGGGGAAAGAACATTCAGGAAGAGGGTAGTAAGAATAAGCCACTCAAGGGTAAGGGAAAAGAGAAGGGAGGAAAATGGAAGGGAAATAAGAATGCAAGTGTTAATAAAGAAGGGGAGAAAACGACACACAAACATTGTTCCAAAGAAGGGCATGATGAAGCCCACTGTTGGAAGTTACATCCCAAACTAAGGACTAAGAAACCAAACAAAAAGGGGAAATAGAAGATGACAACCACCACACAACATGATATTGGATCTGATTCCAGTGATGAGACCAAGATTGTAGCCATGAAAAAAAATGGAAAAGAAGCCATAGCAAGCACTAGTTCCTAAGATTGTCACAACAACAATCCAAATGAAGAAACAAGGATAGAATTGTTCCATGTAAGGGTGATTTTAAATCATACAAATTTTGATGCATTGTTTGATAGTGGGTCACAAGAAAATTTGATTTTAGAATAATTGGTCAAAAATCTTAACCTTGAAACTGTACCACATCATAAGCCATATCCTTTAGGTTGCATAGTCAAGAAAGGCCGAAGCCATGGAAGCTAGAACAAGGAGATGTAGCCCAAGAGTGGTGAACTCCTTCATAAAAACTATGTGTTAATGGATCAATTGTGATTTTTTTCTGTGTGTTTGCTTGCTGCTGTTCAACATTTAGTTTCAATGCTTTTATGTTCAAGTATTCAACATAATCTCCACACATTTACTTGTTAAACAATCATAAGCACTTCAATAAGCCCATGTAAAAGAAGCAAAGATCAACACTTTTAATATAAATCTGAATATGCAATTAGCACAAAAAAATAACATTAAATTTATATCAGGTTCCAAATCCAAATTTAGCGGCCTTAACTAGATTTTTCTCAAGTTTTAGTGGAGATTTCCTAGGCCAAACTGTTTTTGCCATAAATTTTGCAAAATTTGACCAAATTGGGAGCAACAAGAGTATATTCTAGATGACTTGGACATTCTGAACACATTGAAGCAGGTTTTAAGAGTAGTAGATGAATGTAAACAATAATTTTTTCACATTTGATCTAATACAGAGGCCCAAGCCATGGAAGTTGGACCAAGGAGATGTAGCCTAGGAGGCGTGAACTCCTTCATCAAAACACAGTGTTATTGGATCACTTTAATGGTTTGATGTACATTTTATTGCTGGCATTCAACATTATGTTTTCATGTTTTATGCTCTTGAATTTTACATAAAAAACTTGATAAGTTTACCTATTTAACACTCACAAACACCTCAAGGAACCTATGCACAAGTGATTAGCAAATTATTTATAATTCTGAAGATGAAATTAGAACAAAAAAATTAACATTTAGGTTCAGGTCAAGGTGGTATCTGAGCTTGGTTGAAAGGTTGCAAAGGTTATTTGCTTGAGTTTTGTGCAAGTAGGGTTTTAATGGTTGCAAATTTGTGATTCTTACAAGGTTAAATTTGTAGAGAGGAGAAGGTAAACTATTGGTTGCTAGTCTTGAGGTTCAGACCAAAAGAAGGAGAGCCACAAGGGCACCATCTCCACCTAATTTTTCACTCACAACTGCACTTGAAGCACCTCAAATTTTATCTCTAGTTGATATTAAAGAGGTACAAGTTGCACCAGAAGTTGAGCTTGAATACATAGCCATCATGTCATGTTTTAGAGAGTCTGAAGGTCTTTCAGAAGAGGAATAATACAAGAAGGATATATATGAACTGAATGAAAGGGTTAGTATACTATTTGAAGGGAGGGATAAAAAGGATGAAGAGAGGGATTCAAAGGGTAGTGGAGGAAAGACTCCTCCATCTCCACCATCTTCATCATCATCCTCATCATCTCCATCAGCATCATCTTCCACTTCCACCACAAAAACCACCCATGCTCACTCAAAAAACACAAAAGGAAAAACTCCCTCACTCAAACTTGATATCAAATTTTAGCTTCCAATGTATAATGGCGAGGTAAATTCAGAGAGGCTGGATAATTGGATTTGACAATTGGAGGTTTATTGCACAATTCAGAACCTTCAATAAGATGAAATAAAGATTCAATTGGCTTCCTTGAGGATGGAAGGATCTGCACTTGTATGGTAGAAATCAAGGACTCAAGAAGAGATTAAAAACTACGGTAAGATCTCAATGTCTTGGTCAAGTTTTATTGCTTCCATTAAAAGTAAATTTTATCCTCTAGCTTACATGCAAAAGGTCATTAAGGACTGGTAGAATTTTAGGCAACTGGAAGGGCAAAGTGTGCAAGATTATACTCATGAATTTAGGATAAGAGATCTTATTTTGGGTATTAATTTATATTCTCAAGAAATTTTGTTAAATTATAATGGGGGTTTTCACAATTACCTTAGGCACACTATTCTCATGTTCAATCCCACAAACTTAGATGAGTTTTGCGTTCAAGCCACACATTTAGAAGAAAGAGGGAAACATAATGTAGATGAGAAAAGTGATGGTTTCCTTGAGTATGACGGTAAAGGAAAGGGAAATTTTAATGGAAGAGGAAAGAGAAATAGCTCTATTAAAAGAGAGAAAGAGAAAATCACATGTAAACATCGTTCGAAGAATGGCCATGAAGAAGACCATTGTTGGAAAATTCATCCAGAGTTGAAGCCAAACAAACTAAGAGCCCAAGAGAAGGGAAAAACTGTTGCTATGATTGGACATGACTTAGGTTTAGATTCAAGAGATGAAACAAATATTACAACAATGGGTTTGAAAGGTAAGAACATAGCAAAAACTAGTTCTTCAAGTTGTTCCAATGTAACTCAAGATGAAGATACAAGAATTTAACTTTTCCATATTAGAGTCGTTTCTAAGCATACCAAGATAGACACACTATTTGATAGTGGTTCGATAGTGGTTCTCAAGCTAACTTGATTCCTGAAGATTTAGTTAAGAAGATAAACCTTGAAACTATTAGACATCCAATACCTTATCGTTTAGGGTGGATATGCAAGAATGAAAACTTACAGGTAACAAGGAAGTGCATACTAAGGTTTTCCATCAATTCAAACTTTCTTGATGAAGTTGAACTTGATGTGGTATTGCTTGAGATTTCAGGTATTGTTTTGGGAAGTCCTTATCTTTATGATAGAAAAGAAGTATTTAATTTCCATGAGAATAATTATCACTTGTTTAAACATGGAATTGAGTACATAGTTAGAACATATAATAAGAAGACATGTTTGTCTCTTATACATGCAGGAGAAATGAAGAGAATAGTGAATGCAAGTCAAAATTTGACATTGTTAATGATCAAACATAGAGATGTTTTGAATGAAGCCTTTAAAAAGGATGCATCAAATGAACAAGTTGATTTCATTGAAGTTTCTTATTCTTGTAATGAGATGTTTCATGACAATAACATTTTTCCTTTGAAAGGAGGTAAACAAGATGTGAAAGATTTGTAGTAGTCAACATCAGTGTTGAGAAGTATTGGAAACAAGATGCCGGTGCAAGAGAGTGAAAAATTCAAAGACAAAGCACGAAATAAATTTTACAAATAAGGCATAGTTCCACAAGTGCTTGTTTTTGGTTTTAAAAAGGTAAATGGAAATGGTGAAAATACTTGATCAAAAGTCGATGCAAGTAGAAAGCAAGAGCAGCTAAGAATCTTCATGACGACAGTGTGCGAGGCAAGACAATTTTAAGGTTCCTTTTATTGATGACCAAGGTGGGAACACGTTTTTTTCTGCAAGAACATCTTGATTCTATGAAAATTCAGGGAAATTGCAGCATGACAGTGTCTACAATAGCAAGAAAGGGTCGCAAGAGTCAAGGAAAAATCTTAGTTTTTGTGAAAATCTCAAATTGATGAAAATGGAAAAATTTCAGTCAATTGAGACTAGAAGAGTGAGGCAATTGTACCCTCATCAACATGTTTAGTAATCAAAGAGATTTTGGGGTCCAAAAGGTTTCTAGTGGGGAGGAATGTTCAAGTGATCAGTGTTAAAGCTAAAAAATGGAAGTGCTCAAAATTGATTAGAAACTGAATGATAGCGAAGTGCTCATTGCTAGCAATCCGATGTTTCATCGAAAACCGACTCCATATGAGGAAGATAGAGCATGCTGTTTATTTTCATAAATAGCTAAAAATTTTGTAGAAAATGATAGAATGGTGACATGGTAGCCTAGTCATCATAAAAGTATATTCTTGGAATATTCCTTCAATTTCACCCCATGACACTGTGCCAAGTGTAAATTTTTGGTTAGTTGTCTAAGTGGGTGATTTATTTCATTCTCATTGGATTAGGGAGAAGAACCATTGGCGTGAGGACACATGGCTAGTCCAGAGGCCGCCACGTGCCCCCTTCCAAGGTCCAAATATGGTAATGTCTGAATTTTATTATATGGTGAAAGTTCAAATTTTATTTTACAATGGTCTAATTTTATACATTAAGGTCGAATGTCATAGGCTGAATTTATTTTTAAACTATATGGTATATTCGACGGACTATACATATATGTCAAAGGTTGAAATATTATTGAAGTATTAAGGCTAAAGGTTTTGGATTAATTTTTGTGGCGCAAAACTTTTATGCACAAGATGGGTGGAGGTTGGGGCTCGATCCCATGACCTCCCCCAAACAACGCGCCCGCAATACGAACACACCACAACTTTAAGTCTTAACATATTACACCTTCGACATATATTTATTATCAATGGTTATAACTGCTGGGAGAATGGATGGGTTCATCCCCACGGGCCAAACCCCTCACCATAGGACTTTTCACTATGACAATAGAGTGGAGTTAATTCAAATGTGTAGGATTAATAGTTAAACGAGTTTTAATTAACCCTTAATCCAATGTTTATGTGCTAATCACATTATAATTCAGATTGGTATTAAAGAGAGCGTTTAACGCTAATATCCATTTAATATCCGCTTAAATTTAATTAAATGCAGCTTAATATGGCGAAGAATTCGGCAGAGCCCCCAAATTGGGTGCCAAATCCAAATTTAGTAGCCTTAACTGTAGTTTTCTCCAGTTTTAGTGGATATTTCCTAGGCCAAACTGTTTTTGCCATAAATTTTGCAAAATTCAACCAAATTGGGAGCAAGAAAAGTCTATTCTAGATGATTTGGACATCCTAAACACATTGAAGTTGGATTCAGAAGCATTATATGAATGTAAACAACACTTGTTTCACATTTTATCAAATACAGAGGCCCAAGCCGTGGAAGCTAGACCAAGGAGATGTAGCGTAGGAGGGGTGAAATCTTTCATCAAAACACTTTGTTAATGGATCATTTTGATGGTTTTCTATACATTTTACTTTTGATGTTCAACATTATGTTTTCATGTTTTATTCTCTTGAATTTAACACTAAAAAATTGATACATTTACCTGTTTAACACTCACAAACACCTCAAGAAACCTATGCACATAAAGCAAGTGATCATCAAATTATTTATAATTATGAATATGAAATTAGCACAACAAATCTAACATTCAGATTCAAATCAAGGTGGTTTCAAAGCCGGGTTGAAAGGTTGCAAATTTTATTTGCTTGAATTGCTTGAGTTTTGTGCAAGTAGGGTTTTAATGGTTGCAAATTTGTGATGCTTACAAGGTTAAAGTTGCAGAGAAGAGAAGAGAAACTATTGGTTGCTAGCCCTGAGGTTAGGACCAGAAGAAGGGGAGCCACAAGGGCACCATATCCACCCAAATTTCACTCACAGCTACACTTGAAGCACCTCAAGTTTTATCTCTAGCCGAGAATGAAGAGGGACAAGTTGCACCAAAAGCTGAGCATGAATACATAGTTATCATGTCAGGTTTTGGAGAGACTGAAGGTCTTTCAAAAGAGGAATCATAAAAGAAGGATTTATATGAACTGAATGAAAGGGTTAGGATCCTCTTTGAAGAGAGGGATAAAAAGAATGAAGAGAGGGATTCAAAGGGTAGTGGAGGAAAGAATCCTCCATCTCCACCATATTCATCATCATCCTCATCATCTCCATTAGCATCATCTTCCACTTCCACCACAAAAGCCACCCATGCTCACTCAAAAACCACAAAAGGAAAAACTCCCTTACTCAAACTTGATGTCAAATTTTAGCTTCCAATGTATAATGGCGAGGTAAATGCAGAGAGGCTGGATAATGAAATTCAACAATTGGAGGTTTATTGCAGAATTTAGAACCTTCAAGAAGATGACATAAAGATTCAATTGGCTTCCTTGAGGATGGAATGATCTGCACTTGTATGGTGGGAATCAAGGACTCAAGAAGAGATTAAAAACTATGGTAATATCTCAATGCCTTGGCCAAGTTTTATTTCTGCCATTAAAAGGAAGTTTTATCCTCTAGCTTACATGGAAAAGGCCATTATGGCATGGCAAAATTTTATGCAATTGAAAGAGAAAAGTATGCAAGGTTATACTCATGAATTTAGGAGAAGAGCCCCTATTTTGGGTATTAATTTATATTCTCAAGAAATTTTGTTAAAGTATATTGGGGGTTTGCACAGTTACCTTAGGCACATTATTCTAATGTTCAATCCCACAAAATTAGATGAGGTTTGCGCTCAAGCCACACATTTATAAGCAAGAGGGAAACAAAGAGTAGATGAGAAAAGTGATGGTTTCCTTGAGTATGAGGGTAAAGAAAAGGGTAATTTTAATAGAAGAGGAAAGAGAAATAGATCTATCAAAAGAGAGAGAGATAAAATCACATGTAAAAATTGTTCGAAGAATGGCCATGATGAAGACCATTGTTGGAAACTTCATCCAGAGTTGAAGCCAAACAAATTGAAAGCCAAAGATAAGGGAAAAATTGTTGCTATGATTGAACATGACTTAGGTTCAGATTCAAGAGATGAAACAAAGATTACAACAATGGGTTTGAAAGGTAAGAACATAGCAAGCACTAGTTCTTCAATTTGTTCCAATGTAATGCAAGATGAAGATACGAGAATTGAAATTTTCCATATTAGAGTCGTTTGAAAACATACTAAGATAGACACACTATTTGATAGTGGTTCTCAAGCTAATTTCATTTTTGAAGACTTAGTTAAGAAGCTAAACCTTGAAACTGTTAGACATCCAAAACCTTATCCTTTAGGGTGGATATGAAGGAATTCATACTTGCAGGTAACAAGGAAGTGCATACTAAGGTTTTCCATCAATTCAAACTTTCTTGATGAAGTTTAATTTGATGTGGTACCGCTTGAGATTTCAGGTACTGTTTTGGGAAGTCCTTATATTTGTGATAGGAAAACAATATTTCATCACCATTAGAATAAGTATCACTTGTTTAAATATGGAATTGAGTACATAGCTAGAGCACATGAGAAGAAGACAAGTTTTTGTCTTATACATGGAGAAGAAATGAAGATAATAGTGAATGCAAGTCAAAATTTGAAATTGTTAATGATCAAACATAGAGATGTTTTGAATGAAGCCTTTCAAAACGATGCATCGAATGAACAAGTTGATTTGATTGAAGTTTCTTATGATTGTAATGAGTTGTTTCATGACTCTAAAAGGTTTCCTTTGAAAGGAGGTAAACAGGATGTGAAATATTTGCAGCAGTCAACATCAGTGTTGAGCAATGTTGGAAACAAGATGTGGGTGCAAGAGAGTGCAAAAGTCAAAGATAAAGCGCTAAAGCAATTTGACAAAGAAGGCATAGGTTCCACAAGTCCTTGTTTTCAGTTTCCAAAAGGCACATGGCATTGGTGAAAATACTTGGTCAAAGTCGATACATGTACAAAGCAAGAGCAACTAAGAATCACCATGACGACAGTGTGCGAGGTGAGACAATTTTTAAGTTTCCTTTGATTGATGAGTGAGGTGGGAACATTTTTTTTTTTTTTCTGCAAGAACATCTTGCTGCTTTGAAAATTTAGGGAAATTGCAACATGACAGTGTCTACAATAGAAAGAGAGGGTCGCAAGAGT
The DNA here is from genome assembly GCA_034641835.2 of Pinus albicaulis. NCBI lineage: Eukaryota > Viridiplantae > Streptophyta > Pinopsida > Pinales > Pinaceae > Pinus > Pinus albicaulis. The sequence goes on along the minus strand of CM076575.1, from coordinate 1,867,173,962 downwards.
CAAGGAAAGAGCTTAGTTTTTTTGAAAATCTCCAATTGATGAAAATGGGAAAATTTTAGTGGATCGAGACTAGAAGGGTGAGGGAACTATACGCTCATACACATTTTCAGTAATCAAAGAGATTTTGGGGTCCAAAAGGCTTCTAGTGAGGAGGAATGATCATGTGCTCAGTGTTAAAGCTAAAAAATTTAAGTGCTCAAAATCGACTGGAAACTGAACGACAACGAAGAGCTCGTCGCCAAGAATCTGATGCAATTTGTTTCATCGAAAACCAACTCCAGATGAGGAAGGTAGACCTGTTGTTCATTTTCATAAACAAATAAAAAATTTGCAGAAAAGGATAGGATGGTGACATGGCAACCCAGTGAGAAAAAAGGATATTTTTGGAATATTCCTTCAATTTCGCCCAATGAAACTATGCCAACTATCAATTTTTTGTTAGTTTTCTAAGTGGGTGATTTATTGCATTCTCATTGGATTGGGGAGAAGAACCAATGGCACGAGGACATGTGGCTAGCCCGGAGGCCGCCACATGCCCCATTCCAAGGTCCAACTATGGTCAAGTCCGTATTTTATTATATGGTGAAAATTCGAATTTTATTTTACAGTGGTCAAATTTTATACATTAAGGTCAAATGTCATAGGAAAAATTTATTTTTAAACTATATGGTATAGTCGGCGAACTATACATATATGTCAAAGGTTGAAATATTATCGAAGCATTAAGTCCGAAGGTTTTGGATTAATGTTTGTGGCACAAAATTTTTATGCATAGGATGGGTGGAGGTCAGGGCTCGACCCCGCGACCTCCCCCAAACAACGCACCCGCAATACCAACACACCTCAAATTTAGGTCTTAACATATTACACCTTCGACATATATTTATTATCAATGGTTATGAATAGCGGGGGAATGGATGGGGCCAACCCCCTCACCACAAAACTTTTCACTATGACAATAGAGTGGAGTTAATTCAAATGTGTGGGATTAACAGTTAAACGAGTTTTGATTAACCCCTAATCCAATTTTTATGCGCTAATCACATTATAATCCATATTGGTGATAAAAAGAGCATTTAGTGCTAATCTCCATTTAAAATCCACTTAAATTTGATTAACTGCAATTTAATATGGCAGAGAATTTGGCGAAGCCCCAAAATTCACTGCCAACTCCAAATTTAGCGGCCTTAACTGGAGTTTTCTCTAGTTTTAGTGGAGATTTCCTAGGCCAAATTGTTCTTGCCAAAAATTTTGCAAAATTCGACCAAATTGGGAGAAAGAAGAGTCTATTTCAGATTATTTGGACATTATGAACACATTAAAGTACGATTCAGGAGTAGTAGATGAATTTAAACAACAAATTTTTCACATTTTATCTAATACATAGGCCCAAGCCATGGAAGCTGGACCAAGGAGATGTAGCCCAGGAGGAGTGAAATACTTCATCAAAACATTCTGTTAATGGATCATTTTTATGGTTTGCTGTACATTTTATTACTATTGTTCAACATTAGGTTTTCATGTTTTATTCTCTTGAATTTAAAATAGAAAAATTGATAGATTTACCTGTTTAAAACTCACAAACACCTCAAGAAACCTATGCACATGAAGCAAGTGATCAACAAATTATTTATAATTCTGAAGATGAAATTAGCATAGAAAAACAAACATTCAGATTCAGATCAAGGTGGTATTAGAGCCTGGTTGAAAGGTTGCAAAGGTTATTTTTTTTATTTGCTTTAGTTTTGTGCAAGTAGGGTTTTAATGGTTGCAAATTTGTGATGCTTACAAGGATAAAGTTGTAGAGAGCAGAAGGGAAACTATTGGTTGCTAGTCCTAAGGTTAGGACCAGAAGAAGGAGAGCCACAAGAGCACCATCTCCACCCAAATTTTCACTCACAGTTGCACTTGAAGCACCTCAAGTTTTATCTCTAGCTGAGAGTGAAGAGGTACAAGTTGCACCAGAAGCTGACCTTGAATCCATAGCCATCATGTCAGGTCTTGGAGAGACTGAAGTTCTTTCAGAAGAGGAATCATACAAGAAGGCTTTCTATGAACTGAATGAAAGGGTTAGGATCCTCTTTGAAGAGAGGGATGAAAAGGATGAAGAGAGGGATTCAAAGGGCAGTGGAGGAAAGGCTCCTCCATATCCACCATCTTCATCATCATCCTCATCATCTCCATCAACATCATCTTCCACTTCCACCACAAAAACCACACCTGCTTACTCAAAAACCACCAAATAAAAAATCCCTTACTCAAAATTAATGTCAAATTTTAGCTTCCAATGTATAATGGCGAGGTAAATGCAGAGAGGTTGGATAATTGGATTCAACAATTGGAGGTTTATTGCAGAATTCATAACCTTCAAGAAGATGACATAAAGTTTCAATTGGCTTCCTTGAGGATGGAAGGACAAGCACTTGTATGGTGGGAATGAAGGACTCAAGAAGAGATTAAAAACTATGGTAAGTTCTCAATGTCTTATTCAATTTTTATTGCTGCCATTAAAAGGAAATTTTATCCTATAGCTTACATGAAAAAGGCCATTATGGATTGGCAGAATTTTAGGCAATTAAAAGGGAAAAGTGTGCAAGATTATACTCATGAATTTAGGAGAAGAGCTCTTATTTTGGGTATTAATTTATATTCTCAAGAAAGTTTGTTAAAGTATATTGGGGGTTTGCACAGTTACCTTAGGCACACTATTCTCATGTTCAATCCCACAAACTTAGATGAGGTTTGTGTTCAAGCCACACATTTAGAAGCAAGATGGAAACAAAGTGTAGATGAGAAAAGTGATGGTTTCCTTGAGTATGAGGGTAAAGGAAAGGGAAAGTTTAATGGAAGATTAAAGAGAAATAGCTTTATCAATAGAAAGAAAGAGAAACTCACATGTAAACTTTGTTCGAAGAATGGCCATGATGAAGACCATTGTTGGAAAATTCATCCAGAGTTGAAGCCAAACAAACTGAAAGCCCAAGAGAAGGGAAAAACTGTTGCTATGATTGGACATGACTTAGGTTTAGATTCAAGAGATGAAACAAAGATTACAACTATGGGTTTGAAAGGTAAGAACATAGCAAGCACTAGTTCTTTAAGTTGTCCCAATGTAACTCAAGATGAATATATGAGAAGTGAAATTTTCTATATTAGAGTCGTGTCTAAACATACCAAGATAGACACACTATTTGATAGTGGTTCTCAAGCTAACTTGATTTCCGAAGACTTGGTTAAGAAGCTAAACCTTGAATATTTTAGACATCGAAGACCTTATCCTTTAGGGTGGATATGCAAAAATGAAAACTTGCAGGTAACAAGGAAGTGCATACTAAGGTTTTCCATCAATTCAAACTTTCTTGATGAAGTTGAACTTGATGTGGTACCGCTTGAGTTTTCAGGTATTGTTTTGGGAAGTCCTTATCTTTACGATAGGAAAGAAGTATTTCATCGCCATGAAAATAAGTATCACTTTTTTAAAGATGGAATTGAGTATATAGTTTGAGCAGATAAGAAGAAGACAAGATTTTCTCTTATACATGCTGGAGAAAGGAAGAGAATAGTGAATGCAAGTCAAAATTTGACATTGTTAATGATCAAACATAGAGATTTTTTGATGAATCCTTTCAAAAAGATGCATTGAATGAACAAGCTAATTTCATTGAAGTTGCTTATGCTTGTAATGTGATGTTTCATGACTCTAACAGGTTGCCTTTGAAAGGAGGTAAACAAGATGTGAAATATTTGCAATAGTGAACATCAGTGTTGTGAAGTGTTCGAAACAAGATGCCGGTGCAAGAGAGTGAAAAAGTAAAAGAGAAAGTGCCAAAGAAATTTGACAAAGAAGTTCCACATGTTTTTTTTTTGGTTTCCAAAAGGTACATGGAAATGGTGAAAATACTTGGTCAAAAGTCGACGCAAGTACAAAGAAAGAGAAACTGAGAATCGCCATGATGACAGTGTGTGAGGTGAGACAATTTTTAAGTTTCCTTTGATTGATGACCAAGGTGGGAACAACGTTTTTTCTACAAGAATAGCTTGCTGATCTGCAAATTTAGGGAAATTACAGCATGACGATGTCTACAATAGTAAGAGAGGGTTGCAAGAGTTAAAAAAAAAGCTTAGTTTTTGTGAAAATCCTCAATTGATGAATATGGGAAAATTTCAGTGGATTGAGACTGGAAGGGTGAGGAAACTGTACACTCATCCACATGTTCAGTAATAAAAGAGATTTTGGGGTCCAAAAGGCTTCTAGTGGGGAGGAATGATTGGGTGTTCAATGTTTAAGCTCAAAAATAGAAGTTCTCAAAATCGATTGGAAACTAAACGACATCGAAGAGGTCGTCACCAGGAATCCGACGCAATTCGTTTCATTGAAAACCGACTCTGGATGAGGAAGATCGAGCCTGTTGTTCATTTTCCTAAATAGCTAAATTTTTTGCAGAAAATGACATAATGGTGATATGGCAGCCCAGCCAACAAAAAAGGATATTCTTGGAATATTCCTTCAATTTCACCCAATGACACTATGCCAATTGTCAATTTTTGGTTAGTTGTATAAGTGGGTGATTTATTGCATTCTCATTGGATTGGGGAGAAGAACCAATGACATGAAGACACGTGGCTAGCCTGGAGGCCGCCACGTGCCCCCTTCCAAATTCCAACTATGTTCAAGTCCAAATTTTATTATATGGTGAAATTTCGAATTTTATTTTACAGTGGTCGAATTTTATACATTAAGGTCAAATGTCATAAGCCGAATTTATTTTTAAACTATATGGTATAGTCAGCGGACTACACATATATGTCAAAGGTTGAAATATTATTGAAGTATTAAGTCTCAAGGTTTTGGATTAATGTTTGTGGCGCAAAAATTTTATGGACAGGATGGTCGGAGGTCGGGGCTCGATCCTGCGACCTCCCCCAAACAATGCGCCCGAAATACCAACACACCACAGCTTTAGGTCTTAACATATTACACCTTTGAAATATATTTATTATCAATGGTTATGAACAGTGGGGGAATGGATGGGGCCAACCCCCTCACCACAGGACTTTTCACTGTGACCATAGAGCGAAGTTAATTTAAATGTGTGGGATTAACATTTAAATGGGTTTTAATTAACCCTTAATCCAATGTTTATGTGCTAATCGCATTATAATCCATATTGGTGTTAAAGAGAGCTAATATCCATTTAATCTCAACTTAACTTTAATTAATTGTAGTTTAATATGGCATAGAATTTGACGGAGCCCCCAAATTCGGCGCCAACTCCAAATTTAGCAGCCTTAATTGGAGTTTTCTCCAGTTTTAGTGGAGATTTCCTAGGCCAAACTATTTTTTACATAACTTTTGTGAAAGTCGACCAAATTGGGAGAAATAAGAGTCTATTATGTATGATTTGGACATTCTGAACACATTGAAGTAGGATTCAAGAGCAGTAGATGAATGTAAACAACATTTTTTCACATTTTATCTAATACAGAGGCCCAAGCCATGGAAGTTGGACCAAGGGCATGTATCCCAGGAGGGGTGAACTCCTTCATCAAAACATTGTGTTAATGGATCATTTTGATGGTTTTCTATACATTTTATTGCTTCTAATCAAAATTATGTTTTAATGTTTTATTCTCTTGAATTTAACATAAAAAACTTGATAAATATACCTGTTTAACACTCACAAACACCTCAAGAAACCTATGCACATGAAGCAAGTGATCAACAAATTATTTATAATTCTGAAGATGAAATTAGCATAGCAAAAATAACATTCAAATTCAGATCAATAGCTTTCGATGGTAGAGGTTCTTGACCATACGACATTCTGAAGGAATTTCCCTTCCCATTGGAGGGGAAACTAGTGAACATATAATTTGAGGTGGTAGACGCCAACTTGAACTACAATCTCCTTCTTGGACGTAGTTGGACAAACACTATGGTTTGTGTGGTTTCCACCCTCTTTCGTCTCCTCCGTTTCCCTCATAAAGGGAAGATAGTGACTATGGATCAGTTGGATTTCTTCCCCTATGAGACTTCAGAGGAAACATTCCATATTTTGGGAAGGCTGCTACTCCTTATGAGAACATTGGGCTAGGTATTTTCAAAGACTCATATCTTATGGGAGTTTTTTTGCTTCCTCCTCTGAATGTCGCCTTCATCAGTATGATTTCATCTGGTCACAATCCATGGATTTTCCCCAATACCGACCAGATTGAGAGTTTTGGTGATGCTATGCCTCTAGCCCAACTGAGCAGATGTATCAAGATATTCTCACGGCTTCTGAGGCTACATCTGAGACCAATATTGATTTGGTTTCGTCCTTAGACACTTATGCGCAGTCTCCCTAGTTTGGTTCATGGGACTCTAATGATCCCTTACATGAGACTTTCCCCATCGACAAGAGTATCGTGGAGGTCATGTCTCTCGAAGAAACTCCATGGGATGATGGACATCATCATTCCTCATTTCTCCAAATTCCAGGTGACATCTCCGCCTGTCTAGGATCTCATGCTTTACTGGTATTGACTATCCCACTTCAGAATCTAGGTTTGATTCATGAAGTGTTGTCCGAGGGAAACATGGGAAATATCACTCTGACCATTCTTATTGATATCTTAGTTAAACTAGGGATTGTCAAGAATGTGCATATCAGTGCGTATTGTTCTCCCGATGAGATCAATATCTATAAGGAAAATTTTTAGGAGTTCCGTGATGTATTTGCATGGCCCTATGAAGAAATGCCCGACATTGATCCGAGTATCATGGTGCATGAAATTTATACTTATCTGGAGTTGAAGCCCGTTCGCCAACAACTTCGTCGTGTGCATTCGAGAAAGGTTGCCACTATAAAGGGTGAAGTTGAAAATCTTATTAAAGATAGTTTTATCTACCCCATACCATTGATAAATTGGGTATCCAATATTGTTCCTGTCAATAAGAAGCAAGGGACCATTAGGTTTTGTGTTGATTACCTTGATATCAATCAGACTTGTCTTAAGGAAAATTACCCCACTCCGTTTATCGATCATATCATTGATGATTGTGCCAGGAATGAGATATTTTCCTTCATGGACGGTTTTTCTGGCTACAACCAAATTAACATCGCTCCTATTGATCAACACAAAACCATTTTATCTGTCCATGGGGGACTTTCGCCTATAAGAAGCTCCCTTTTAGCCTGAATAATGTCGGAGAAACCTTCCAGCGAGCTATGTCTTATGAATTCCATGACATGAAGAACATAGTTCAGCCATATCTCAACAACCTTCCTACTCATTCCGCAAAATGTTGGGATCACCCGAAGCACCTTAGAGCTATCTTCTTACGCTGTCGACAATATAATATCAGGTTAAATTCTCATAAATTTGTCTTTTGCATGGAATGTAAACAAATCCTAGGCTTCGTGGTGTCTAAAGAAGGCATCCACATTGATCCTATAAAAGTAGGGGAAATTCTCAACTTGCCTCCTCCTTCTTCCATTCATCAACTGCAAAGTTTGCAGGGGAAAGCTAATTTCCTCTGCTGATTTGTACTGAATAACGCTGAGCTTGCCAAAGGATTTATGTGCTTATTGAAAAAGGGAACCCCATTCCTATGGGATGAAATTCTCAGAGCTCTTTCGATGAAGTAAAGAGAGCCCTCATCACAACTCCTTTACTGCATCCTCCCAATCCGTGACTATTTCTTGTATTTGGACACTACCAACAACACTATTGGCATGGTGTTGGTTCAGGATGATGATGATGGTCAGGAACATGTAGTATACTACCTGAGTTGTAATCTCTTCGATACTAAGACCTGATATGCTCATGTAGAGAAACTTGCATTGGCTGCTGTTCATGTCGTTCAACATTTCCGTCACTACATTCTCCTGTGCAAAAATATAGTGATTTATTATTGCAACCCCATGGCTTACATTCTCACACGTCAGTTACTTGGGGGGAAAAACTCAAAATGGAACGTTATCCTACAATAGTTCGACTTAGAATTCACTGCTGCTAAGTTGAAGAAATCATTGGTCTTTGCCAAGTTTATCTGTGATCTTCCTACTATGGATGATCTCACTCCTATCGATGAGTCCATTCCTGATGAGACTCTCTTCCTCATTAGTACTTGTGATCCATGGTATGGGGACATCATCGTATATATCCAAACCCAAAATTATCAGCTAGAGATATCATACTCTGAGTGAAGATGGATTCGCTACTAGTCCCAACCATATCGCATCATTGGGGACACCCTCTATCGTACTGGTGTTTACTCTGTCCTCCGCCATTTTCTAACTCTTGAGGAAGCTGAGAAAGCTTTGAATGACTACCACTTCGAGGATTATGGTGGTCACATGTATGGTTACGCCACTGATCAAAAGATCCTTTGTGCATGTTATTTCTGGTCGTCTATTTTTAAAGACTACATCATCGCAGTCTGAAAATGACATGATTTCCAGATATACTCTTGAAAAGAGCACGCTCCACCCTCACCCTTGCACCCAATTGTGACCATCAGTCCTTTTGCAAAATGGGGCATTTATTTTATGACCCATAACTCTCGCTCGGTAGGGGGGGCATGGCTATATCATTGTTGTCATTGACTATTTCACTAAATGGGCCAAGGAAATGCCTACATATGATAATGAAGGTATCAATGCGGTGAAGTTCTTATTCAATCATGTCATAGCTCGGTTTGGTGTCCTGAAATTTTTTTTCATTGATTATGGCACTCATTTTTTTAATCCTATGATGACAGAGCTCTCTGGTCAATTGGGGTTATGTCATGATAACTCCACCCCTTACTATCCACAGGCCAATGGTCAAGTTGAAGATGTCAACAAAGTCTTGGTGACTATGCTCCAATGTACCATTGGGAATCACAAGCGAGACTAACACCTCATGATTTTCTCTGCTCTGTGGACATATCGAACTTCCACTAAGACTGCCACTGGATTAACACCATTCCAATTGGTGTACAGTCTAGAGGCCACACTCCTGATCAAGTGTGAGATTCCTTCCCTGAAGCTGGCTATCAAAATCCTTCCTGGTACTTCACCAGAAGAAGAACGTCTGTTGTACCTCGAGCGTCTCAATGAGACCAGAAGGCTTGCTTCTTTAGTTCTTGAAGCGCAGAAATGACGAGTTAAGGTGCAATATGACAAATCTGTCACACCTCACATTTTCTCTGAAGGTGACTTGGTCTTGCTGTACAACCAAGCCCATGACAAGTTGGGAGTTGGAAAGCTCACGCCTATGTGGCATGGGCCTTATATTATTCAACGTGTTTTGGAAAGTGGAGCCTACGAGCTAGCTGATTATGAAGGCAATCATTTGGCTAAGCCCCGAAATGGGCTCTATCTGAAGAAATATTACGCTTAATATTAAGTGTGATAAATTTGTACATTGGTGTGTTATTCATTAGTGTGCTTTGAGTTTATTTTTGGTGTGATTTTTTTCCTTGTAGAAATGTTTCCTCTGCTTACCTTATGTTCCACTTGGTTTGCAGATGTCCTCGAATCACTACGTTGGTTTTACTGATGGCATTTTCCGTAGCACACGGAACCTGTCTTCTGCAGCATGGGCACTCTTTTATCCTGATGGGGAGTTGATTAATTTACAAGGCATTTGTTTTGGTCAGAAAACTAACAATGCTTCCGAGTATAGTGTGATGATCAAACTATTATCAAATGCCATTGATCTTGGGATAAGAGATTTGGTTGCTAAGTTGGAATCACAACTCGTTGTGTTACAATTTAATGGGGGTTATTCTTTACGCAATCCTCAAATTTTGCGTATGTATTTACGTGTTAGATTACTGGAAGTGCATCTTGATTTTATCACATATCAACACGTTCCACGACATTAAATAATTTAACAAATTCATTATAAAACCATGTATTAGATAGAAATTTGTGCAATATGTAAATCAAGACATCATTATGATACACAAGCAGCCGTAGAAACATTATATATATATATATATATATATATCGGTATGTAAGTGTGTTACATCCAAAAACTCAAAAATATATATGTTCTGTTACAAAAATGGCTCTTCGAGCCTACATTAGTACAAAAATATATAAATAGGGCTACCATCCACCCACATGGTGCTCATGGTAGTAGGTGACTGCTTGAATTACTCGCTAGAGTAATCGACGCAGTCTGGCCGAAACTACGATGGTGTGTCTCTGAAAACGTAGTGGGATCTCATCAAATGTGGGATACTTTGGGATGCCTCATGTGAGGCTGACCAGGTTCTACTCTAGCGCAGCTAATGTGTCTTCTCCCTCCTCATAAGGAGCATCCTTTGCTGGACGGGCTATCCGCTGTGCAAGTGGGGACATTCCAGGAGGTCCCTATGGACCCATATCTATAAAAAAATCATAAATTTACGTGTTGAAAAATATAATAAAAACATTAAAAAAGTAAAAAATTCCTAAAAAACACTTTTTACCTATATCGGTCCACTATGTGTCTGGTGGGATCGAAATATCCATATCTCCTTTGAAGTCGATGTCAGCATAGGCATAGTCCTCGAATACGATCAACTGACACTGCAACTAATTGAAGAAGGTTGTGGGGAAATGCATCTGTTGCCCTCCTCCCTGTTTGGGCATTATGTCACACCATCGCATCAGCCTCGGATCCCTCGAGGATGGATCGTGGATCTCCAACCACTAATACTAGAACATGGGTACTCTCTCCAGAAAGAAGGTCACTAGAATTGACTCGTACCCAAAATATTTCAGTCTCCCTGTCTTGCACTTGGTTATCTTGCTCTTCATGTTAGCCAGCAACCCCTCACACCAGTTGAACATCGTTGGTGCCAATAAATCCATCGCATATTGGAACTGTGATTTTGTTGCCTCATGCAATGCCTGGGCTCCTGCCACTCTGGTGATACAATGCAGTATCTTGTGCAAGGGGAGCACTTTGATGGAAGATATGTATACCTTCCCACTCTCTATCTTCCGTGCCCCAAGAAAGTATCTCTGGATGAGCACGCTCATGCTCTCACTCCCTGGGCGAGCCCTAAAGAGTTGGATTCTCTCTCCTCGCCTAAGAAATCTGGCGATAAAGTACATTTCCATGACATATAGCTCAAGTTCTTGGTCCCCGATGATGGAAAATTGTCTGTCCACATCCCAAATACTGATCAAGTACTGGAGAAGCTCTAGTTGAGCTCTCAAGCTAGATGTTTTAAAGAATTTCAACAATCCGCAATTGCACAAAGCATTGACACAATCTTGGTCTTGCAAGCTTTGGTGGTCTTCCACCTCATGGCCTTGTTCTTTCCATTCGACTGAAATCTTCTGTGAAAGCACCTGCAAAACATGTCCAATTGGTCTTTTAGGATCATTCATGAAATAATTTTTAGAAATTAATGGTGGAGTTGGGAGATTTTATCAATTTAAAATCTTCCCTGCGGCTAGCATGTCTGTACGAAATGATTCTGTACTAGTGGCACGCCGCCCTAATGCACTGAGCGCGACCCTGATAGCTCGAAATCATGCTGGTCACAGGAAATTTTTAACTTTGAAATATCTTCCCTAAAATCCCTAATTCTAAAAAATAAATGCTAAATGAACAAGATAAAAATGAAAAGGAGCTTTAAAGCTCTTACCTGGTGGACACAGATTGAAAAATGGTGTCCCAAATCGGCCACACCAATGATTTGAAATTCAGAGGGAAAATGGACATAATTCTCTTCTAAATATGGAAAGGTGAAAATGATTTTGTTTTTTGTTCTATTTATAGATTTTTGAAAAAAATTCTCCAATATTTTAATATTTTTCCTCGATATCCGTGATGTTTGTTGTTTATGTGCAATACATGACTTCCACACTAGTGATGATTGTTTTCGATGCAAACGAGTTGAATTTTATCTCTTTTTCGGGATCGTTAAACGTTTACGAAAAAAAAACCCTCTTTGGAGTTAAATTTCAGCTCTTTTCCGACTCTCGAACAATGAAAATATTGCTGAGCATTTGTCATTTTGAACTCATTAAAGTGAATGAATTGACGTAATATCAATATACGTTTACCCCTTTTTCGGGCTGAGATTCACAATTTACGAAAAATGAATACCTTGATCGAACATTGTCAAGAGGTTCTCTCAGACATAGTTTTCTACCTTTTCGGATTCGAGAGATGACATAAAAGAAGGGACATGATGGATTTTTATTTTTGTTTGTTTTCAAACTCCTTAAACATGAAAATTTACTGAGTTTATCTTTCGTTGGACTCGTTAAATATTAAACAGAAAGACTTGTCACCATGACAAGACCAAGCTCCTCCTTCCTAGGGCTCGTTAAAATTACTAGGATGGATTCATTCGAAGAATGAACTTACATGCTCATCATATGCTATCCTCTTCACGCTGGCTATAAAAAATAAAGAGGTACTTGTTAGCAATGGGGGAAAATTTAAAGTGAACATCCTATGTGTATTTTAGGTAGCTTGTCTCTCTTGAACATGACACTAATCTGCAATTTGTGTCAAGTTGGGGACATCCTACATTATTCACTTTGCTTCCATGGGTTTGGGAAATCCATTTGCCTCTCATATGATTACCAATTTTTTCAACATGACCTCTTATCCTATTTCAGTCAAATGTGCCACCCTCTGGAGTCGGGTCGTCAATATGTTCAAGAGAAGTCCTTTTTGTCAAACACCTTCTGCATATTTGACCTCCTCTGATACAATCCAAAATCAATCCTATCATCTTAAGATATCTGTTGTTTCGTGTCGATTATGTGGGAATACTTATGGCCCTCCTTCGACGAATCACTTCCTGTCGAATTCAGCTCATTATCTATCAAAATGGTTTAGAGACTTATTTCAGTACCTTGAAGCTTGCCTGCCTCAATGGAAAATTCTTCGTGTTCGACGACAGGTTCACATCATTGGCCTTCGATCAAATGATTGTGAAATTGTTCGAATTCAACACATCTACTCACACTTGTGGATTGTGTTGTTGTACCTTGAGGTCCATCGTCATTATTGGTGGTCTCTCTCGTGCCTGTTAACGGTTCTCATCATTGACCGGTAATTAGGTGGTTTCTACCATGTTCGACACCAACACATTTATTCACATGGCTAGATTCATACATTGGGTTGATTGAGATCGCTGTGAATACCCTAGGTTACATCTACTTTTTGGTCCAGGCTACGTGGAGTTATTGAGTATTCATGATTGTATACATGATCCTATCTATACGGATGGTTGTATCCATACTGTGGATCCATTTCTATGATATCTTTTAGATGGGTGGCTGCGACCATACTATGGGCTCATGTGTCATTTGATGCCTAGTGAAACATCATGTGGTTGGGCATATTTATACCAGATATGTCATATATTTTATATGCTTGATTTTGCAGGTTCTCTGAAGGTGGTCTGTGTTCTTTGCCTTGGTTCATAAAGCATTTCAGCCATCATTCCCTATTCTTCCTTCATGCTTTGTCACCATGCTCATTTTCCCGTCCTGATCCTGGAATGCCCCGTGACTAATACTGTGCAATGTTTCCATCATAAATATCCCCTTGAAGATCCAAAGAAGACTTCCTTGAAAGGTTACTAAAGAAACTTGGTCAAATTCCTAGTTTTCTAAGTTAGCGCCCTTTTTGGTGCCATGACCGCGCTAATGTCCTTATCCCAGTTCTGGCCTAGCACTATCAGTGCCCTAATTTCTTGGAAAACCACGTTGATCCCCTTTCTGACAGTGATTCCTCAAATGGAGGAGAAGATTCGACCTATAGAAGCTCAAGGGCGGTGAGTTGGTTGTTGAACATAGATGATAAGGTTGAGCTCTCTCATTTTGGAGCTTTGATCTCATCCATGGGGGATCATCCCTTAGATATTGGGCCTTCCTCCTCCTTTCATGGGCTCCCAACCTCCTTCTCCTTGCCATAAATTCACATCCCTCATTCCCCCAAGTTTAGAGCTTGGTTGATCATTGTCAGACTCGTCTAAACTCTCATCCATTCGCATGCTTGCATCGTGATTACGCCTAAGTGCACAGGAGAAGGAATGATTTTGAGCTGGGTGAATGACTTAGATTTTCACCTAAGGATGCCTCCATCATCAAGGCCTGGTTGTAAGCTCTCCTTTTGTAATTTATCAATAATAAAATATGATGTTTGCTTTCTATATTTGTCTACATTATTATGCAAATATTTTGGTACTCCTTGATCTGCTATATAGCTAGTGTTTACATTTATTATATATTGTATCGTGTTTTTTGTTGTCTCCCGATCATCCACAGGTATTTGCGCGCCATCAGTAGTAGGAAGTGAGCCTACAAGGATCGTGGATCGAGGTCACCATCAATGTATCCAAGGATAGCGATTGGAAAAAGGTATTCTGTTACACAATAATTTGTCACCATGCTCATTTTCCTGCCCCTAATCCTGAAATGCCCCATGACGAATCCTGTGAAATGTTTCCATAATCAATATCCCCTTGAAGATCCAAAGAAGACTTCCTTAAAAGGTTACTGAAGAAACTTGGTCAAATTCCTAGTTTCCTGGGTCAACGCCCTTCCTGGTGCCATAACCGCGCTGATGTCCTTATCCCAGTTCTGGCCCAGCATTGTCAATGCCCTAATTTCTTGGAAAACCACACTGATCCCCTTTTTGGAAGTTCTTCCTAAAATGGAGGAGAAGCTTCGACCTTTAGAAGCTCAAGGGTTATGAGTTGGTTGTTGAAAAAAAATGATAAGGTCAAGCTCTCTCATTTTGGAGCTTTGATCTCATCCATGGGGGATCATCCCTTAGAAAGTGGGCCTCCATCCTCCTTTCATGGGCTCCCAACCTCCTTCTCCTTGCTATAAATTCACATCCCTCATTCCCCCAAGTTTAGAGCTTGGTTGATCATTTTCAGACTCATCTGAACTCTCATCCCTTCACATGCTTGCATCATGATTAAGCCTAAGTGCACGGGAGAAGGAATGATTTTGAGCCGGTGAAGGACTTAGATTTTCACCTAAGGATGCCTCCAACATCAAGGCTTGGTTGTAAGCTCTCCTTTTGTAATTTATCAATAATAAAATCTCATGTTTGCTTTCTATATTTGTCTACATGATTATGCAAATATTCTGGTACTCCTTGATTTGCTAGATAGCTAGTGCTTATGTTTATTATATATTGTATCACATTTGTTGTTTTCTCCCGATCATCCACATTTATTTATGTGCCATCAGTAATAGGAAGCGGACCTACAAGGATCATGGATCGAGGTCACCATCAACGGATCCAAGGATAACGATTTGAAAAAGGCATTTATGTCTCTTTCCTCTTTGCATTGTAAGCATTAGTTAAGAAATATTATGTTAGAAAGAATCTCGTGTTGCTAGACCCACTCTAGGGCTAGAGAGAATGCCTCTGTCCATAGAGGGGATTTATCTTTACAACACACCACAGTAGGATGTTCATTCCCATTAATGGTTGACATGTCGGTGGGATGTGATTCACCCTTTCCCAACGTGTAGGATCTGTTAGACTCTTGTATTTCACAGTATCACTAGGTGACTAATTATTGATTAGATTTGTCATTAATGAAAATAATATTCCATGGCTATCATTTATTTTCAAGAAATATGGGAAGTCCTGACTGTCATGAGCTTCAAAAAAATATATGTGCCTTTTAGTTCAGTTGAAAGGGAAAATGTTGCTGATAAGATGGCAAAGGAAACAAAGGCAGCAAAGAAAGTAGTTAAGGAAAAAAAAAACAAGCAAAGGCAGAGCCTTGAACATGTTTGGGTCAATTCATGCACCCTAAGCGGGTCAAGTCATGAACGAGTCTCCTACGAAGAACAAACAAATGAAACCAATCACATCATCGTCCCCCACTTTTCCTTCTTCCTCCTCATGCTTCGCACGTCACACATTTTAGAGTTTACCTCTACTACTTCATGGTAAATATTTGTGATCGTGATGCAGTTTTTCCCCACCATAATACTCCGCTCACCGCGAATACGCCTTTCCTTCGCTATCGTTCCCATTCCACTACTCCACGTCATCATCCTCCTGCCACGTCACCTCCCATGTCGGATCGCATCGCCAATTCCTTTCTTATATCATAAATTGAAAAACTTACGAAATGCAATGTTGTCGTGGATGTCATGCGACTCCAAGATAAAATCCACAGATTTTCAAGTCTAGGTAAATGGGTCTTTTACGATGTTTTGTGTAAAAAAGTTTTAGTCAGGCATTGATGCAGAGATATAACAACAGAGACTAAAGGAGAAGCAAGGCACATCATCACCAGCATCAATAAATGAAATTAGCCAGTGTTGCACCATACTGAATTACCCAACACTGATCTTTTGAAAAGCAGGACCATATGTCAAGGTCATCAAAGCATTTAGATCCATAAAGAGATGCTCAAAATTAATTTTACAGGCAATGTTTTGTCAGAGATCTTTTGCTCAAGCCTTGCGTGGCCATGCCTGTTTAATTTCAGTTGTTTTGTAATAAATGAAGTTTCACCCAAGTATATTAAGGAAACCGACTCAAGTTTTAGTTAAATACTGCTCGAATTTTCATTATCAAATGTTGGAACCTTGTTAGACTCTGTGTCGTAAAATATCATTGTATTGGAGCACTGTAACTATTTTGAGCTGGGCATCAATAATAAAGAGACCGTTCACAGGATTCATGAGCTATGTTAATGGTGATGTTCTTTCCTCTGTGTTAATGTTTTCCTCTGTCTTTTCATGCCGTGCATCAGTTTCTCTAATTACAAAACATAAGTTTTAGATTAAGATTTGCTAAGAGAGCACCTAAATTATGTTTGTTTTTTTTATCTTAATGTTTTCCTCTGAAGTATAGTTAGAAAATTATTAACTTCTCTTTAGCTATTATTGAACTCATTGCTTTCTTTCATCTCATATTCACACTGCCAGTAAGATCCAGTTTTCATAGTTAGCTTGCCTTGTGAATGCCCCTTGAAAAAATTTATGCACAGTTTAGCCTCTTATGACACCATAGCCCAATATATTATGTTTCACAACTCTGTATGTCCAACCACCCAACCAATCAAAACCAACAGTTTTCATAATCTCTATAACTAGCCTAATATCAAAAATTATAATCATCAAGCTAAATCATAAATCATAAAGAATAGAGAGAGCCCTCTATGAGTCTAGGAAGGCTAGGTCCTAGACTCCAAAGTGGTTTGATGTTGTCCTCTGTCATTTGTTCTTGCCAATCTTACAAATTACAGAGAGTTAACATAATGGTGACCATACTAGGGACTTATTGAAAAGCTCATTATTCATCAGAACTCAAAAACCCCAGTCAAAATATTGTATGATTTGAGTATTTTCCAAGATTGGTATCTGGTTGTTGATACCAATCTTGGAAAATACTCACAAAAAATTTGAATCATCCACCTAGAGACTCCAATTCAAACTAGTTCCATTCAAAGACTCCACTGGAGGAAGGACCTGAAACATGACGAGTCAGCCTAAAAAGAGAAGGTATCCAAGCCAAAATTGGATTCAAGAGATTGTTGTTTTTATTTGTAACTATGATTTATCATAATTTAAGCCTGATCAAGAGTACACTACTCATTTTTACTTTGATCATTGGCAGATTGATGAGCCTCAAAAAGCTAAGCCCCAAATTGTAAACCATGTACATATTTATACACCTATGCACATCCCGGATGCACTTGAGGAAAACCCTGTGAAACATAAGCCTCATGCTTTATCCCCTGTCCCTTCTAGATTCCCACATGGCTATAATCCTCCTGCTGCACTGCCTATACCTATAAAATTCCCAGACAGATACAAGCCCCTGGTTTTTCCTCCTATCCTCCATAGCCTCCCTGCAAATTTTATCAATCATCTACCAAGATTTGATGGAGAAAGTGAAAAGATCACTGCTGAAAAGCACATCCAAAATCTTGAGGATTTCCTTGATCTGTTTGAGGTGGGAGAGGATGATGTGCGTATCATAATGTTTTCCCTATGATTACAAGGAAAAGTTAAAAATTGGTTTAAAGACCTTCCAACTGCAAGCATTAATAATGTTCATCAATTCACTCAAGTTTTCCTAGATAGATGGGTGTTCATGGGAAATGTTTTTCTCATCATGGAAGAGTATAACCAGTAAAAAAGATAGCCAAGGGAGACAATACAAAATTTTTCATCCAGGTTCAATAAGGTATACCATTCAATACCCGCTAAGATAAATCCACCACCAGGATGGGCTCTCTTGCACTACCCCGATGCCTTTGATCTAGAGATGGCATTCCAGTTAAGAGAAAGGGACCCTGAAACCCTGGAAGAAATGAAAAATGTGGAATTTGATGTGTAAGAAAACCTGCTGAACAAGGAGGAAAAGTAAAAGCAATGAAGAAGGAAAAAATAGAAAAAGAGAAACTAATATATTCAGAGATAAAACTAGATATGTTGGCAAACACAATCAACGAAGTAATGCATATGATTAGCAGGAAATAGGAACTTGTTGTTCAGATGCCTCATGTTCCATTAGTTCTGGAAAAGATAAAATTCAATTTACCCAAGCAGTTTGTAGCCCATCCTGGACACCCTAAAATAGAAAATGATGGTTTCATGTAATCTATCCACAACACGGCGAAGGATGAAGCCCAAAATCAGAAGGAGGAAGGGAAATCCTCAGCAAAAATGTACATTATAGATGACCTTGCATACATAGTTAGCCATCTGGAATATGATTAGCAAGAGGAAGGTTATAAGGTTGAGATTGAGGTTGACTATATAGAGCAACCATCATTGTCTCCGTGGGAAGAAAAGACCTGGTCCCCACCATGCAAAGACATAAACCAAACTCTCTTTTTTGCCTCATCAAAGCATTTAGATCCATAAAAAGATGCTCAAAATTAATTTTACAGGCGATATGTTGTCAGAGATATTTTGCTCAAGCCTTGTGTGGCCATGCTTGTTTAATTTCAGTTGTTTTGTAAAAAATAAAGTTTGGCCCAAGTAGATTAGGGCAACCGACTCATGTTTTAGTTAAATATTGCTCGAATTTTCATTATCAAAGGTTGGAACCTTGTTAGACTCTGTGTTGTAAAACATCATTGTATTGGAGCACTGTAACTGTTTTGAGTTGGGCATCAATAATAAAGAGGCCGTTCACAGGATTCACGATCTATGTTAATGGTGATGTTCTTTCCTCTGTGTTAATGTTTTCTTATGTCTTTTCATGCTGTGCATCATTTTCTATAATTACAAAACAAAAGTTTTAGATTAAGATTTGCTGAGAGAGCACGTTAATTCTGTCTATTTTTGTTATCGTAGTGTTTTCCTCTCAAGTATAGTTAAAAAAATCTTAATTTCTCTTTAGCTATTACTGAACTCACTGCTTTCTTTCATCTCATATTCACACTTCCAATAAGATCCAATCTACATAGTTAGCTTTCCCTGTGAATGCCTCTTGAAAAAGTTGATGCACAATTCAACCTCTTATGACTATGATAGCCCAATGGATTATGTTTCACATCTTTGTCTGTCCAACCACCCAACCAATCAAAACCAACAGTTCTCATAATCCATATAACTAGCCTAATATCAACAATTATAATCATCATGCTCAATCATAAATCATAAAGAACAGAGAGATCCCTCTCTGAGTCTAAGAAGGCTAGGTCCTAGAATCCAAAGTGGTTTGATGTTGTCCTCTGTCGTTTGTTCTTGCCTATCTTACAAATTACAGAGAGCTAACAGGATCCTTCCTACTATTGATGTTTTCTGCATGCGTGTAGGAGGTGGTTCATCCTTTCTCTACATATGATTGTGATGTGTTTCTATAGGATATGGTTTGTCCTTTTCCTACATATTATTGTGATGAGTTTTTTTAGGATGTGGTTTTTCATTTCCCTATGTATATGAGCAAGATGTTCATTCTCTTCTAGTGTTTCTAACACAGGGGAAGTACCTCTCATCTGGAAAATGAGTTGGGAAATGAGGAGAGAGACCATAGCACTACCGATGGAAACATCGTGTACTTCCATACTATTTATGTCTAGGATGGATGGTGTTCATCAAATTGATATGGGATCAAGTCTGGTTGAGGTTTTTACCTCTAGACCGACTTTGGGTCAGTGGAGAGTGGCAAGGTCCGGGACATAGGGGAAGTACCTCTCATCTGGAAAATGAGTTGGGAAATGAGGATAGAGAACATAGCACTACCGATGGACATATCATGTACTTCCACACTCTTTATTTCTAGGATGGATGGTGTTCATAAAATTGATCTAGGATCAAGTCTGGTTGAGATTTTTACCTCTAGACTGACTTTGGGTCAGTGGAGAGTGGCAAGATCTTGTGACTCACTCTCGATCAATTCTTATTTATTATTCACATCAATTTTCAATACATAAGAGCAGATCATAGATGACAGAGATGGTTCATGATAACTAGATGGCATGATGATCTATGGCAGTAGATGGATTGGCAGGTGTAATTCTCCCTAGTTGAGAGGGAGTGTTAAAATTGGAAACTAGGTTCAAATTCCAACTTGGGTCTCCTTAGTTGATGGAGATAATAATTCCATTGAATCCCTCTTTCTGAGAGGACAAAAAACGATATATATATATATATATATATATATATATATATATATTGTAAATTTGGATAAGGAAAATATTTAATTATTCAAAATAAATATTATAAGTCATGATTTTCTTTAGGCGGGAAAATCTGACATTTGAAATTTGAATTTCCCTCCAAAAGAAGGTTGGTTTCACAAAATAATCATATCTAATTTGTATATAAGGATCTCTCCTCATCTCATTTACATCTGAAGTCTTGATGGAGGTTGATGATCTGTTTGGGTTAGGTCAAAGATTCTCCATGGTGGACAACTGCATGTTTAGACAGTTATACTCAAGGAAGACGAAGGTCAGTTCTTGTTTTGGGTTCATCTTCAACAACTAGGTCGAGATGCTTCACCTCAGGGTTTCTGCTGGTCTGGTCTCTTTTGTGTGGGCACTCTCCTTGTGTTTATAGCCCATAATCATTTTGTTAATTGTAAGAGCACAACAAGGCTATTCTGAAGGGGTTGTATGGTTTATATACCATGGAAAAGTCAAGATACAGGAAGCGAGGGCAGGATACATAAAGAAGGAGGTTTTCTTCGGTAACTGGGTGTACTATTGAAGGAAATTGAATGAGCTAAAGTGGTCTATAATGAATCCCTAACCAGGTTCCTGATCTACAATTGTTTCATCATCACATTGCCTAGGATCATCTTCCTAGTATAACACTATTTTGATTCCATTATAAACAATAAAGATGACTGCTCTATCTAGACTAGGACCAAGCTCCTTGTGAAGACTTCTTTGTTGCTGATGTGTCTTCTGTTAGGGAAGAATTTTTCTTCTATTGTTTGAAGGCTGAAAGGAATAATTGTATGGGCTTCTTCTATATTTTATTCTCTCCCTCTCTCCCTCTGCTGAAAATTTGACGATTAATAATAAGAATATTTGATCAATGGTTTTCCCCATGTTGGGGTTTTTCCCTGGCTTGTGCCATATTCTCGTGTTCTATTATCTTGGCTTGTCTTCAACATTTCTCATTTATGTTCTTTCATTGGTTACTATCATGTACTGTTTAATGTGATTGCTAATGGATTAATGGGATCATGGCTGAATAAAGTAATTATGAAAAGAAAAGAACATGTTTCCTAAAATTAACACAAACTCATCCTCTATCTTTACTGCTCTGGACTAAGGATCATGCTTCGCATCCTTATCCTTATTTCTGAGAGGACACTGTGTGGCGTAATATCCCATATTGTCACACTGAAAGATTTTGATATTTGATAGATACTTCTTCCTCCTACGTTGCTCTTGTTGTCCCTTTGATGCAAGGGCTACATTCTCAGCGTCCTCCTTCTTGACCTTTGAACCATTTCTACTGCTACTCTTAAGTTGAAAATTGAGTAAGTCTCTCCTCATCTCTTCTTGCTGAAGAGCTTCCCACATCGCTTCCCAACCCGAAAAATTCTCTCTCCCATGATGCTCTAGACAAAGGCTTGATAGTCTTCGAACACAAAATTTAAGGCAAGTCTGACCATCTCTCTGGCATGAGGAGCTTCTCTCACAACTTCCAGCTGATCTCAGTTTTCCTGAAGTCTAGACAGGAATGGATCAATGCGTTCTCCTTTCTGCATCCTGGTGGTCCACATTTTCTCCTCCAAAAACATCTTCTATTGCTAGGAAGACCCCTGATATAGCGTTTCCAACACATCCCACATCTCCTTGGTTGTTCCTTTGGATGATATGTGTGAAACAATATGATCCTTCACTCTGTTGAGGATCAACCTCTTGGCCTTTGCCATATTCTTCTTGAAGGCCCTTAATGGTGTTGCATCCACCAGTTCAGCCTCAGCACTTTCGATAAAGTGCTTGAGGTCATGCTCATCTAGAAGGAAGTAGACCCTTGCCTTCTAGATTACATAGTTGGAGGAACCCTCCAACCATTCCTGGTCACGAAACCCACTGGCTTCCATCTCACCCAAATGTTGTCGATATGTTGCCTCCTACCCTCTGCGCAGCTGGCTTTACTCACTCCTAATGGAGCAAACCAAAAAATCTATTGCTACTGCACGGGGAATCTGATTTTCTTGGGCAAGAAAACTCACTAAGGTTAGAAATATCCAAAAATGTGTTTTAGCTACGCTTCCTGATGCTCTGCACCAACAATCACTGCTGCAAATTCAACTACGACCCTCCAGCTGCTGATCTGCGTAGATATTCTATGCTGCTCCCTTTACCTCAGACAATAAAAAAACTGGAACAATCCTACCTCTTTATCGGCTCACTCATAGAGAGATTTTCCTTTCCGGTCTAGCCCTCCTAGCTTGGGCTGCGCAATCAACTGGGAGATCGATCTGTTGATGACGCAGCTTTTTGATCCCAGCTTCACCAATGCTGAATCTCTTGAATCCATTCTTTTTCTTTCCTACACTCATCTTAAACAAGCTTTGATACCATGTGAAAATTCCATCAACTCAGGAATCCTACTACAACAACTGATGGAAAGTATTCTATTTGTTATTTACTTAACAAATTATTCAGTGTGTTCTACAAGAAAATATCTAAATCCATTCAATACAACCTACACAAATTAAGTACGGAAGAATTATAAGTGCCACAAAAAAAATCTGAACAAACATAGATCACAACCATTTCGACACTATTATTTTTGGACTAATGTCCCTGGAAAAACCCAATGCGGGAAAACTGATGCAACAAATCTTAGGGTTTATATATTATGAAATAGATATTCTGAGTACAAATATATGATTGACACATTCATGAAATCATACAAATAAACTGACAGAAGAGATCTTGTGAGAAAAACCTCACTCCTATACGGGGACCGACACTAATTTGCACCAATACTGGACTGTCTCGTGCTGCCTCTGCACAGTGACTGTGTCACTATGCGCAGTAACTGTGTCAAAAATGTGGCTACTCTCTGCCTATGCGATGGTCTCAATGATGGCTGGAAACTGAAGCCTTCTAGCCTCCGGGAAATATCTCCAGGATATGACAATGGTTATGTGTTATCTCCTCAGCAGGAAAACGACTTCCCTTCTTGCTTGCTGCATCACTGGCTCTGTGTTGATGCTATGGCTCTCTCTGTCTTTGCTGTTATGTACTCTCTGGCTAAAGAAATATTCCAACTAGATCTACTTCCCCTCAATGCAATCAAGAATCACTTAGATCTGATTTTCTTCTGAGCATTGCTCCATCAGAAAAATTTGATCTCTAGATCCTCTGTGTCTCCGAAAAGTGTTTTCCAAATAACCCTTCAAGCCAATCTTATAGTCTTATCGTTGAGACATCAATGGCCCAGATTAGATATCTAATCAATGACTAAAATTAAATTTTGATTTGGTCCATTTATTCTAGATCATTCTCACTCATATTCTATTAATTCACTTTAATTATTTTATTTTCCTAAGTTTAGACTTGAGGGTCCCTTTAAAAATAAATTATTATTTCTATAGAATACAATCCGAGTGGAATTTCACCAAACAGTTTATGGGTTATCTGAAATACATGTGTCTAAGTCTCTCCATAAAATTTGAGACTTAGCGCACATCCGATGCTACTCTAAATAAACAGGGTCCACAACAATTTCCTCGTACAACACGAAGCAAAGATATGTGGTGCTTAGCTTGAAAGAAGTAGAATACATGGCTGCAAGTCAAGCAACATGTTGGGCGATATGGATGATAGAGATACTTATTGGATTGTTTGGTCAGATGATGGATCCAATTATGATCTACCGTGATAATCATAGTTGCATCAAGCTCTTTGTGAATCTCATTTTTCATGATAGATCCAAGCATATAGATATATGATATGACCATTTATAGGACTATGTGCAGAGGCAGATATTGATGTTGTAGTACATTCTGATAGAGGAACAAGATGTTGAAATATTGACAAAGGTCTTGTCAAGAAGGAAGTTCAAGTTCCACATGAGCATGATAGGCGTGGTTGATAATCCTTTCTTGCTGAGAGGGAGTTGTTGGCTTGAGGGGTCCTGACCCAGGTTCAGAGGTTAAGGTTTTCCAAAAAGCCCCTATACTACTGGCCCTTGCGACAATGACCTACTTGCACAGGCCAAGGTCTCACCCGAAGTAGTATGGGAGGGTGCTGTAACTAGGTATCTGCACCTTGAGAGAGAGTAGGTAATGTGAGACAAATCTATATGATTACTTGCTAGGTTTACCCAGAATGAGTCTATTCGTAGCCCTTTTAACAGTATAATCAACATATAACCATAACAAAGTTATCATATATAATCAATACATTCACATCCATGTGCACATTACCAAATACCATCACAGAGCACTTATAATCGCAGCTACTAATAGATCACAGATCTACTTATGCCAAAACACAGATACATTCACAGCTAAATAATCATCACAGATATGCGTCAACAGTAAACATAACCAATTCAGATAACACACAGATACTTTAATGATGCTTCACATTCATTAACATTCAGATCCACTTACAACCAAAACCAGCCCGCACACAGAGCCTAGCGGGGTCCGCACATAGCAGGACTGAGGATATTTGCGCACACAGCCAGCAAGATTCCTTACCCAAAACAGATCTAATAGTTCGCATGTAGCATCAGTCTTAATTCATGCCTACCTCTAGACTCAAACTATTCATCTATTTATATTGATGTAGCCTACGCTATCCTGTGGTTCGCAAACTGTGGTTTGCAGAATCTAAGTCTACCCTTTGACCCATTACAATGCGTTCGGGGCTTTCACCTACCCCAAAACCCCTATGTTAGACTAATTAATACAAAAAATATACAAAATTCGCAGCCTAGGGAGCCCCGTTCCAACAGGAGTGTTGAAAAATGTAGCAATAAATTCTCAATTTGATTTTGCCTTGATTAAATTGAGAAAATTCGAATTTCCACATCATAAGATAAATTGGATGTATAATTGTGTGACATGTCTTGTGTCACCCAGTTTACTCAGTAAATTCAAGTTGGAGGAGTTAGATTTTAGTTAAGCATGTGTGATTTCTAATTTTTAGCAATCAAGGTCAGTTATCTAAGGTTGTTTTCAGTTAAACTAGTTCCAACTTTTAGAGGAACTAGTGGAAGGTCAAGTTATGTAGTGGGAGTTTAGTCAAACTCAGTGATCATCCATTTAAATAATAAATCAACTCAAAATATCTAGTGCATGCAGAGAATTAGAGTTCCTAAGGTTTGGTGGAAATTCCAAGGAAGTGTAACATCATTTTTAGACTAGTCTTGAGTGTACAGGTGTTGCGTGCAGTTAGAGGATCATCCTAAAGGAATTACACAATCAATTTGAGCAATTTCCTAAATAATAGGGGCCTAATTCCTCTAGGAATAGTGCAAGGAAATAGGGGCTCAAGCAGAGGCAAAAATTGACTAATTTTGGGTCAAAGCTTTTCAGGGAGAAGAGAGATAGGTTATGCACTTGCATGTTGTGCTCAGTTGAGCAAATAAATTGTAATAAATATCTATTCATCAGGTTAATGCAAACATGAAGTAGAGTTTTTAGTATTTTTCTTTCCCCAGGAAAAATAATGTTTTCATGTGTGTGATTTCTTATTTCATGTCTATTGTTTTTGACCTAAATTGTGAATTAATGCCCGCAGAGCAGTAGAGTAGGTTTGTGTCTTGTGATTTTGATTAAAACTTCGTGATAAGTTGCAAATATACATCGTAATTTCTACACATTAATCCAATTTTAAATGTTTGTGCAATTGCAAAACTATTCGAGAATTTTTTACATACAAACCCCTTGGACTCAAAACACGCCTTTTGGCCACATTCCTCTCTCCTACCTAGATGAATTATTATCTTATGGTCAAATAGATCTTGACATGTATAACAACCTTGGCATAAACATTGGTTCATGTACTCAACATTGGGTCTTCATTGTCATTTTATGGATAAGGCTTATGCACTTTCCCCACTTGGATGTATATAACCCTTCATATACCAACTATCTAAAATCCTTTGGCTACCCACATTGTTATGGATCATTTTCCATGGAACCTCACTCAACATCTAACTATATAGGAGTTTCTAATCAAAATACAATCACAAATGTATATTTTGTTTCCCATGCTTACACTAATTTTAAGATATACAATGATGTCATCCTTATGTTTTTGCCTAAGAATTTGCGAGACAAAACCATGAAGTGGTTTCGACATCTATTGCAAGGCTTGATCTATCATTTCCACGAACTTGTGGATTTCTTTGTCCAATAGGTTGTGACAACGATGTTTTACTCACAAATAAACACAAAAAAATGAAATATTTATAAACTATTCCCATAGGTGACATCATATATTTCAATCACGTAAAACCCTTATAGTCTCAAGACAATAGTTTAATTTTGCAAAAAATCCTTAAGCCCAAAATTTCATTTCATTCTTCTTACCAGGAATCCTAGTTCATGTGGATATGCAAAGCAAAGGGTTTTCTAGGGAAACATGGTGACTTAATGTCAGCATAGGTTTAAAGAATGGAAACCATACTTCTATCACTCACTAACACTTAGTGTAGTTATAGGTGAATTTACATAAACTATAGTCAAAGAAGCACATGAAACCCAAAAGGTTAAAAAACACTAAGAATCGAAGGACACAAATCAAGAGAGTCAACACAAAAAATAAACCGTCTAATAAGTTTCACAAGAAGAGCCTTACTCTCTTTGACCTTAAAAAATATTACAACCTACATAAAATTGTAGGCCACAATAAAGATTCATATATCACCCAAAATCAAATCTACAAAAAAAAAGAGGAATTAAAAAACAAGTATTCACTAGTTTTCTAGTCAAACCAAACTATGAAATTTTCAAAATCCCATTCCTAATCATTATAACTCAACAAACTAAGCCTCTTCATTCAAAAAATAATTCACTAGGGAGACCCAAACCTAAAAATAATTGGTGTGATAAGTGTTGAGCCCCAAAGATGTCCTTTTCTTCCACCACATTTCACTTCATTTCCTTTGTTCCTTATCAATTACAGGATTAAATGATCAATGGGATTAATTAAAGTTGCTTTAAGAATGTATATAATGACTAACTTGCTACACTTTCATGGTTTTGTTGTTGTAGTAATTTTTGACTAGACTTAGCTACATAATGCAGCCATTCTGTAGCTAGTTGCCGATTCTGCAGCTGTCTTCATGTTTTCACAAGTTCCAGGTGTCACCTCAAAGAAAAAAGCATATGGGTAAAATCCAGACTTCATCCACATCGTTCCTTGCTCCCTACGAATTCTGAGCAGAATTCTACAGGTGGTTATGCACGTGGGAAACCAAAACTAAGAGATAGACTTCTAATAGGACAAGGACTGTACAGATGTCCTTAATCATAGTACGAGACCACCACCAGAGTTCTAGTTTGATTTTATTTGGGAAAGACATTCATTCATGTTTTATCTCAAGAGAAGTTATGTAATTTTCCTATAAGAATGACTCGGGAGACTGAGAAACAACTAGCTAGATTTATGTTTTGTTGCTAGATCTCAGAAGAACGTAGTACTCTGTTTTTGAAATACTTTTCCTTTAATGAAAGAAGCACCACTTTATTGTAAGATCTTAGGCAAGCTTGAAGAGATTTGTATGCTAATCCGGTGGTAGAGGGCCCCTACTGCCTGAGATGCTTTGTGTACATTGTTTAGACAAGTAACTTTAGCCTTGTTGCATTCCTAGTTTAAGCAATTTTCTGAACTTTGTGTTTTATATTCATTTGCATTGGATGCTATAGACTAGTCTTGTTCTTACGAATTATTCCAAGATATCACTAATATTGAATGATATATAACTGTAGTATTTTAGGAATTAGTTGCATTTCTCTGAACTTTATGATTTTGTGCTCAATTACATCAGTTGTTACAGCTAGTCTTGTTCTTATGAACTCTTCCAAATACCACTAACTCTGGATGAGACATAGCTATGGTGTTTTAGAGCTTTGTTGTGTTTTGTTGAATTTTATGCTTTTATGCCCATTTACATAACATGTTGCAGCCAGTCCTGTTCTATAAATTATTCCAAAATACCACTAACTCCAAATGAGACAAAGCTGAAACATTTCAGTGATTAGTTCCATTTTTAGTCTAGTTGTAGTACTCAGGAGGTTAATAGCACCCTAGTTCAATTTCTGTTCACTGTGTTTCAAGTTAGTTCAATTGCATACTAGTTCAGTCATAGTCATCAAGTTTGATTAGCTAGTTGAATTAGATTTTACAGCCTTCATTATTTACAAACTACTCTTGTACTAATCTCTTCCAAACACATCATCACATGGACAAGAACTAGTGATATTAATTCAAGGCCTTGATTGCTCTGCAACTTTTTATAATTTCAAAAACTACCTCGTTTCCAAAGCTATTCCAAAAGATTTCTAATTCTTGAAAGAGGTTTAACAGTGATATTTTAAGTTGTAGAATAGATTAATTTCAGTGTCATAGGTTAATTTAGAGTAGAGTTCCTCACTGTGTTGCAAACTATCTTTTCCAAATATGTTCCAACAAATTTCTAAGCCATGGATAAGATTTTCTCTGTGATCTTGTAGGTGGTTGTTTACTTAGAAGAATCTCACGGCACTAACTTGTCCTTTTCTCAAGCTATTCCAACATATCTCTAATAAATGAATGGGATTGAGTTCATGTTATGAGTTATTGAGTTCATGTTGTGAGTTATTGAGTTCTTGCTATGAGTTATTTTTCTTGTTAAAGTATTGCATTTTCTGTTCTCAAGAGTCATACATAATCTAGAATAGGTTTTGATCTGTTTTAGTGTGTCCAACAACTTATCTTTGCCAAAACTTAGTTCTTTTCCCTTTTAGAATAAAAACACAAAACCAAAAACATTGAAAAAAACACTAAACACAACGTAGTGAGAAACAAATACCTAGGCACATATAGTGCACTTCACTTCAACAGTTTACTAACCCTGGTTGACAATTTATGACCTCAATTTAGGAACACTAAAGTTGAGCAAACAATAAGTTTGTCCCCTTTCTCTCCCAAATTGAGGGATCACAAATCCTATTGATGTACATGCTAGTACTTTTGTTTGTATGCCAAGGAATTTGACAACCCTCCACATCCATTCAACCAAACTCCTCCTCCTTTCACTATCATGAAGCTTGTTTTCCTCCATAATGCAATAGTAACAACACGAGTTTGTGTTGTGTTAGCATGTAGGGGCCATTCCATGACACAATACCATTTTTTCCTTTTGATTTTTCTTTCTATAGTTTTTTGTTTATTTATGTTATATGAATATATTATTACACATATATGGATATATGATTCTAAAGGTATTTATTATTCTTATTTAGGAAAGAAAATTCAAAGACATTAAAAACTATGAAAACAATACAGATAAATTTCTAAAAAATACACAAACATTTAAATATTTTGTTATATTCGTGACTTAACTAACATAATGTGCATGAGAGATCCATGCAGATTATAACTATTTTTCATGTATTTTTTGATTATATGTATCACAAACTCAGTTTGTATTGCACTTATATTATACGTTTATTCTACTCAAGATTCAAGGGATGAAATATAAACTTTGCATGCATATATGAAATGTTAGCATATATATTACATTCCCATGTTGCACGATACTACAACATCAACAAATTGAAGAAGTCAAATAAAAAACTTCTATTGTCAAATCCAAATAAAAAATACACAATCATTTGATATTTAGGTCCAAAAGAGTACGAAATAAGTTGTCCATGGTCCCATCTCCAAACCCTTAAGAGCATGTGCCTTTTACCTATCTCATTAGCCTCTTAATTTCTTGGATTATGTTAGGGTAGTGCTCTTAGCATGATATATCTAGCCTCTTCCATAGATGCCCTAAGCTCATCCAATAATGTAACAAAGAGGGAAAATACTTTATTTATCCCTATAGATTTTAACCATGTACAATTAATTTTTGCAAACTAATTCTTATCAAAGAAAAAAAGTGCAATTACAAACACACACATTAACACAAATATTTTATCTTGGAAACCCAAAAATGGGAAAATATAAGACTTTTTCAATATATACATTTTGTATAGTATTAAAATAAAATATATATCCTGCGACATCCATGAATCACCCCATATTAAAATACAACCGTAGTT
This sequence comes from Pinus albicaulis, assembly GCA_034641835.2. Lineage (NCBI taxonomy): Eukaryota > Viridiplantae > Streptophyta > Pinopsida > Pinales > Pinaceae > Pinus > Pinus albicaulis. Next base: position 1,867,143,284 of record CM076575.1, on the reverse strand, counting down.
CCTTAATTGAAGCTACAAAACCATGGGAAAAACCACCATACACCACAAATCTACTTTTAACAAAAAAACAATGGGTCAGAAACTATAAAAAATGGATTTAGAAATTGCTCCCTCCCGATTTTTTTTTTTGTGAATCTAGGGGTGTTTCCCTCAAACCCCCGTGCAAGGGGGATTTCACCTTCCTCAAAATCCCCTAAATAAGGCGGTTGTCTCCTCCCTTTGACTCCCTTGTTGCAACAACAAAAAAATACAACACATGGAGCTAATTGTTCAAAGAATATAACACGTACCCAAAATTATCCCACTTGTTGTTTTATTTACACAAAAGGGGTCACAAGAGTACATGATCAATAATATAGGGAAAGAATGCCCATTTTTTCTCTCCACTAAGAGAATTTTTCAATGCTCAGTTTTTTTCAACGAATTTGCAACATTATTCAAAGTGTCCACTTTTTCTAGCACCTAACCTTCTTGTCTTCAATCATATCTCTCACAAAATGATACTGAACATCAATATGTTTTTTCTTCGAATAATAAGCAGGGTTATTTTCCAACAAGATTACACTTTTACTGTCACAATCTATCCTTACAACTTATTGTATCAACCCAATACCTGATCATAATCTTTGTAACCATACTTATTCCTTGCTTTCATGAGTGGCTACCATGTATTAAATGTTTATAGTTGAGAGTGCCACTATAGATCGTCTTTTGCTCATCCCTCTAGTTTCTCCTCCACAAAAGTTAAACACATAATCACTTGTAGATCCTCTACAATCTAGATCTCCAACCCAATATGCATCAATAAAGCCATGGATGTCCAACACTTTGTCCAAACTTGGTCTTCCTTGGTAGGAAAATTTATATCTAGTAGTGCCAAATAATTGAAAACCCTCTTAACTACTATCCAATGGTCCCTCCCCAACTTTGACATATACCTACTCAATAATCCCACTACATGTGAAATGTCCAATATATTACAACCTATTACATACATAAGATTCCAATCACACTGACATATGGAACACAAGGCATTTCCAATTCCTCTTCATGTGTCTTGGGACACTGATATCTAGATAAATTTACACCTATAAGAGTAAATATCTTTGTCGGTTTACATTTTTGTATATTAAATCTCTATAATATTGTCTCTACATACTTCCCCTAACTTAGAAAACTTTGTCTTTTCCCGAGATCCTTCATGTAAAATTTAGAGGAAAACTAAGTTTTCACTTCATGGATGATTTCCATGTCATTTCCAATCATCAACATATCATCAACATACAAGACAAAATAAATAACATGATCACTAACTAATTTGAAATATATGTAGTGATCTGCTTTGTTCCTTATGAAGCCAAGTCCTAATATATATGTATCAAAATTTTGATACCACATACTTGGTGATTGATTTAACCCATATAGGGACTTCTTCAACCCACATACTAGCTTTTATTTTCTTTCATGGCAAAGACTTATGGTTGTTTCATGTAGATTTCTTCTTTTGGATCCCCATGTAGGAATGTTGTCTTCATGTCCATATTCTATACTTCAAAATCAAAAGTGGAATTAATTGTTATGAAAAAAGTTTGTATACTCGGAGTAATGCTCTTATACCAATGTTACGAACAAGTTCGTATACTCAAAAGTTAAATACTTCAGAAAACTTGGAATATGTAGATCTCCATTGAAGATACAAGAATATATATTAAAAGGTATGAATGAGAATGATGATACAAATGAGAGTGAGGGCCTGATTATATACCCTAGGCAGGTACATTTTCATGTACGGTCATGTCCTTAGATACATGCCTCTTCATTATTAGCTAATAGTTAATTAATCATTATTTATGTTTATTATTGTTTACATTTTTATTATTTTTATATATATTATATTCATAACATTGTCTTCCTCTTCAAAAAGCTTTGTCCTCAAAACTTATTGCTGACAAGGCGTGTCATTTGCTTCTTTTTCTCGTAATCTATTTGAATCCTTCATAGTTCTTCTAATTGTCATCTTCCTTGATACATGTTGATAGGATCCTTTGAGTGATAAAAAAATTTGTCGCACTAAGAAGGGATTAGACCATCCTAAATTAATCTTCCGTGGAACTTAGAAATTACTTGATAGCTGGGGTAATTTTATATCGTCAGTCTAGATTCTACTGACATTATTATTCTTTAGAACATGAGTTCGTTGTTTCTATTTTGAGTGGGATGTCTTCTCTTGTGATTCAGATTTCGATAAGGAGTATTGGAGATTTGATTTTCCTTTATCACGTGTTTGGAAATTTCCTGATTTACTTTAGGTGTCGATGTTGTTGAATTAGTTACAAAACCTTCACTTGGAATATTCATCGTCTGAACTGTAACATCAGGGTGTGTCTTTTATTCAACTGGTTTATCCTCTTCTTGAGTTGTGATATTGACTGGCTTGGTTTTCGTTCCTTTATATTCAACTTGGACTGTTACGACTTGAGACTTCGATACTTATTCTTGAGTAAGTTGTTATAACTTGTCATTTCGCACATTCTTGTCGCTTTCAAGGTTCTTTATTCGTGTACGAAGGTTTTGATTAGGATTCCTTAGATGTGAAAGTTATTTGTTTTCAAAATTGTTAACTTTATCCTTAGTACCATTCTCTTCATCTTTTAAACTTTTGATTTGTTCTAATAAATTTTTATTAAGGTTCTTTAAACATAAATTTTCCTCTTCTTGTTTTGATAAGTGCTTCTTGAGTTCCTTCTTTGTGACCTTAGCCTTCTTCACTTGTGCAAGTAATTTTTCAACGCCATTTTCATTTCCTTATTAAGTTTTGCACCTTGTCACTTAAATGTTTTCATTAATTGTTCTATATCTCTTGCTAATGACTGTTTTTGTGCATCACTTAGATATTCGACTAAAGTATAAGTTTTATAACATTTTATGCAAACTACATTTTGATTTCTGAATTACTCGTCACAATTAGAATATCCCTCTGAACAAAAGGGACATCTTGAAAAGAATCCAAGGTTCTTTGCAACATGCTTCATTTTTCTTTTTTGGACTTCTTTTTAACTCTTTAATTTTTGTTTTTTGTTTTTTTAAACTCCTTATTTTGAATTAGCCTCTCTTTTTCATACATATAATGACTATATGAAAATCCTATGTAATATATTTCTTTTTTGTTTAATTTAAACTATATGTATCACTTATATATATATATATATATACTTTATTAAAGTATATATATATATATACTTTAATAAATTATATATATATATATATATATATATATATATATATATATATATATATATAATTTATTAAAGTATATATATATATATATATACTTTATTAAAGTATATATATATATTGTGAGTAACCTTTTATTATATTTTTTTTAACTTTTTTTTAATATACTTATTTCCCTTTCACTTATGATTCACACAATTGTATTCAGACTTATTGTTTTACCAACTTATAATATAATCACATACCTTGTTTAATGAAGACAACTTATATTGGAGAATTTGATTCCAATATTAAATCATATATATTTTTAGTTGGTTAAGTCACCCTTGTTTAGCACTTTCTTCCAAGTAATGAAACATAGGAAACAAGGTTTTCACCGATGCTAAGTGGATGGAGTGTGATCGTACAAACACATTTATTTGCAAATATATGTAATTGTACAAACCCGTATGATTGCCAGCCAACTTGCAGAGTGGTCTATTTTTGTATGGATGTGTTGGTTGTTTAATTGCAGGGGAAAAATGGTTGACAACGACACTAGATGGTATACTGGTGGTCGTGGATGCGACTGTGGTATAGTGGTGGTTATGGCTGCAGCGGACAATTGCAGGATAAGAGAATGGGTGGTTGAAGGTGTGTGGGTTGAGTGGACGTGGTTGTAGGATAAGAGATTGGGTGGTTGAAGTTGTGTGGGTTCAGTGGACGTGGTTGCAGTTAGATGATAGTGGTAGTGGTACCACAATAGTGGCAGAAGTATAAGCCACGGGGTTTGACTACATGTGTGTAGCGGAGGTGTGTGGCCATGCGGTAGCCAGGAGAGTTTTGGCGACAGGGCAGGGCAGTGGTAGGGTGCCACTGATAGGGTAGGCAACGAGGTGGCAGGGAAGAAGGCTGGAAACAATGAGCAGGGAAAGACTTGCGACAATTAGTCGTTGTGTGCCCTGCAAGATAACAATTTTATTTATTTATTTATTTTCACTATTTTCTTTTCTTTTTTCTTTTTTTATATATGTATTTTTAATTTTTTTTTTTAATATATACACTTTTTTCGATTTTTTTAGTATATATATATTTGTAATTTTTTTTTTTAATTAACTTTTTATTTTTTGTTTTTTTAATAACTTGTATTTTAACAATCTCTTTTGTTTTACTTTTTAAATAGTCGGGGAAACTCCAAAACTTGTATAGCAAAATGCTCAAATCATGACGACAACAACGTTAACAAAAATTCAATGACCAAAGGCCAGATCAGACTGGCTATGTGCAAAAAATAAGCAACTAGAGGATTGAACAACTCTAATACCAATGCTACAAAGAAAGTTCGTATAGTTAAAGGATTTCTTTGTTACCAATGTTACAAACAAGTTCGTATACTCAAAAGTTAAATACTCCAGAAAACTTGGAATGTGTAGATCTCCATTGAAGATACAAGAATATATATTAAAATGTATGAATGGGAATGATGATACAAATGAGAGCAAGGGCCTACTTATATACCCTAGGTAGGTACCTTTTCATGTACGGTCATGTCCTTAGAGACATGTTTCTTCAATATTAACTACTAGTTAATTAATCCTTATTTATGTTTATTATTATTTACATTTTATTATTTTTTATATAAATTATATTCATAACAGTAACAAATAAAATGAATCTAATAGAAGTTAACTTGGCAACAAGAGAAAATATATCACCAAATTCAATTCGTTCTATCTAGGAATAACTCTTTGCTACTAACCGAGATTTGTATTTCTGCACTTTTCCTTTTTCATTCAACATCTATTTAAATAACCATTTTCTGCCAGTGTGATTTCTTCGAACTGCCAACTCCACTAGATATTGAGCCTCATTCTTGTCTAAGGTTTCCATGGCCTTTTTCAAGATTTTTCCATCTTATGAATCCACTGCCTCCCTAACATTTATAGGATAATAATCAATAATGAACAAAGAAAAAATTGAACGAAAATTTGGTGGTGTATACCTTTTCAGGCTACCTTCTTTCTTGGACCAATCTCCTCAATATTGGTGTATGTGGTTCTTCTCCTTTTGATTCATGCTCTTCTATAGGGTTTGATTCAACATGTTTCATTTGAAACTCTATATTTTCTGGTTCTTTCTCACTTGGTAGGACTTCCTGTCTCAAAACATCTTTAACTTCTCTAAATACCACATCTTGATTATAAAAAACCTTCTTAATTTATGGGTTCCAAAGCTTATAACCTTTTAAACCATCTTTATATCCAAAAAATATTCACTTCTCAAATTTCTTATCCAATTCCCTTGTATTCTCCTTTCGAACATGTACATAAGCATCACATCGAAAAAAATGAATATGTTTACAAGAAGGTTCCTTTGCAATCAATACCTCATGTTGATTCTCGTCATTTAATGTTGACAGGGGTGATCTATTTATCGGATAATGGGTAGTGTTTACTTCCTCCACCCAAAATTCATGTCTTAACTCGACACCATTTAGCATGCTCCTTGCTTTCTCCATAAGTGTATTGTTCATCCTTTATACAACTCCATTTTGTTGAGGTGTGTATGGAGCAACCTTTTTCCTTTCTATACTGCACTTTTTACAAAATTATTCAAATTTGTTTCCACAAAATTCTTAGAATTCATTCCCACAGAATTCTCCACCATTATTTGTCTTCAAAACCTTAATTTTCTTCTCTGTTTGATTTCCATAAGAGCCTTAAAATATTTGATCTTGTCAAATAATTCATATTTATTCTTGAGAAAATATATCCATGCATTCCTTGAGAAGTCATCTATAAATGAGACATACTACATAGATTTACCTAGTGATGGAACTGACATAGGTCTAAATACATCACTATGCACCAATCATAATATTCCCTCTCACCTCATAGATCCATAGGATATTCTTACTCAATTCTGCGTCCCACATAAAAAATGTTCACATAAATCTAAATCTAGAGAGAAATTATAGACACCTTTTTCCATACCACTACTATATAGTACTCAACGACCCTTCTCTCCCATATGTCTTAGTCTTTGATGCCACAAAACAGTCTTTTCTCAGGAAGTTGTAGGAGTTTTTACTTCTTCTTTTCCACTCTTAGGAACAACGACAATGTTGCAACTATCACTAACAATGCTTCCCAACAACTTATATAGAGTTCCAATTCAATCTCCCCTTAACACCATTTCTACTTGAACCATTATGCAGGTATCCTTTTCAAACATCGTTCTTACACCTAGTATTCTCCTACATTGACTTAATATTCATGAATTTGCATCACTAGTTGTCTATTCTCAATTCAATGAATGGATTCCATTTTCAAACTAATTTCATCATGACAACTAATAGTTATAAATAACCCCTCAACTAAGTAACATATTTACATTGGTGAAATTCTCTTGTCTAATTGGAGAACCTAAGTAAATTCTTGTACCATTTTCTACCACATATGTTTGTCTTCCTTTCTATCACTACCCATCAATATACATTTGATCATCATTGTATGATAAATTGCTTCTATATGTTGAATACTTCCTAATCTATGAATTTGGATGCAATTAGTATTTGATTGCGTATAATAGAATATAACATTGTTTCATTTTCTTATTGTATAATAATAAAGGACCTAAAGGTCTAACAAATTATAAAATGGAAATAAAAAAATATGCACTTAGAAGGTGTTAGAGAAGAGGATTACAATTCAGTGCAAGGGAAAAGTTTATCAGTACCTAGAAAACCACACTAGAAGGAATAACTTCATAATAATACAAGCTAGAACATGATTCTTTAGGAAAATCATGAATACTTTCTAGAATTGGTGTTTACAATGAAAATAGATTAAATGAATGATTAAGCTAGGCATAGTGCAGGGTCAAGAATTATAAAACCTATAAGAAATATACCAATAACACTTTTGAAGATGCTGATGGGGGGTATTTGGCCATGACATAAGGAATAATGGAAGGAAAAATAGAACACTTTAACGTAAAAAAAGAGGAAGAAAAAGAAATAGATTCCATGGAAATAAGAGAAGTGGTACAAGTGTGTAAGAGAGATAGAGTAGATCACATCAAACATGATTTAAAATAAAAAATGCGTTAGAAAGGAGGCATATATAGTTGTCGAAACTTCACAAGGTTGATATGGAATAAAAAATATAAATTAAGGAAAGGGCACATAATGGAAACTAATTAAGGAAAAAGATATATTGTGGTTGCAGGGATTGAATTGAAAATAACCAACCTCAAATGTCACAATAGATGGAGTCTCATCATTGTTATATTTCAAACCAAAGAGCCAATGAGAATTTAGACAAGTTGTCATTGCATGCATTGTAGAAAGGTACCACAATAGTTATCCTTGGGGCAATCCACATCAACCTTGAAGATATCAATTACAAAGAAATCACCATCAATGATAATAATATGGAGATACATAATGATTCTCTTAAATAAGCTTGTCGCATACAATATAGAAAATGGATCACTCACTTGTATGCGACTCTTTGATAAATACTACATGTTGGATTTGGAATGACTTCATTTTATAGTTGAGGTGAAGATGGTTAGACTATTAAAATAACTATAATACAACAACCTCCTAATAGTAATGATATCATAATGTTTACTTCCACATTTTAATGATGAATATTGAAAAACACTAACTCTAGTAGAAAATCTCACTATAATACCTGCCACCAAATTTGAGTGATTATGAAAATACAAGTGAAGTATATTTTGGCTGAATAGTTAGATGATAAATCAAGCCTTAAACTAAGGAAGTGATTATCAAGTCCCTAGGATAATTGAATTTGATGAAATAATCTGTCATACAAAGTCAAAAGAGGTCAGTTAACAAGTAGTAGAAAAGCATCAATTTTTTAAAGAATCAATAACATTGTAGTAAATGATGATCACCACTAATACCAAATCCCCTACTTTTAGGTTTGACAAATATTAGTAGAATGAAGAAAATTAAAATAACATTGATACCCCTCTATGAGGGATTTGAAGATCTTAGACACCTTTGATTCAATAAAATATAAGAAAAGTAATGGACAAGAAATACCAGGATTAAAAAATAACAAAGTTTGGCTCCTTAAAAGTATCAAGGGCATTAACATGGTATATTATTTCAGCGATTTATGGAAAATTTAATATGAATAATAAGACCCAAAAAACCAAAAAAAATCATGGCATTATTTAAATATTAAGTCATCCACCACCTTATTGCATAGAAACTCAATGAGATGGAACATCACTCTTTTGAGTCAGACAAAGGATTATGAAAAAAGTTTAAAGACTTATTAAGGGAGACCTTATTTGGGCTACAAAAAATCACATTAAGATTGGTTCACTATAGGTTTGATTGTGAAGTTAAGAGGACCTTTTAGATTCCACACACCATTGTCATATGACAAAGCATTGAAAAAGACACAATATAGAAAATGGTAATACTAGATGTAGTTAATGTGTAAGGGCGACTAGAGAGACAAATGTAATAATAGGGAAAAAACCTAAGATATCGGTGTTTAGAAATACCACATACCATTATTCGTTGATGACTTGTGCTTCTCCCTAAACACATGAAAGATGAAAACGGATTCAAATCTCAGACTAGAAGTAGCTCAATGCATGCCTAAAATATTGACTAGATTATATATTGTGAGGTATGTGAATGTGTAACAAGTCGTGATGCTAAAAATGGAAAACATGGTTTCTCATAACATGAAGAATATTTTTTTCCATAAAATGGTGTGCGAAATGTTAGGTGAACATGAAATTGTCTTTATATTGTCTGTGCCATGTCAAAAGATAGAGAAACCAATTGTTAGTTTATCATATCGAGATGAATTTTGAAAATAGAAAACAAAATTATCGAGGAAACAATGGTTGTGGTTATGACCATAGTCATTAACATGGGCAAGTCATATATGATTTTGGTCATGGATACAATGGAAAAATATATTATTGCATATGTCTAACCATAGTTCACATTAGTTTTAATTGTCCATTTAAAGATTAAGCAAATTTTAAGTTTTGTAACATTTGTAGAATTATAACCAAGAAAGTAAGAGAGATGAATTGTGATTCTGTTGAGGGTAGTACTTAAGGTTAAAGTTGAGAATGTGAGGACCTTAAATGTGGAAACTTGACATAGAACTAGAAGAAGGTTAGTTCATAAGAAGTAACTAAACTATTCCCTAAGTAGAAAAAGGGAAAGGATCTAGTATATCCGTATTCTTCACTACAAAAGTATTTTCTCATTTAACAACCCAAATTTTAGGAACAAGATAGTACTACTCAATATGCATTAATTTGAGGATGTACTTATAGCCTTTGTTGAAATTCCACCTACAAGCTAGTTTTCTCTTGTAGGATTTTTCTCAAACACTTCAACAATTCTCTAATTTATGTCTCCAATAAAAAAATTCAAAAATAATGCAATTTAAACTAAACGCATTCAATCTAATTTTTATGAGAAGAAATACCCAACTAAATCTGAGTTTTAGCAACTGAAAAAGAATGATTTTGGGTAAAGCCCTTGGAAAAAACCCGAAGGGAACACCAATAAGAAGTGGGATTTTATTAAAGAGATCTCAGAAAATTTTACAGAAAATTTACAACAAAAAACTTCCAACCAAAATGTACTTGTCTCTTGAAATTTGTGCCAAAATTTTCCCTTGAAAATAGTGCCCAAAATTCTCGAAATTCATGCTAGAATTTATTTACTACTGTATGGTCTACTACAACATTAAATGATGTACAATATGCCTCATTTTTGTGCCCAAATTCACTAGTAAAAAGTACAACCTATGTGAAATTCCTACAACAATAAATGCAACGTCAAAATTTGTGCAAGGATACCTCTATTTTTGTGCACAAATTCATTGTTGGAAAGTATGGCATGTATGGAACTCCTACAATAATAAATCCTGCCGCAAAATTCATGCAAATTTGCCTCAATTTCTATACCCACAATGCTATACTTCCATCACAATAATTGCGATGTAGCACTTGCAATTTAATGCTTAAATTTCCTTGAGATTCGTGCTATTCAATGTTGCAATCAATTGATGGAAATTATTATGGGAAGTGCACCCTCTTTTATAGCCTCCTGCTCAAATTTTTCTCAGCTCTTTTCTCTTCCTCCTTTCTCCTCATAGAATGCAGCTCTTCTTCTCCCTTTTCCCCTTTTTATTATTTCTCATTAATAACTAAAATATCTAAGCCTAGATCTCAATGGATGGTATTTAATCTAGCCATCTCAAGATCAATGGTAATGACTTAATCTCACATTGGGCCCACTTACATTACTTAAGTGACCCAACTTTATAAATTCACACTCACTCTATAAAATGCCATTTTTTAGTCATTAATTAAAAAGTTACAGTTCTCAACTTTATAAAATCACTTTATAAAGAAAGTGGTTATGGAGTGAAATGTGCTCAATACTTCTACACGCTAGGCACCGCCAATGTAGAACTACCTCCGAGCTACCAAAAACTAACAACCTTATTATCATAATAAATGAGGCAAAATTCCATGGAGAGTGTCAATGTGGATGGCTTGTTTATGAGAGGATGCCCCTTGGATAGAATAAAAAATAATTATGGATTGATTTAAGTGTAGGAGGTCTAAATGGCTATGAAATTTTATAAGAAAAAGCATAAGTTTGATAATGCTAAGAATTTGAAGAGGGATTATAGATCTTAAAAAAATGGTAACAGTAGGGGATTTGGTGATGTCTCATCCATGAAATCTACTTGTATCCTTTTTAGCAATATGAGTTTTTTTTTTATACAAACTTAGATCATGATACATGGTCAACAACTTTAGTGCTTATTTCGTATGAATCCTCACAGAGAGTGGGTTTTTTTAATATGAAAAGTATAATGGAGGTGATGTCTTCTTAGGATATTACTCAATAACCGAATTTATAGGATGTGGAAAGGTTAGTATATTACTCAAATATGGAAGTGTTAAAGTCCTCCTCAAAGTTCTACATATTCTAAGGTTGGATAGAAAAAATAATATCGATGAGTAAGATGAGTGATGTAGAGGCCCACAAACATCATTTGAAAATGATAGTTGCAAGATGGTTTGAGAGAAGGTTAGACTGAAACATCCTTAAAAACAAATAATGTTCCCTAAATTTAAACGCTTCTCATAAAATTTAATATGAATTGGTACCATTTTCCATTATGGAAAATTGTATAGATTCACACTTATTATCCAAACAAATAATACTTAATTTAAACACTTATCATAAAATTGAGCTAGAGTTCATGTCATTTTCCAACCGAGAGAATTGGATTCAAAGTTATTGTGCATTTGTTATGCCTTTTTGTTTGGAAAAAAAATCATATGCACAATCTTCCACAATCCTAAATAACACAAGTAATTATAATAATTTTTAATATATATTGTTTTCTCAATAAGAGAATGACGTAATTTTCGGAATTAATTCATGTCATACCCGAATTAAATTGAATTTACATTTTTTAACTTATTTTTATATTATATGTATTTAAAATATTTACATGTCATGTTTTTGTTTTTATTTATTTTTTAACTGTAACGGATATGATTTTATTATATTAGAAAGATTATGGGTCTTTGCCGAGGCAGCCCCTTTTACAAAGCAGAGATCTATCTACTGCAACTAAAAGTCAATAAGTACTTTCAAGGCATTTGGACAGTGCTTATATTGTTTACAATGATCTGCCCTTTCATGAGCGAACTGCCTTTGTTTGCCATCTCATCTGCTTCGTTGTTTGACTTTCTCAAAATGTGATGAAGTTTACACTTGTCAAAGTCTCGAAGGACTCTCTTCAATCTGTCCAAAGTTTTGTTGAGGCTGGCATTGTTGAACGGAGTCTCCGTGTTTATATTTTTTATTATCAGTTCTGAATCACCGAAGACTTGGAGCACTTTGATTCCCTTATCTCTTGCAATAAGACAAGCTTTTAGGAGCCCAAGGATCTCTGCGTGATTGTTGGATTTCTTTCCAAGTCCCCAACAGAACCAATCTTTGGAAGACCCACCGGGAGAGTAAATAACTTCACCCACACCAGTAGCACCGAGGTTCCCCTTGGACGCCCCGTCGAAAAAGATAGTGGAAATGTTTTGGGACCTCCACCAATTTTGAAAAAAATCATCCTCATCTCTTATGTGCCATTTAGGATTGTCACCTTGTGGGGGTTGAAGGTACTTACGTGGATGGGTCGCAAGCATACCAAGCCAGCGCTTTTCTTCGGGCAGTAGCAAATGATCTTCTTTAAGATACTAAAATTGGGCCGCTTCCAGGAGGAAGGACTTAGCTTTTGTAGCAACCTGCAGAGGGGTATATAGCAGCTCTTTAAAAATCCTCTGATTGCGGGTCAACCAGATCTGCCAGCATACATATTTGGGGAGCGCTATCCAGATTCTACGCCAGAAAGATTTGGAAGGGATTCGATGGGGATAGTATTGACTCCAAGAGGCAAATAGGTCTGCTACTGAGTTCTGCAAGGGGGCTGGAATCTGCAAGTCCTGTAGAGTGAGAACCCAAACCTCTTCAGCAAATCTGCACTCCATGAAACGATGCTGGGCTGTTTCGAAGTTATTACAGCATAACGCACATCTGTGAGGCCCAACTATTTTCCTTTTTTTCCAGATTATCTCCTGTAAGCTGCTTGTTATGGACCAAGGTCCAGAAGAAGAAGTTTACTTTTGGAAGGAAAAGCGGATCCCACACATTCTTCCAAAACTCCTTAGTTTGACTACTATTTCTAATGACCTGTAAAGCATTATACCCAGCTGCTGTGGTATAAACTCCAGACTGTCCCCAACCCCAACTATCTTTTTTGGTTCTGCAAACAGGTGCAGCATCATCCAATAGTTCGACTAGCAGTGCTTGTTGATGAGAAAACCGTGCTGGCACTCTATGGAAATCCCATCCATTCCAGTCTCCACGCTGGTCCCAGGTCGAGATGTCATACAGTCTGTTTACACCTGCGCGCTCCAGCCAATTCCTGAGGTCTGCAATGTCATCATTCTGAGCAATTGGATCACTTCCCATTATACTTTCAAGCCATAAATGCGTACGCTTGCCGTTCCCTGGAATCCTGTAGATTAATTTTTTGAAAAAGTTGCTGCTTTTACAACATAATTTCTAGACTTGCGTGCTATTGGGTGCACTTGCTGTCTGTAGGTTGGAGAGCGCATTATGGGGACCATACTTTGAGCGCAGGGTAACACTGATTGGATGAGAGGGCTCGTTGAACAGCTTCCACAAAATCTTTCCTCCCAAAGCAAGATTGAAAAGCGTGGGATCTCTAATTTGCAGGCCGCCTTCAGACAATGGCTTTTTGACCACATCCCAGTTAACCAGATGCATTTTTCTCTCGTTGCCTTTCCCTCCCTGCCAAAGAAAATCTCTGAGCAACTTGGAGATCTGCTCCATCACATTTCTTGGTGCAAGGAGGAAAGCTGCCTGGAAGATTGGGAGTGCAGACAACACAATTTTAATTAAGATTACTTTACCTCCCTTAGTTAGCCAGTTTCCTCCCCACGCAGCAATTTTGGATTTAATTTTTGAGATTATGTCACTCCATAACGATCTCTTGTTAACTCCAGAAGTTATGGGAAGACCAAGATATTTAAACCTGTCCCAGTTTGCCTGACCTTTAAACCCAAGAAGAGCAGAGATTGCAGAGAGTTCATTCTGGTCTATGTTCCAGCTATATATTTCGCTCTTACTCTCGTTAACCAAGGCACCTGAAACTCTGCAGTACTTTCTGAGGACTGAGTCGAAAGCTCTGGCTATTCTGATGGAGGCCCTCCGAGTAGAAGAGAATCGTCGGCAAAGAGAGCATGGTTCAATGGTTCAGCTCCATTAGAAGGTTTGAGGCCCGGAATATGACCTGCTATTCTTTCAGCAGTAAGCTTACGACTGAGGGAATCTGCCATTATGATATACAGGAAGGGGGAGAGTGGGAAACCCTGCCTGATACCTCTCTGAGCTTGGAAGAAGTTAGCAAGTCTGCCATTAACTAACGGAGCAATCCATGGACTATCAATGCAGGCTTTTATTAAATGGACAAAATGTATCGAAAAACCAAAGGAGAGCAGGACCTTAGATAGGAAGTTATGATTAACTCTATCAAAGGCGTTTGCCATATCTAGTTTAATCAACATACCTTTCTCCTTTCGTTGCTTACTTGAGTGTATTGTCTCCTGAACTTGGATCACGTTGTCCAGAATATGCCTACCCTCCACAAAGCCACCTTGATAGCTGGAGATTAGTTTTTTTAACAATGGCTTGATCCGACTTGCCAGAAGTTTTGCCAGGATTTTATAAGAAGCATTGCACAGCGAGATGGGTCTAAATCTAGCAAAGGAGTCAGGATTGGTGTCCTTAGGAATTAAATCCAGGTAAGTGGACTTGGTTCCTCCACCAATCTTGGCTTTCTGCATGAATCCTCTTGTCATTTTAAGCAGATCTGCCTTGATAATGTGCCAGCAGGATTTGAAGAAGTGAAATGTGAACCCATCCGGCCCAGGGGCCTTATCTGATTCCATGGACCAAATAAATTTTATGATTTCCTCCTCAGTAATGGGTCTGCAGAGGTTTAAGTTGTCTTCAGGACTGATAAGGGAGGGAACACTGGAGAGAAAATCATCCGCCTCCTCATCATTGCTTTGAGTTTCTTCTCTGTACAAGTTCCTGTAATGGTTTTCAGCATCGGCTTTAACTTGATTGAATCCTTTACATACTTGACCCTCAGCTGTTTTGATTTCTGCTATGTAGTTCTTTGACAGTCTAGCTCTATATTGCCGGTGGAAGAAGGGAGTGTTCCGGTCCCCGGCCTACAACCAAAGGCTTCTGGATTTAAGCCTCCAGTATTATTCTTCCTTACGAAAAGATTGGTACGTTGCTCTTTGTGCTTTTACTTCCTCCTCGAGCAACTCTGATGTGATATCTTTGTTTTCCATATCTGTTTGCAGGTTCGACAAAGACTGCACAGCCTCCATTCTCTGATTGATGGGGTTGGTCTCCGGTGTTTTTATCCAGTCCTTCAGAGCTTGCTTTGTAGCTTTCATTTTTTGCTCCCAAACATAGCTGGAGGATCCCGAGATTGGATTGGCCCATGCTGCCTTGACAGTCTCCATGAATCCATCTCTCTCAATCCAGAGTGGGTTGAATCGAAAAGGAAGCGGACCCAAGTCTTCTTCATCTTCCAAATGGAGCTGGATGGGTTTATGGTCTGAGGAGAGCTTGGGCAAAATTTTGGTGGATATTTTCTTGTTCATCATAATGGAACTTTGCACCAAGAAACGGTCTAATCGAGCAGAAATGTGCTCCGAACCAACCCGATTATTTGACCATGTGAAAATGCCACGAATGGGCCTGAAATCAAGAAGGTCCCAGAGCTGGGTGATCTCCTCAACCTTGGCCAACATAGGGTCTCTGGCGCTGTTTCCCCCCCTCTTTTCTTTTGCTTTCAGAACAATGTTCAGATCCTCGGCAAGAATGATGTTGCTGGGATTGGTCTGCTCAAGAAAGGCCATAAGTGTATCCCAGCATTCTCGTTTTTCAGAATAAGTCACCGGAACATAGAGATTGAAGAGAGAGATGGACAACTTACTTGCCTTATGCTTCAGCTCAGTGTATATCCAGTGCTGGGTTTCATGGGACATTAGCAGCTGAAAGAGGTCGTCCATCCAAAGTGTTGCCAACCCTCCAGAGGTTCCCCTTGAGCTGACTGCTTTTCCTGCTTTTTTGTTCCACTTTGTTCTGCCTAACTCTAGAAGGGTCTGCCCTTCTATTTTGGTCTCTTGGAGCATAAGAATGTCTGAGGGGTCTGCTTTCAATAGGTCCCTGACTGCTTCTATTTTAGAGGGGTTCTCCAGACCTCTGCAGTTCCAAGAGACGAGTTTCATTATTTACAAAGAGGGGGGTTGGGGCCTCCCTTGGAAGGCCTTAGTCTGATATTTCGCCCAATAGACATTTCTATTGTGGATTGACTTCCTTGAATCTTGAGTCTTTCTGCCTCTTCTTCCCTCTTCTCTTTACGAGATTTCCTTCCTGCTTTTTTGGAAGGGCGCTCGTAGAATTCATCCTCGGAAGAACTAGAACTAACCACAGGTTTTTTCCTTTCTATTTCTGCGTAGGAAGGATTAGTGGGAGAGCCTTGATTTTCCTCCAACTGAGTTGTTTCCTCTCTCTCTTTATTTGGAGGAGAAGGGGCCGGTTGTTCCTCATTCTCCTGATTTAGGTTGGCTTGTATGTCCTGCTCTCTTTCTGGTGCATTTGGTGGTGCTTCCGCTTCTTGGTTTCTTTTGGAGCTTGGTTGACCTCCTGTCATATTTCCTTTACCTGTGCCTTTTTTTGAGCTAGTGTTTTTCTGAACTAGGGTCCATTGTTCCCCATTTTGTTTATCTGCCTGTTCCTCAGCCTTCTTCTTACAGTGCTTTGCAAAGTGACCGTGCCCGTGACAATGCCTACATTTAAATGGCAGCTGTTCATAGTCCAGCTCTTGGACATGCGTCCACCCAGCAACAATGAGCTTGATAGCTTCCGGTAATCCTTCTTCGAGATCTACTTCTACACAGATGCGGGCGCATGAGTACTGATCCTTTCTTGCCGCCTGATCTATGTATTTTCCCAATGCATTTCCTATTGTCTGGAGAGATTTTGGATTCCAACAGTGGAGAGGCAAGTGAGGGATTCTAACCCAAACCGGGACAGCCGAGGGAACATCCTGGGAGGGGTCGAAGTCAGGAGACCATTTGTTTAGGTAAAGGCCCTGAGGGCCCATGAAATATGGTCCGTTTCTGAAGATTAATCCTTTGTCTTCCAGGTTTTCAAAGACAAACACAAAGAAACCCTTACCTACGAAGTAGCTATTGACTCCCTCCTTGATCAAAGGCTTCCAGTTCCTTTGAGTCCAGTCCTCAACAGATTTGGGAGAGGGCCAGAGGCACGTGAACTAGCCTATGAGGCCCCGCTCCGCCAGATTCAGCGCCGATTTGCAGGTGTCTCCTTCGGGAAGAGCCACTGTGGGGATTGAGTCCATTTTTTTCACAAATTTCTGTTGAGACGAAGATGGAGGGCGTTTGGGAGCATTAGCAATCATTGCCCTAAATGCAGAAACCTCCGGAGGCGGAGGGGGATCAGGAGTCCTGCGGTCATCCATGGTTAGATCTGTCCCAGAGCAGGACGAAGCTGGGGCGCGCTAGAGCTGCCAGCAGCCCAGGCGCGATCAGAGGGCGCAGTGGGAGGCAGAGCGGAGGACCAGAGCCAGCGCGCGCGAAAAACGTGACAGTAGTTATAAAAAAATAAAGGTCGTGGGCTTGGCCCGGAACGGTTAATCTCTCGTGGCGAGCCACGCCCTCGCTCAGGATTGAGCACAGGACCTGTCCGTCTTTACGAGAGCGACCTTACCACTACGCCGCCTCCACAGACCTTATTTATTTATTTATTTTAATAATTATATATCATTAATAAAAAAACTCATATAAATATAGTTGTATATTATACATTAATAATATAAAATGATTATATGATAATAAGATACATTTTTATACAACTTTATTTTATTTTTTAAATTTTTTTGTTTACATTATAATTTTATTCTTTTTTATGTTTAGATATTTAATCAATCCATAATAACTCATCTTTCTTAGTTTTCCCCATTTGGTTGTAACAATGATCTTTTTTTTTGTAAATATAGTAGGACCTCTCTATTTTCTATTTATATTTGCAAAGCAGGTTACAGTAATATAAAATCTGTTTATGGCCTCAACCTGCCCATAGGAAACCAGGTCTGTTGGCCATCTGAGTGCGTGAAAAGCAAACCAAAATTGGAAAAGTTTCATTCTTCTATAACCCACATGGGCGATCTGTTCTAAAGCATTCCTATCTACATGCTGATAATAGAAAATAAGTTCATACAAAATTGCAAAAGTCATAAAACATCATTCATAAGAAAAGGAACAGCTATCCTTCAGAGGACAAAACAGGGGCGGGATCTTTGACATTGGATCCTGGCATGTCTACTTGTTGGAGCTGCTTTTCCATTCGACCAACCTTGTCATCTAGTCGGCCCATGCAGTCCGCTGCCTGGTACTGGGTGATCTTGATGTGGTATAACTGATATTGCATATCCTGTAACCTTTCCATTATGCGAGATTCTAACTTTGTTGGGTCAATGTGAGCCTGTCCAGCGGGGAAACTCTGCATGGCCTTTGCAAGAAGGCATTTTACTGTCCAGTATGTGTGGATTGTCTGTTGAAATAATGTGAGACAACCTCTAGTGTTTCCTGGATCTGTTATAAAGTCTAGGATTTCAGCTTCAGTGTCATTGTCTTCAGGATCTATCTGAATTTCTCTTTCCCAGCCCATGATTTCCTGACGAATCATGGAGGGGTTTCCAGTGACATATTTAGTTGCTAAATTTTCTAAAAGTTCCTGATTGGATTTCCTTCCTCGTTTCTTAGGCACCGGTTCCATGTGGACTGACTGTTTCCCTTTCATGGTCTGGGAAGTTGAGCGACGTTTCCCCATTATTTGTAGAATCCTAATAAGTAACAGAACCATACAGCAAAAAGAAATGAGGTCATGAAACTCTGCATGGGATTTCCTTACATTAACACCATAAACATCACGGGTGTGACTGTGATTCCGACAGAAATTAATTAATCCCAGGTGTTTTAAATGAGAGCTGGGATAAAAACTATTCTGGCTATGGGAAGACACTATCCTAGACACTATCAGTGACTCAAAGGAGGCCAGGGGTCTGGCTATCATGTTCATAACGCAGGAGAGTTGGAGGGTCAGCAACATAATTGACAGATCACAAGAGAAATTGGTATGGCTCGCAGCATTAGCTGTTACGGGGTTGGCAATTAAACTCCCTCCCGACCGTCGCTCTAACTGAGCCCACAATTGAATATGCATGTCCCGGAGGTACCGCCCTAAGATTGCTACCAGAATTAACTGGGAAAATTCCACAGGGGGAGAAAGTTCAGGCCTACCCTGGATGCCTACCCCAACCCAAGGCCTCCAGACCTTTTCTTCTGAATGCCCTCCCGCCTTGTGGACGGTGCCAAACAGAAAAGAAATACCACTGATCTTACTTATCATAGTATAGGTCCTTTGTTTGAGACTAATATTTAAGCCTTATGGAATAGGACTTATATTTGTCCATTATTTATTTAACTCTTTAGTCTCAATAGGATACATATAAATTTTAGGTTAGTTAATATAAGTTTAATGGAGGTACTTTTTTATCCTTAACTTATACTCAAAATATTTTGTAAACAATTTCTAATAGACATGAGATCCCACATGGTATTCATTTACCTATTTTCTTTTCAATTTTATTTATATCAAAATTGCCATCAATGTTCATTCAAATATTAATCACTAAAATTTATGTTTCAATTATAATATTCATTCAACAACCATAGATTTCATTACATGTTTTATTTAAGAGGTAACATCATATTCACTTTTTATTATGTTATTATTCGAGAATTATTTGATATAGATATTTAATTATTCCATATATTTTGTAATATTGAAATAAATAGTGATTAATTTAATTATAAGGCATTGCCATATAATTAACATGAAACATCAATTTTTTAATTAATTTCAAACATGTATCCCAGCTGAAATAATCCTAACAAGTAAAGACTATGTATGGAACCAGAAACTCAACTATGAAAGTGTCCTCTTCCGATGTCGATCTTGCTTTGAGATAGGTCATCTAGCCAAAAATTGCCCAAAAGTCTCCCAGAAAAATTTTGCTAGAAAGAATCACCATAGATCTACATGGTGGGAAGGAGCAAAACAAGAACATTACACTATCATCAAGGAAGAATACTCTCCAGAAAACTCTAAATCGCAATAAATCAGGCAAGAAAGAAACAACCCTCAAGACAAGCAGGGGGAAAGCCCCGCCCAACAAAAAAAAAAAACGAACTCGACAGCCCCTCAAGCATCAAATCTTCATTTAGCAACAAAGCAGATCTCCCAGATCTCGAAGATAGGACACCAGTGTCCCAAGAATCAGAAGAGATGAAGGAGGTGCAAAATAAAGGAAGTTGGAAGACCGTAGAGAAGAAAAAGAAAGCTACAACACCAATCTCGCCAAGAAAGACGAGAAGCCAGACAATTAAGAACTAAGAAAATTATAGGTCCGATAGACCAAAGTTTGGTCTCAGTGGATGTTAACCATCATCATCATCATCATCATAATTATTATGGAAACAAATATCACCATTCAATTAACATGAAATATATATCACCATTATAAAAATAAATTGCATATTCAATTATAACATACAACATCAATCATAATTATAAAGCAAACTATATATCATATATAAATATCTCATTTCATTTTATTGTAATGGTTTGCAAAATCATATATTATCCAAAAGTCATACACTTGACTACATATATAATTGTGATGAGAGGCGCTCTCTTGGCCATTATGGAAGAGATATTGTAATGTCCTCTCTAACTCAGTTTAATTACATAAAAATTAAAATAAAATAAAATAAAATTATCATTGGTCCAAGTTTTAATAAATGATGATTTTTCCAATGATATTCTTAGATAAGAAAAAATAATTTTATAAAAATAAAATAAAAATAACCTACACACCAAATCTGGCCTAAATTTATCCTAACTCTGAATCTACCAAACATTAGATAGTAAATTTTTTTAATATAAAAAGTAAAATAAAAAATATATTCCTAAAATATTACTCAACAACCAAGCTGATAAAATGTAAAAAAGTTAGTATATTACTTAAAATAAATAAAAATATTAAATTCCTCATTAAAGTTCAAAATATTCTAGAATTGGATAGAAAAACTAATATCGATGAATAATGCAAAGGTGCAAACATCATTTGGAAAAGATAGTTGCAAGATGGTTTGTGAGAAAAGTTAGATTGAAACGTTATTAAAAAGAAATAATACTTCCTAAATTTAAGCACTTCTCATAAAATATCTAGTACAAGTTAGTACGCGATGTTCTGATTCACAATTATTATGCAAACAAATAATACTTCCTTATTTAAACACTTATCATAACGTTTAACTAGAATCCGTGCCATTTTCCAACCGGTTGGATTGGATTCAAAGTTATTGTGCATTTATTATGTCCAAAACATCATATCCACAATCTCGAATAATTTAATGCGAGTAATCTATAATGTGACTTTTTGAAAGTTTTTATGGTAGTTTTTTCTTGTTTAATTTCTCAGGAATTTAGTGAAAATAAAAATTTGATGAGTAATCTTGCACAATTAAAGTGCCCTAGAGGTTTTTTAGGATGCTGAATCCATATATAGTCAAAAAACCATTTTAAATAACAGAAATCAAGATTTTACCTCAATATTTTTCACCAAGTTCCAATACGTGAAACTCCAAAAAGTCATACTAAAAACAACTCCAATTTAATGTATATTGTTTTAAATTTTTATAATCTATATTTATCATAATTTAATATATATTGTTTTAAGTTTTTATAATCTATATTTATCATTTTTTTTTTAAAAGAATGACATCATTTTGGGAATTGAATTCATCCCGATCCAAATTAAATTGAATTTACATTTTAAACTTATTATATATTGTATATTCATAAATTGTTTTTGGTTTATTTATTTGTTTATTTTAATAATTATATATTATTAATAAAAAACTCATATAAATATAAGCTTATACTAATTCTTAATGTTATAATTTGTTATAATTAAAATTATAAATAATGATTAATTATATATTTAATATAAGATGATTATGTGATAATGTAGATAAGTTCTTATAAAATTCGTTTTGTTTTTTTTCCTTTTTTAATTATTTTCTTTATTCACATTATAGTTTTTTTCCAATTAATGTATAGATATTTAATCATTACATAATAACCCATCTTCCCTATTTTTCCCTTCTTGCTATAATAATGATTTTACTTATTATGTTAAAGATCCTTGATGTGAGACTAATTTTTAAGTCTCATGGAATACGACTTATAACTTTCCATGATTAGTTCAACTTTTTAGTCTTTATAGGATACATACAACCTCTAGGTTAGTTGATATAAATTTAGTGGAGGTATTTTTCTATTCTTAGCTCATATAAAGAAGATTTTGTAAACAATTTCTAAATGGCATAAGATCTCATAGGGTATTTATTTACCTGTTTTCTTTTCAATCTTACCTGTATTAAAATTGTCATCAATGTTCATTCAAATATTAATCATTAAAATTTATGCATTAATCATAATATTCATTTAACAATCACTAAATTTCATCATATATTTTTAAATAATATCTTTTTCTTTTTTAAATAAATAAGGCTAAACTATATTAAAATCATAAAATAAAGTTTACGGAGGCTTTGGGTAGAGATGGCAAGCAGTATTTAGCCAACCCTTGCCTTGATAGTGTTCAAAATAAAACAGGTTTGGGGTTATCTCCTAGGAGGAAACCAACCCCTTAATAGTGTCATACAGTCTTGTTTTACAAAATATTCAGTGACACATATGAAAACAAAATAGTTGAAGCATGTCCTGAGTTGACAAAAAACATAGATGAACCTTGTTACAGAACAGTCATGGGGTTCCTTCATCTTCCTCTATCGTGTGGTCCTCCTCCTCAATTAGGCATCTATATTCACGTGCAATGGCTTCCTCCTTAGCCGTGGGCTCACGCTGAGGCTTTGCAGAGGCCGTGCAGACGATGGGAGCAACAAGGTACTTTGCATCTAAAACTCTAGTCCAGACGCCATCCAAATCCATGATCCAAACATTTGTCTCCTCCTTCGCAGGCTCGTGAATAAGGAGCGACTCTGTTTTCCAAGGTGTGGGCTGCTCAGAGTGCGCTATGGTATATTTTCGGGGGCCTCTCCTGCCCTTAGGCTTCTCCTGAGTCAAGACATTATCTCCCTCGATGTTGTCAGGCATTTGAGTAGCCTACCTTTCATGACATCCTGATGAGGAGCCTTCGATGGATTCCAGACGTTGGTCTTGGCCTCGGTGACAATGCCATGAGAAAGCGCCTCCGTAGCTGCCCCTAATGGGTTTTTGATGTGGCGCGAGGCCATTGAGAGGTTGTCGAGCAGAGAAAGGGTAGCCGACTATGAGTCCAGGCCAAGAGTATGGGGGCGCGCAGTAGGGGGGGTGCAACAGGGGGGTGTGCAACAGGGGTGCTCGCTGTAGAGGGCGCGCAACAAGGAGATGCACTGGGGGAGGGGCACACAACAAGGAGGCGCACCGCAGGGGTGCTCGCAGCAGGGGGCGCACAACAAGGAGGATCACATGGGGAGGGGCACACATCAGGATGGCGCGTGATAGGGACTCATAGCAGGGGGCACGTGGCAGGGGGAGCGCGCAACAGGGAGGGAAATGACAATGGTGGTACGCAAGGCAAGCTGGAGCAACAACGTGATGGTGAGGGGAATAACAACAATGGCTCTCAGGGCCGGCTGGAGCAGCAATGAGATGGCTAGATGAGGAGCTTGTGTGCCTTTTGAATGCATGTGACACGGGCGCAGAGGCGATGAGGGACAATCCAAGTGTGTATGCATGTGATACGAAGTGCGGCAAGAGGCCAGGTGTGGCAGAGTGCCGATAAAAATGATTGGCGTTTTGAGGTTCCGCATCATGTTAGAGATGATGTTGCAGGGCGGCGCCAACCTAAGCATGGGAGGAGCTATCCTCGCACGATCTAGATGTGTCAACCACATCCAGGGTATTTAAAAGATAATATAATATTCACTTTTTGTATTGTTATTATTCATGAATTATTTGATAAAGATATTTAATTATTCCATATTATGAATTAATTCTAATTAATCAATACTTGAGTAATATTGATTATAAATGGAAAACTTGTAATATTGAAATAAATAGTGGTAAGTCAATTATAAGGTATTGACGTATAGTTAACATGAAACATTAACCTTTTAATTAATTTGAAATGCACGTCAAATTAGTTATATAATTATTATGGAAACAAAGATCACCATTCAATTAACATGAAAGATAGATCACCATTATAAGAATAATTTGCATATCCAATTATAACATACAACATTAATCATAATTATAAAAAAACTATATATCATATACAAATATCCCATTTCGAATGGTTTGCAAAATCAGATAAGGGAAAATTTTTTTAGAGCTTTGGAGATGAGGGTTTTAAGAACAACAATCTTCTAGGATGAGCAGTGATGTGAAAGGGTATGAATATAGTGGTCAATCTGAGTCTTTTTTCTATAATTTGATGGGGGATGGAGCCATTCGGGAAATGAGTAACGAGGAAATCTAAGAAATGAAGGGATTTATTAGATTCAATTTCCGTAATGAATTGAATATAAGGTTAAATACTATTAAGATGGGAATGAAAGACATTGAGCGCGGTCTGACTTTGTTTCCAAATGACAAATGTGTCGTTAACAATTCTGAACCAACACTTCAGTTTGTAATGCCAATAATTTAGAGCTCTGGCTTGAAGAGGTGAGTCCATAGTTGTACCTTCCATCTACTCATAGATGGTACCTTTAAAAGAAAATAAAGTTGAGGTGAGACAAATTTGGATTAGGTTTAGGGTTTCAACATCTACTAATTGTGAGATCAGGTTTAAAGCTTCAGAACTGAGATCTTAGTGAAAAGAGAAACGATATCAAAGTTTACCAACAATTCATTCTCATCAATCTAGATATTTTGGTTTTGAGAATGAAATCAACATAATCTTTAATATAGGAGGAGGTGGAGCCCACAAATTGTTGAAGATTGGTGGTTAAATATCAACTCAATGCATGGGTAGGGACTCCAATAATACTAACAATGGGACGAAGGGGAAATCCTTGCTTATGAATTTTAGGTTGACCATAAATTTTAGGAGTTTGGGGGGTGTGGGGAATAAGCTTAAGCTGAATGGAAGCGGGTAAAGAGGAAGATTTTATGGCCTTAGTGACCAGGTGAGTAATGCCATTTAATGGGTTTTTAGGAAGAATTTTATAAGATGAAGAGTACAAGAGATCCATCATTGTAGATTCATAGTCCTCTTTGTTCATCATGACATTGTTTTTTAGTTAGATTATATTTTATTTTTATTTAAAAAAATACATGTATAAACTGGAAGTTGAGCATAAACAAAATCACTTCATACCGGGTTATAGAATGCGATTCTCAAGGTAACAAACATATAATTTGGTTATGATGGTTTTTAATGACAAGTGGAATACAACATTTTAATAATGTAGTCTAACTTATAGACGAAATGACCTTTTTGGCAAACATTTTTGTTTGGTTAATTTTAACCAAAATCAAATAGAAATTTTAAAAACTTAAGTTTAAGTTATTTAATCTATATAATTCCAGTGCCCCAAAAACTTTAAAGATGCTAAATCTATTTAAATATTCAAAAATATATTTTAAATAACAAAAAATTCACACTTTTACTTGAGATTATATCTTCAAATTCAATAAAAAATTATTTCATCTCTAAATTAAATTAAATGGTTCACCTTTCATCAAAACACTAATAATAAAATCACACGTTACCTGCTTCCCACCGAGAATTAGAGTTTTCATTATTTCAAGTTTCAGCACTTTTAAATATATTATAGACTGACAGCAACGTGCACTTCACCAAGAAATTGATTTACTACTTTAATGCAACCAGGGAAACCCATAAATACATTTATAAAATTCAAATTATACATCAGAGGTACGATTGGTTATTTTTATGTGGATTGTTTATTAATTTAAGTTTATAAAATTCAAATTATACATCAGATTTATGATTGGTTATGTTTGTGGATTGTAGGTTAACTTTACTCCGTCCCAATTACATGTTCAAATTTACAATCAACATAAGCTCTGCTGCCTGCCTGATCTTAGTTAAAATTTTTAAAATATATTTAAATATCCCTACTCCAACACTTTTTATACTTTTGATGTTAACCTTCGATTGCTTGCACATGCATGAAAACTGGAAAGTATATATATGTGTAGCATGTCATCACTATTTTTTTCCTGCACAATCATGGAAATCAGAAAGGATATATATATTGGTAGCCTATAAAAGGATTATTCGCTTTTTAGTTTGTTTCCAGGTTTACAGTTGCTGCTTAGTCAAAACAGAGAAGTAAAAAATACGAAAGTAAAATACATAGAAATTTCTAAAAGATTTAGGAACATTTAAATATTTTGTTGCATGTATTTTTTTAAGCACTTGATTATCCTAAATACCATTATTAAACTATGAGAATAGCAATGGACAAGAAAGACCAAGGGAAGCAAATAAAAAAGTTTGGTTTTTGAATAAGAGTATTAAGCACATTGATATTCATTTATGAGAATGTTATTTTTTTTGGTACTAGTCTAGATTCATGTTAACTCCAAATTTATTAAGTGTAGAGAGCGATCAAATCTCTCTAAGTGCAAACTGTTTTTTTGAGTGCAAAACTTCAGGAAAGGTTTGCACTTCGAGATATTTGATCCCTCTCAAAGCTTGATAGATCCGAAGTTAAGATGGATCCCTCTCAGCGCTTGATAGATCCAAAGTTAAGATGGATCTAAGCTGGTTTTAGTCGTGTGCTGCCAAAAAAAATCTATGGATAATATGAACAACATATGATTAATTTTATCAATAATATGTAAATACATCTAATATTAATATAACCATTTTAAATAAGCTAAATATGTTGATTTATAATTTACTTAGTTACCTCACTTTGTTGAGATGATAAATATTATAAAATAACTTTAATGATGAAAATGATGAAATAAAAATTTTGAATGCAAAGTGACAATGTAATAATATTGAATGATAGAAAATGTGAATAATAACAATTTAGTCAATTACAAATAGTCTTCATTGTGATCAATCTGAAACTATTTTTTTCTACTATTCTTATTATCACCCTTGGTAGTTTTGTGATATTTTCGATCATATGAAAATGATAGTTGGAATCTTAAACCATTTAAATATTTGGCTCGAGTTGCTGTAGTAATTTTTTATGCTTACACTAAAATCAATGCACAATATTAATCCAATGACTTTAAAATTAATGTACCATCATACATCCAATTATATCAAATAAAAAATCAACATATCACTGAAATCAATGCATCTAATGCAAAAAATCAAATAGGATTAGAAATAAACATCTACACTGAAATCAATGCATCTAATGCAAGTAAGCAAATAGGATTAGAAACCAACATCTACACTAAAATCAATGCATCAAGTGCAAGCAATCAAATAGGTTAGAAATCACCATCTACACTAAAATCAATGCATTTAGTGAAAGCAATCAAATAGGATTAGAAATCATATACATTGAAATCAATGCATCTAGTGCAAGCAATCAAATATAATTATAAATCAACATCTACATTGAAATTAACGCATCTAGTGTAAGCAATCAAATAGGATTAGAAATTACCATCTACACTGAAATCAATGCATTTAGTGCAAGCAATCAAATAGGATTAGAAATCATCTACATTGAAATCAATGCATCTAGTGCAAGTAATCAAATATCATTAGGAATCAGCATATACACTAAAATCAATGCATCTAGTGCAAGCAATCAAATAGGATTAGAAATCACTATTTACACTGAAATCAATGCATCTAGTGCAAGAAACCTTCTTCCCTCTCCCCCCCTCCATATATATATATACAAAGGGGAGATGAAGGGATATATATATATATATCCCTTCATCTCCCCTTTGTCTCTTTATCTCACCCAACCAAACACACACGCTCTCTCACTCCATATCTATCAATCTCTTTGTCCCTCCCTCCTTGTCTCCTATCTCTTCCTTCTCTTCACCTTCCATCTATATCTCTCTCTCCCTCTGTCTCTCTATATCAACCCCAAAACATACACTCTCTTTATCCAATCTATCTATCACTCCTTCCTCCTTCTCTCTTCCCCTAATCCCCTCCCTCTCCCCTGCTTCTATCTCTCTTTCCTCTTTATATCCTCTCTCCCTCTCTCTCCATCTTCCTGATCACTCCCTCTCTCTCTCTCTCTCCAACTTTCACTCTCTATGTCTTTATTCTTACCTCCCTCTCTCTCCCCCTCCATCTACATCTCTCTTTCCCTATCTCTCTTAAGTCTCTCTCTTCCTTTCTCTCCCACCCCTCTCTCTCTCTCCCTCTATCTTCACCTTCCAACTTTGTTACTATATGCCTCTCTCTCTCCTTCCCTCATTTTTTTGTCTCTTTATCTTACCCCCAAACATACACACACTCTCTCCATCTCTCCCTTGTCACTCCCTCTCTCTCTCCACTACTCACTCTCCATGTCTTTCTTTTTCCCTCCTTCTCTCCCCATCCATCTCCATCTCTCTATCCCTCCCTCTCTCCCCCTCCAACTACATCTCTCTATCCCTCCCTCTCTCCTCCTATCTCCCTCCCTCTCTCCTCCCCTATTTCAAGTCCCCTCTCTTTTCCTTCCTCTCTCGTGCT
Source organism: Pinus albicaulis (assembly GCA_034641835.2). Classification (NCBI taxonomy): domain Eukaryota; kingdom Viridiplantae; phylum Streptophyta; class Pinopsida; order Pinales; family Pinaceae; genus Pinus; species Pinus albicaulis. Next base: position 1,867,114,563 of record CM076575.1, on the reverse strand, counting down.
TTCGCTCCTACCTCCCTCTCTCTTCCCTTATCACTCACTCTCTCTCTCTCACTCTCTCCCCTACAATACTCTCTTCCCCCCCATCACTCTCTTCCTATCTCAAGTCCTCTATCTCTTCCTTCCTCTCTCCCCCTTTCTCTCCCTCCTCCCTCTATTCCCCCCCCCCCCCCTCTCTCTCTCTCTCTCTCTGCCCTCCAATCCTTTCTCTTCCCCCATCACTCTATCTCTCTCTCCAACTATGTTACTATGTCCCTCCCTTTCTCCTTCTCTCTCCTTCTCTCTCCCCTTGTCTCAATCACTCCTTCTATGTATCTTTATCTCGCCCCTAAACATACACACTCTCTCTCCATCTCTCATTTGTCACTCCCTCTCTCTCCACTTATCACTCTCTATGTATTTCTTCTTCCCTCTCTCTCTCCCCCTCCAACTCCATCTCTCTATCCCTTCCTCTATCCTCCTCCTCTCATCCTTCCTCTCTCTCCCTTTCTCTCCTACCTCCCTCTCCCTCCCCCCTTCTCTCTCTCTCTCTCTACCCTCCAATCCTCTCTCCTTATCCCTCCCTTTCTCCTTATCTCTCCCACCTCCATCTTTATGTCCCCCTCTCCATCTCTTACCCTTCTCTACCTCTTTCACTCCTCTCCCTCTCTCTCTCTTCATTCCCCCTCTCCCCTCTCCTTTATTTTATCACCATCTCTCCCTTGTCACTCCCCTTATTTCTCCACCTCTATCATATGACTTTTGTATTCCCTTCCATATATATTTAGAGTTAATATATATATATATATATATATATATATATATATATATATATATATATATATTATGATGTATTAATATATATTATAATATAACAAATTTAATAATATTAATCCTATTATTAGATTTTGATTTAGTGGATGGTATTTGACCCATCCACTAAATTATTATTAATGCCATAGGGTTGGTATATAATTAGATGTTGATTTATAATCCTATGAGATATATTTTTATCTATTTACCTTGCCTCTTTATACCTCTTTTATATTTATTTATTTACCATACCTCTTTTCTAAATATGGTATTTGTCCCATGGTATTTGACATATTGACTTCACGTAAATAAAGTCTTTTTTTTGAGTTTTTGTAAATATAAAGATATTTATTGAGTAAATATAAAAAGAGGTTTTATTTATTTACCATACCTCTAGTTTACTAGTATTTTTATTTATTTACCATACTTCTTGATTAAGTATAAAAAGAAGTTTTATTTATTTACCATACTTTTGGTTTATTTATATTTGTATTTATTAATCATATCTCTTTTTTGAGTCCATTGAAATATCTCTCTACTCAATTATTTGAATATTAAAATATTCATCACCTTCTTGTATACCCATTCAAAGAGATAAAACATCACTCTTTTGAGTGGGGTTATGAAAAAAGTTTAAAGACTTATTAAGAGATACTTTATTTGGGTTATACAAAAAAAAATCATATTAAGATTGGTTCATTATAAGTTTGATCTCGAAGTTGAGGGGATCTTTTAGAGTCTATGCATTATAGTCATATGAAGAAGCATTTAGAATGATATATTAAATAGAAAATGATAATACTAGATGTAGTTAACGTGTAAGGGCTATTAGAGAGACAAATTTAACAATAGGATACAAAATTAAGATATGGGAGCTTAAAAATACCACATACCATTATTGGTGGATGAAAGCACATTCAAATCTTAGATTAAAATTAACTCAAGTTATGTTTAAAAGATCGACTAGATTATATGTTGTGAGGTATGCGAATGTGTAACAAGTTGTGATGCTAAAAATGGAAAACAAAAGTTTCCCTCCTAACACGAAGAAAATAATTTCTCAAATGGTGTGAGAAATGTTAGATGAAACGACCTTAGATTGTCCATGCCATGTCAAAATATAGAGAAACTAATTGTTAGCTTATGATAGAGTTGAATTTTGAAAATAGCGAACAAAATTATAGATGAAACAACGGTTATGATTGTCACTGTGGTCATTATCATGGACGAGTCATATATGATTGTGGTCATGGATATAACATAAAAATATATTATTACATGTCTGACCTCTAGTTCACATTAGTTTTAATTGTCCATATAAAGATAAGAAAATTTGGAGTTATGTAGTATTTATAGAATTCCCCACCACTCCATAGAAGACCTCTTGCTTATAACCAAGAAAGTAAGAGAGATGAATTCTGATTATGTTGACGTTAGCACCTCAGGTTAAGATTGAGTGTGTGACGACCTTAAATGTGGTAACTTTACATGGATCGAGAACAAGGGTAGTTCACAAGAAGTAAGTAATTAGGAATCAGGAATAGTTGTTTGGTTGTTTGTTGTAATTAAGAATAAATTAAATTAGTTCTAACTATCTTAATCTTATGCATCTATATACCTAGTCATATGCATCTTTATAAAGTTATAATTGATTATTGTTAATTTAATGAAAGAATTCAGTGGTGTGGGAAGCCTCACGGACTCCTCGCCTCGCTTGAGGACTGCTGGTTTCATTCATTTGTCTTCCTATCTTTCTAGTTGGTATTAGACAAGCATATAAGATTTGTGAGGTCTGTGTGTGGAGATCCGTGGAGGATCTGGTGGCTTCGGTGATGTGGCATGGGTGACAACGATTGCATGTGTATTTTCCGTGGTGCACATTGATTGCCTTAGATCTATTTCGGCCGATAGAGGTGTGTGATTGAACGACCTGAGAAGCATGCCAGTTTTTGGCACCGCGCCACCATTTGTGAAATCACTAAACAAATTTTAGAGGCACCGGTTGTTCCTGCAGGTGACGAGAACATGAAAGAAGCACCGTGAGAAATCAATCAGTAGATTTCTTGAGTGTTCTGCTGATCATTTGGCGAATTTTGACAAAACCACTTGTTACGCGGTCTTGGTGTCTGAGTCCAACACGGATTCGCCATAGAGGTATTTCTACGTGTTGTGGATCTAGATTCGATCAGATCATCAATCGTGTTCCTCCTCTGCTAGTGCTACCGGAACAAGTGCTAAGCTCTGTTGGTGCCGAGCTCAGATCAGGAAGCTCGTTCGTGTAATCCAGTTGGTCAAGTCTGTTGGTGGAGTGGAAGCACAGTGAGCTTCCTGATCCATCCTGTTTGGTCAAAGAACAATGACGTGATATTTTATTTCTGTATCAGTGCTTGTGACTCCTGGGATGAGGAGCGTTGGTGGAGGCAATATTAAAAAAAAATGGAATTGCAACGCTGCCTGGTCCTATTGAGGAATGCGGTGGCACTGGTCAAAGTAGAAAAGAAGTCGAGAAACTCGCTGGAAACACTGAAAGTGACTGACCAATTGAACAATTGAAGGTGGCCATTTACATTAGTGGGTGCACAAAATTGAAGCTGCTGCGTAGGTGGAGGAAGTAAGTGAGATATATATATATATATAAAAGGAGCACGTGAGCACAACAATATTTCTCCACTCAAGCCCTCTATTTTTTAAAAGGGAGCACGTGAGCCCTCTGGGTTTTGATATATTTAAAATAGAGCTTTGTTTTGAGAGCCCATGTGAAGGGGTTATATCTTAATATATATATATTTTTTTTTTTTTCAAAAAGTGAAGCAACTGTTCATAATTTGAGTTATTATATATATATATATATATATATTTTTCAAAAAGTGAAGCAACTGTTCATAATTTGAGTTATTTTGAGCTATTGGAAGTGCTCTTGAAAGATATTGGGAGAAGATGGCGAATCCACTGACAGAGACATACTTGAATGAGGCAAATAAGTTGGATGGTACGAACTACGTCAACTGAAAATTCAAGCTGCAAACATTGTTGGAAGGTTATGGTGCTTGGACCATGATGAAGGGAGAAGAAGCGGAACCTACTGCAAGCTCGATAACTACATCAATTTAGGATTGGGAGAAGTAGGAGAACAAAGCGAAGGTATGCTTATGAATGTCTATGAAAGGCAATGTGATTCTTTATATTTGTGATTGTCATACTTCTAATGCAACTTATAATGCATTGAAGGAGCTGTATGAAGCTAAGAACACAAATCGAGTTATGTTTTTGAAGAGTAATCTCATGTATATTAAAATGGAAGAGAATGAATTTGTTAGTGCCTTTATTTCTAGAATTAAATATTTGAAAGATAAGTTGGGAGATATAGGAGAATCAGTACCTGCTACTGATGTCATGACAATAATTTTAAATGGAATGTCATAGGATTACCAGATGTTTATTACAGGTATTGCAACAAGGGAGAAAGTGCCATAATTTCAGGAATTGACAGGTATTTTGTTGTAGGAAGAAGGAAGGCGCAAGAACTTGAAGCCTCAAAATCTAGATTTGGAACTTGTGGCGAAGAAGAAGTTCTTCAAAGGAAAACTTGGAGGAGGAAATAAAGGTATTAGTCCATCCCAGAAAATACCATTTCCAAATACAAATCAAGGCATGTCATCTGATTTGGGAATAGATTTTTTTATTGTGGTAGAAGTGGGCATCTTTCTAGAGACTATTATAAGAAGAAAAATGACGAATCTAGGCATAAACATAGAAGACACTCAAGAAATTTTGCAGGAGAATCCCTGAATTATGACCACAAAAATATCAAGCTATTTATGTCTAATGTTGTGTTGTCTGCTGAAATGGATGATGCTAATACATGGTTTGTGGACTCTGGAGCTTCGATTCATATGACATGCCATATGGACTTGCACGAAAACTTTAATAAAATAAGCAATGGCGGAAACATCTACCCTGGAGATGATCATGCATATAAGATCATGGGATATGGAGATATACCTGTGACTTTATGTAATGTTCCTTTTTAGGAACAACTCATGAATCATGCACTGAAAAATGCATTTTCAGGAAAATATGCAATGGAACAGGAAAATGACTCTTGGATCCTTTAGATCAGACAATAAAAAAACTAAATCCAATATTTGAGCTGAAACAAATAAGACTAGGTGGGTTAAACAGATCTCCCACACCTAGTTATCTTCAAGAGAAGGCCCAATGAGGGGCTGCAACAAGGTAAAATGCTCTACTGAAAGTGAAGAGATCTATCAATACATAAAATGTGCTGATAGACACTCAGCAACTAATTTCAAGTACAATAGCAACTCAGATCTGAATTTAGGATCCAAAAAGTGGGGAAAAGCAGTGATTTTGACCCTAAAATAGATGTATTTAGAAATCTGCGTAAAATTAAGGAAATGGTGGGAGGTTATTTTATATTAGGTCATGAGGGACCTATGCTCCGAATGTTAGTTCAAAAAAAGCATTCTAGCTATGTTAAACAGTTCCTCCATCTCGGGATATGCTTAAAAATGTTGATTTCCCATGACTTTGAGTATGCATAAAATGGCTAAAGCATGCAGAGTGTAATTTCTGAAGAAATTAGACAAAATATGTCTGAAACATCATATCTAAAGTTTATTATAACAGATAATGAGGAAAAATAGAGATTCAGCTCCTTTTATACATCAAATAGATCACCCAGCAAGGGGATTTCATGAAAGAACAAATACAAGTATCATATCTGCAGAATATGGATCTGAAAAATGAAAAATCACTGAAACTCTGAATATATGAGCTAAAATGTGAAAAATTACAGAATAGGGCTGTAATACAAACTTTCCGGAAGAAGGGATGGCCCTTCCTCAAGGAAATAAGCACCAAATTAGGGTAGAAACCCTGCTGCAGCAATGCACTGGAAAAATGACGCAATTTCTGAAGTAATGTTGGAAGGTCCTTTGGCCTAATGCCAAGATCTGAATATGAAGCTCAAGGCTTCCTCACTAATCTTCTAGAGAAAGGAATTCTCCCTTTTCTGCAAAACTAGATCTGGAAGTGGTGTTGAAAACCCCTCACTGCAACACCCTGCAACACAGCAATTCCTATCCAACAGAAAAGGTTGTAGGTGGAGGAGGAAGCTTGGCCTCAAGCCTAGATGTGGGGAATTTCAGAACATACTCCTTCAAGAGCTCCTCAATGAAGGAGGAGTAATTCCTAAACAGGAGATCTCTCTCTCTCTAGCTAAACAACCAAGAGAGTTTGAGTTGCCTAAGCAATCTCAAAATCGAATTATCTTCAACTACCCCTCCTTGTGGCCTTCCTCTTCATTTTATAACATTAGGGCTTTAAAAACCCTAAACCACCTCCAATGAGTTAACCCTTTTCACATGAAGGGTCTCCATCTAAAATTGTGCTGATCAATAAGGAGGTTCAATGCATCTAGACACTGTTGTGATTTGGTCTTGTTGACCTAGTCAACCTTCTTCATTCCTTTTCACACCTAAGTGTATTTTATTGAAATGGCCCAGATTTGTCCATGTTCACATTGGGCATTGATTTATTTTGTTGATTAGGAGTTTTATAGTTCCTCCTTTACACTTTTATTCATGAGTTAAGCAAATTGAAATTAAAATTGCAATATTCCCATTAGCTACAAAAATTGGGAATATTTTAGTCTCCCCCGGCAAAATGTTGCTTGCCCTCAAGCAACTCTTATTGTAGATGCAACCCATCTATTCCCCTCCAAATGGCATCCACATAAGGAAGGCTTCCTCCATTTGCAACAATAGGTCATGTATGTTTGGTTCCAAAGTTGTCTTCCACAAATGCATGAGATGACTTCCAACTGTAAGGTTAGATGTCCTCTTCTTATCATGAAGTACAAAATGACAATTACAGATGTCCAACACCATCATAAACACATGAGAGACATAAAATAAAGTAGCTCCTTCCATAAAGGAAAAGCTTCATCATGCAAGAACATTCCTCCATCCATGTTTTATGAACTTGATTAAGCATTGTTATGCTTTCATTCTTAGCCCTGTTGGCCTTATTGGATCCAAACTCCATCATTCCAGTGTTATGCAAAAGGAGAAGTGAAGGAGCAACATGGGTGGACAAAGATGTCAAACCATATTCCCCTAATAATAACCACCGGAGCAAGGCCCTTTGTTGCCATCCTCCATCTCCTCCATGTAAGATGAGCAAGCCAAGCTTTCCAAAAGATGATGTACATGCCCTCCCTTGTTGCAATTTATCTTTAATACATAGGGCATGAATCAGAAAATTATGAGCTATGGGGTGGTCACCATACTCATTTAAAAGCAACCAAAGCAACAAGTGGTATTGCTGCCTTCTTTCCTCCTCATGTGCATCATAAAACCAAACCATACTAATGGACATATGATATGTCACATCAGCCCAATACAAAGTATTATCATCAATGCACATCACGAGATCAATATGCCAAATTTTACACAATGAAAAACACATAGACATAGGAGATGTCATGTGGTGGCCACACTTTCTCAAGTGAAACAAAATTATACATGCCTTCTCTTGCTGCAACATATCATTGAAATCCAAGGCATGATTCAGAAAATGATGAGCTATTGGGGAGTAACCATACTCACCCAAGAGCAGCCATAGCAACAAGGACTTTTGCAGCCTTCTTGCCTTATCAACATGTGGATCATGGAGCAATAGCACAATGATGGACATGTGAAATGTCTCATCAAGATAGTACAAGCAAGCTCCCTCATACCACATCATGTGGGAGTCATTCCTCCTCCCAAGCCAAAGTTCCTGCATGAAACATACCTCCAACAGAAATACATGTGGATAAATGAGACATATTTCAAACATGGGTGAATACATGGACATGAGATTTAACATGTGATATCCAAACTCTCCTTTTAACAACCACATCAACCATGCTTCCTTTTCATATACTCTATTAATGATGCATAAAGCATGAGATGAGAGAATGAGAATCTTTGGGTAGTGATCATGGTTACCCCAAAGCAACCTACGTTGCCATGCCTCCTTATTCATTTCATGACCATTCTTCAAGGCATAGATCAGAGAAATAGGTGCCTTTGGAGAGTGATAGAAGTCTCCCAAGGGAAACCAACGTAACCAAGCTTGCTGGCCCATATATGTCTGCAAGTGATCATGTGATCTCTTGCTCATCATCCTCATCCAATCACTCCAATATGGAAGATGAGTGATGTGCTGCATAATTATGGCATCCTCCCTTTGTAGAATACCATCTCCTTTGAACCAATGAAGAACCTTGCATTTCATGAAATATTGAAATGCATCTTTGTTGAGATCTCTTAGTGGGACCTTTCTTCCATCTATGGCCTTTCAAAACCAGTGAGGCTTTGAATCTACAATAAGTATAATTCTCTCTTTGAGCTGTAGCATGCTCATTGAGAGAGTGTCATCTAGAGGGGAGAAAATGCTTCTCATCTCAAGATGTCTACTCTTCATCTTCCTCTTCTCCACTGCTTCAAGGTTGAAGCTGCCTCTAGAATTCACCAAGAGAGCTGAAGCCTCTTTGTCACAGTCACTAAGTGACAACGTTGTAGATCTACAAAGTGATGCATGTATTGTCTCAAAGCAAGTTTCATTACTGATCTCACAATCAGTCATTGAACATAGGATAGTACTAATCCCCTTTCTTGAGACCCTAAATCTCAACCTAAGAGATTGAATGCAGCTCAACAATGATGCATAGGGATAGTTTCCAGTCTCATCCTTGATTAGATCAAGGGTCCTCTGTGTTGTGACATGTCTTTGCTTCAAATCAGCATTTTGATTTAATCCTTGGCTATGCATTAATCTTGAAACAATATGTGCTGAAATTTCATGCATACCTTGGATCAACTGATATGTGGGAACCTCTTGACAGAACACAAGAGTTCCTCCACCCCGATCAATGATGCCTCCAACTACTGGCAAGAATGATGGTCTCCTTTCTTCAAGCATACCAGTGCTGGTATCTTCCTTCTCCTCCTCATGCATCTCCTAATTCATGCATGGGACTCCAAATGTTAAGAACTCAAGACTACCTTGCAAAGATGCAAGTGCCTCTTCTCTAGATGCAATCACCTTAGCAGCAGATGGTGAAAATGGAGATCTCTTGCCCAAAGTGACAAGATTGACATTCTCCTTTGTTTCCTTGGGAGATGTCTCTTTGTAGCTCATCTTTTTCCTCTTCTCCTCAAACTCCTTGAGATTTTCTTCAATACTCTTCAATGTTTGAAAAAGAAGCAATGAGATCTCTTCCTTGTCATTCTCCCTGCTTTGTGATGACAAGAAGTGTATAGTTCTTCCTCTTCATCTTGAAACCCTTTATGAGTTTCTTTGCATCTCTTTTCTTCGTTGATATACCTTTCACCTTCTTCAAAGAAAGTGGGCATAGTGGATCTATGAGGAGATCTAGGATTCTCCGGTCTTATATTTTGCTGATAGGAAGTGCTAGGGCTTCCTTCTTCTTCTTGAAACCTCATGCAGATTTTACGGCAGCTTGCTTCTTCTCGAAACCCTCTAGGAGTCTTGGTGCATCTTCTTTCTCTCTTTCGATTTACCTCTTTGGAGAGGCTCTTCTTAGATCTGAACACTGATGAGAGTAAACTCATCCTCTCCATAATTCTGATCTTTGTTTCTTCTCTTCGCTTCTAATAGCTTTATCTCACATGTTGGGCTAGAGATCATGCTCTAATACCACTATAATGTTCCTTTTTAGGAACAACTCATGAATCATGCACTAAAAAATGAATTTTTAGGAAAATATGAAATGGAACAGGAAAATGACTCTTGGATCCTTTAGATCAAACAACAAAAAAACTAAATCCAATATTTGAGCTGAAACAAATAAGACTAGGTGGGTTAAACAGATCTCTCACACCTAGTTATCTTTAAGAGAAAGCCCAATGAGGGGCTGCAGCAAGGTAAAACGCTCTACTGAAAGTTAAGAGAGCTATCAATACATAAAATGTGCTAATAGACACTCAGAAACTGATTTCAGCAACTCAGATCTGAATTTAGGATCCAAAAAGTGGGGAAAAGCAGTGATTTTGACCCTAAAATAGATGTATTCAGACATTTGCGTAAAATTAAGGGAAATGGCGGGAGGTTATTTTATATTAGGTTGTGAGGGACCTATGCTCCAAATTTCAGCTCAAACAAAGCATTATAGCTATGTTAAACAATTCCTCCATCCCCGAATATGCTTAAAAATGTTGATTTCCCATGACTTTGAGTATGCAGAAAATTGCTGAAGCACGCAGAGCATAATTTCTGAAGAAATTAGAAAAAATATGTCTGAAACATCAGATCTGAAGTTTATTATAATAGAGAATGAAGAAAAATAGAGATTCAGCTCCTTTTATACATCAAATAGATCACCCGGCAAGGGGATTTCATGAAAGAACAAATACAAGTATCAGATCTGCAGAATATGGATATGAAATATGTAGAATCACTGAAACTCTGAATATATGAGTTGAAATGTGAAAAATTATAGAAGAGTGCTGCAATACAAACTTTCCGGAAGAAGGGATGGCCCTTCCTCAAGGAAATAAGCACCAAACTAGGGTAGAAACCCTGCTGTAGCAATGCACTGGAAAAATGACGCAGTTTCTGAAGTATAATGCACAGATGATGATGGAAGGTCCTTTGGCCTGATGCCAAGATCTGAATATGAAGCTCAAGGCTTCCTCACTAATATTTCAGAGAAAGGAATGCTCCCTTTTCTGCAAAACTAGATCTGGAAGTGGTGTTGAAAACCCCTCACTGCAACACCCTGCAACACAGCAATTCCTACCCAACAGAAAAGGATGTAGCTTGAGGAGGAAGCTTGGCCTCAAGCCTAGATGTGAGGCATTTCAAAACATACTCCTTCAAGAGCTCCTCAATGAAGGAGGAGGAATTCCTAAACAGGAGATCCCTCTCTCTCTAGCTAAATAGCTAAGAGAGTTTGAGTTGCCTAAGCAATCTCAAAATCGAATTATCTTCAACTACCCCTCCTTGTGGCCTTCCTCTTCATTTAATAACATTAGGGCTTAGAAAACCCTAAACCACCTCCAATGAGTTAACCCTTTTCACATGAAGGGTCTTCATCTAAAACTGCGTTGATCAATAAGGAGGTTCAATGCATCTAGACACTGTTGTGATTTGGTCTTGTTGACCTAGTCAACCTTCTTCATTCCTTTTCACACCTAAGTGTATTTTATTGAAATGGCCCAGATTTGTCTATGTTCACATTGGGCATTGGTTTATTTTGCTGATTAGGAGTTTAATAGATCCTCCTTTACACTTTTATTCATGAGTTAAGCAAACTGAAATTAAAATGGCAATATTCCCATTATCTGCAAAAATTGGGAATATTACACTTTACCAAATAGCAGTATTAGGTGCATCCATAATGTTATGTATGTGCCCGGGATCAAGAAAAATTTAATCTCTGTGTCTACAATTATTTATCAGAACCTGAAGGTTGAATTATTCAAAACACATTGAATATTGAAAGATTTGCTAGATCACAACAAACATTAGAGAATTTTTGAGGTCTAAAATGTGTCTCGTAAGAAAAATGTACAACCAAAATAAAACTTATAAGAACCAATAGGATTCATGGTGATGTCAACTATGGGGGATGATTCGTCATTTTTGGAGTAAAAAAGTAAAAATATTAAAAAATAGTAAAATAATAAAACTACTTTTTTCAACTTATCTCCCTAAAGTTTTACTCAAATTTCTCGTTGGATTTCTCATTGGATGAAAAATTTAATTCCTCATCCAAGGAGTACCCATGTTGCGTACTTACAATGACCCTGTTACACAAAAAATGAGAAATACATGAAAAACATGATTACAATCATGTTTTTCATGTATTTCTCATTTTTCATGTTACAAGGTCCATCGAAAGTATGTAACATGGGTGCTCATTGGATTAGGAATTAAATTCTGCATGCAACTAGTGTTTCTGCTCAAAATTTGAGTAACCCCATAAGGAGATAAGTTGAAAATACGAGTTGAAAAAACTTTTTTTTTTCTTTTTTCCCTCTAAAATTTGATGATGTAATCTAATATTATTTTATTATTTCCACTATTATTTTATAATTTCCTTAGGAGGCCCATTTTAGACCTCAAAATTCCCCTAATTCCTATTGCTTCACGAGTCAGGGTTGGAGGCCTGCACAAGCTTAATGTTACTAACAAAACTCATCAAGCACTGACTTCTACAACTATGTTAACCGAAAGTATTTGGCATCTGAGGTATGGTCACATCAATTATCATGCTTTATTGTTTCTACAGAAACTAAGTATGGTCAAAGGTATCCCTATGTTAAAGAATGAATATGATGCCTGTGAAAGTTGTGCATTAGGTAAAATTCACAATGATTAATTCTCCTCTAATACTGATAGGAGAAGAAGAGATGTATTAGAACTTGTGAATTCTGATGTTTGTGGAACCATGCCAACCAGATCCGTAGGAGGAGCCTATTATTTATTTATTTTTTATTGATGATTGCATAAGGTACACTTGGGCGTACTTCCTCAGAAAAAAGAGATGTTTTCGAGTATTTCAAAGAATTCAAAATCATGGCAGAGAAGTAGACAATGAAGTTTTTAAAGATCCCCCATTCAGATCAAGGGGGAGAATACAAATTGGGGAACTTCGTCAAGTAATGCAAGGATCTAACACCCTCTTCTCATATCTACCCAAATAACGGGCCAACCAGGGTAAAGATGTGACGAGAGGCTACTATAATGAGATTCAACCTCCTATGTGACTTTAAGGAAGAGCCGACATAAATACAACATACAGACCTTGTACAACAACAACAACACCCCCAAGAGGCAACCCAACCATTCAGGCCTCTTACCCTTTGGTCACACTGATATTTTGACCTCTTTGAGCCATAGATGTAGGCACATGATTACAAGCTAGTGTCCAAGAGGTTATAGACGCGGGCATAACAAAGCATGATAGTGTCCAGGGCCCCAATTCCTCAGTTCTGTGCCAGTGCCTCGAGGATTTGAGCCACCTTTTTAGTTCTAGAACCCAGTACTCTGCCCATCACTTCATTAAAAGTTTATAGATGATAAATAATAACAAGAAAATGATACATAATCAATCACATCAACAATAACTCATCTAGACCCCTCCTAGCCATGACCGACACTTTTTCAAACATGAAATTGAAACTACAGGTGTAAACCATAGATCTAAGCATAGGGGTCTCATACTTATCTGAGAATCGCTAAGAAGAATTGATCCCTTACATCATTAGCTGCAATACAATCTATTTGACCATTGATACATTTTTCATTCATTTACAAGAAAAAACATGGATAAATCCATACATCAACACTGATAAAATACATGCTTATAAACAACAGAAATATGATGGATACAATAACAATAAAATCCACATACAAACCAGTTCATTTATACATTGAATACGAAAGGAATGAGCTTCTCATATATGTATGTAAAAACCAACCAAAGATGGAACTTCCACATTCCACCTGACCATAGATTGGTTGAGCCAAATCTCTCTTTAGCCAATCACCCCCGTGCCATATTCCAAGCATGAATGTGGGACTCATAACCAACAAAAAGAACCAAACAAGCATGAATTCTACCGGAGTTCTCTGCCTACACCATGAGAAATTTTATTGTCTCCTAGTCTCTCACACTTTACCGCAATCCACATTACGAATCAGGGATCACTAGTTCCAAAACCAAGACATACTCTCCAGGCTTTACCATACATCCCATCCAAAGACTATTAGGCCTAACGGAGAGAAACTAGGCTTTACTGCAATCCAAATCCAGATCACTAGGCCCTAAACCGAGGCAAACCACCTCTAGGATTTACCGTATATCCTGTCATTCACAGGTCAAGGATTCCTAGGCCAACGAAGGCAACAAAATATTTGGTTTTACCGCAACCCACAGTTCGGTTCATGGGTTACTAGTCCATGTGTTATATCAATTCAGAGATCCACCTCACTTTTCTTTGAATCCATCCAACAATTCAGCTAAACCAAAACATGAGAACTCCATAACACCATGGCTTTTCGAAAATGAAAAGGCTAGGTTGAAAACACTGTCACACCTGGAAAAACACATGCCAAGGAAGAAAAGAACCACATGAAATACCATGCATGTCAGATCTAGTAAGGAAATCACACATGCAAATCAATACCTGCAAAGAATCTCGTTGTAGCAGTTTGATTCCTGCTCTTCCTTTCTTTCTCCTTCCTTTCCTCTTGCCTTCTTTTCCTTTGTTGATCCAATGCCAAATTGCCCCAAGAAAACTCTAAGTGTCCAAGAGTATGAGAGAGAGAAAGAATAGAATGCGAGCCATAAGTGTGAGCAAAAGTTTAGCAAAATCTTGCCAACTGATCCTCAAAAGCCTTTTTATTAATGAGGCCTATATTTTCATCATTTTCCACTATTTTCCTTCAATTTCCTCCTCACATGCAACCTGTGATATTTCACCTCCCTTTTCTGCTATTTTCCATTATTTTCATAAATAAAATGCCAATTAAATTATGCCTCATGCCTTTCTAAAGCCTTAGCCATTTCCTTTGCCAATTTCCTTTAGCCATAATTATCGAAATGAACACCCACTAGGATTTGTTTCCCAACATTCAGCTTGGAATAAATGTCCCATCAACTGTGGTTTTTATTTTTAACTTTTATTACATGGAATTATCACCAGGGTTGTTACAAAACCCTCTCCCTTGGGGGAACACCGCTCTCGGTGTTCAATAACACGTACAAACCAACAAGACCGCTGAGAACAAAACATACTGCTTATGGAGCTTTATAACACAACTTGTTGCAGTATTTACAATTACCACTACGGAAATATAACAAACATATTGTTTATTGGAGTTTTATAACACAATTCATTACAATATTTACAATAATATACACATACACATATGCACATTTTCTCAATCAACAAATAAAAGGATGTGATGCATGCATCTGCAACAAGGAAATATAAAGGCTCACATCTCCACCCTGAAATTAATACCAGGATTCACCTCCTTCCCAAGAAGTCCAGAATCCACTTTCAGAGAAAAAGTTGGATCCAATGTCTAGCGCTAAAATCTTGTGCTACTGTACCCTTAGTGAAAAGTTACCAGCTCATTGTTTTAGGGCACACTCCCAATGAGCATTTGATTCCATATGGAAATGCTAATGAAAAAAACAAATCCATCCCGAAACTTCCCTTCTCTGATACTGAGTCCCTCAAGAAATCCGGTAATCCCCTTCTATGCAATCACTCACCTTCCAAGTTCCCCTACATCCCTATCCTGGGCGATCCATCCCTTGGCAAAGATTCCTCGCATCGGAAGTTCAAACAACCAAGGCATATACCTTCCTCAAAACCATCATATCAGTCATATCATGCTCATGGAAATCAATGGATACTATTGGGTACTAGTGTCCCACAATGGCCCCGCTCCTAAAGTTCTTTACCAGCATACCATTTCCTGTTTCAATCCCTTTTGCTATTGTTGCTAATTCTTGTAGTCAGTTTCAACCACCCCAAACTGAGCATTTCCATGCTTTCTTGGACCAAGCACATAATTCCCATTAGACTCAAAATGAATTTAAATAAACTACAAACATACCTCATTGGTAGCTCGTCACCAAGGTACACTTGCAATCCCGTTCACTTCCTATCACAACAAATCAAACTTGTTGTTTGATCAAATAATCATGTATGAACATATCACATCTGGTTAGCTCAAAATACAACCATCATGAATGACATGAAATCACTATAAACCATAATCATAAATCACATTCATAATAAAACTGAAATAAAATACCGATACTTATCCTTCATCGGTTCTTATTTCTACCTTTGTTCTTTTTGTACACACACTGGATTAGGTGCCACACCCAAATAAAACCCAGTGTCTTCTCTTCAACTACTTACAAATACACATTGTGTGCATCACACACATACAACCACACATGGAATAAAACACCATACAATACATACTCCTACATCGAAATTCAACACATACACCTACACCCGGCATAAAACACAACACAATACATACGTCACGATACCACGACTACACCATGCACATACATAGTACCACATGCCCGCAACACATCATATACAACATGCACACAATACCACATGTATACCAATACCATATACACAATGTGTACAGAGTACCACCTGTACACCAGACTACTTGCACAACGTGTGCACAACCTCAATTGTACACGACACCAACTGCACGACGTGTACACAACTCCAAATTTACACCGCACCACCTATACAATGTGTACTCAATACCACATGTACACAACACCATATGCACGACATGTAGACAACACCACATTCACGACATGTACGTGATACCACCTGCACACAACACCACATGTACAACATGTACACAAAATTACATGCACATAACACCATATGTACAATCATGCACATGACACCATATGTACAACACACACACAACATTGCATATCCAACGTGTGCAAAGTACGATATGTACACAAAACTGCATATCCAACATGTACATAGCACCATATATACCTAGCACTGCATATGCAATATACACACAAAATCATATATATAACAGACATACCACATCATATGTACAAAATACTACATATGTTACATGTACACATCATCATAGGTACAATCACTGAATATAAAACATATACACAATAGTAGGACTACACATCCATAGGCTACATACTGACACCACAAGCAACCTTGCTTCTAGTGTCTTATCCATGTTTATCCTATCATGCCGCATATCACACTACTTTCACTTTTCTTTTGTACCCCTCAACATTACATGTCCATAACATAAACATAGTAACAGTATGAGAATATAATATCAATTCATGTCCACATGATACTGACATCATAGATATTTCAAGGTTAGTATTCCCACTTGATTCCTCATAATACGAAGAACCTCTTCATGCCATTCACTTGCATAAGAAATCATTCCTCCACAAGAATTATCAATGAAAACATTGTCATGAAATGAGATAGATACATAGATACATACATATATATAATCATTAACATAACAAAATCATCATCCTATCAGAAAATGACATACATACACACATATATACATATAAACATTTGCATCATGATCCCTGATGACCCTGTCAAACATGACATACATGTATACATATATAAACATGAACATAATCATCATCACAACACAATTGCTAGATATTATAATGTCTAGGTTAAGATAACTTCCTTTATCTGTGCACACCATGCACACAATTGAGAACAATATTTCCCAACATAGCCAAGGCATCTTCTGCCTCAAATCCATTTACTTTACCATTTTGGTTACCTTTCTCATGACATTTGTACTGCCACCGTCCATGTACCACAATGGACCCAACCAGTCCAACCGCTTGTCATATTCTTAACTTCTGCTGTGCTTACTCATGCACCGAGCTTCATCCGTGCCTTACCTTACATGTTGGGTATTGATGGGCCTCTAAATTAGACATAAAATAAGGCCCATCTGTAATATTCCTAAATTATCATGCAGCTAATAGGAATATTATTTTTTCTTTTAAAATCTAGTTAGATGAATAAATGGGCAAGAAGGCTCATAAGTTGCTTCAGTAGGAATAAAATCCCTCATAATGTGAAAAGGGATCATGTAATAACTAGATCAAGCATCCACATGTGTGAACATGGTCTAAAATGTGAGGACAAAGTCAAGTTTGACCAAGTCAACAACATTATTATGAGGAGTGGATCCTAAATAAAGACAGCTCAATGTGAATGAAGATCAATCTATCTAGTCAAAATGAAGATACCTTAAGTGTGAAAGGAGACAAGGCATGAAGATCCAGGCAAGGTTGGTCCATTCAAGATTGACTAAATAAAACAGTTTTGTAAAAATATGAGCAAGGAAAATGGAGACAACGTAAATTTGGAGGAGGAGCCTTTGCATGGAAGAAACCTCATAATTGGGTGGGACCCTAAGTGAGGAAGCTCATCAACTATATAATGGAGGGGATGGAAACCATATGGGGAATGATTGAAGATTATATTTGTATGTGTTCTATTTAGACTTCTTGCATTATTTGGTTGTTTAGCTAAGTTTTCTGCATTGTTTAGTGCAAGGGTTTTCTCATGCGGGGATTCCCTACTCTTCCTTGGAGACCTTGTTTAAGAAATATAAGAGGAGCCTTCTGAGCTGAATTTTCCACTATCTGGTGTTAGGCCAAGTTGTTACCTTCAGAAAAAATGCAGTCCCTTCCAGAAACTGTGTTATTTCTTAAGGTGTTGCAGTGGGAGGGGTTAAAACCCCACTTTTATGAGCTAGTTTCCCAGGAGGAGGATCAAAATTTTTCTCGAAAAGCTAGTAGGAGAGTCTACAACCATTTCTTTGCATGTTCAGCCATTTTTATGCAAATGTTAAACTATACATCGTGATTCAACCATAGATCTGTAACAGTTATTTCATGTATATCATTTCTGTCAAGAAAGCCTTTCCAGGTCATCTTGGATCTATGTAAAAAGAGGCTAGATCTTTGTTTTTATGCCTCATTGATTATTATAATAGTAGATATGATTTGTCTCTCCATTTTCTGAGTATAACCCTCAAATATTTGTGTTGTCTCTTTATGCAGTAATTTATGTGTGTTGCAGTCTTGGGGTTTCAGTGTTTTTAGGTTGTTTTGAGCATGGGAGGCCTATTTAACTAGGCAAAAGTCATTTGTTTCTGATCTCATCTTATAAATAAGTTTAATAATTTCAGATCTAATGGATTCATGGGCTGCATTTTTCTATTTAAACTCATATTTCTGAAAAATGCGTTTTTCAAGCATGTATTGCTGAATCTTCCCATTTCAGGATATTACAGTGGTATCAGAGACTTAATCTTCACTCAGCTTGTGTTATTCAACCATTATGGAGTCTTCTCATGGGGAGGAGAATATCTGGAAGAGAGATCAAAGAAAACCCTTATTGTCTGGAGGAAAGAGGTTCTCAAAATTTCTCTTTCAAACTCTGCAGGGTAGAAGCAAAGACATCAAAGAAATGAGGAGGGAAAGACATAGAAGTCCCTCAAACAATATCTGCAAGATCTAGACATGAGGAAAGCTCTAATTCCTCATCTTATGGGTGTGATCATTCAGCCACATCATCAGATTTACAATTCTCTATCAACAAATTTTTCATGACAAAGAAGAAGAAGAAAGGAGATGTGCCAAAGGGGGAGACTCTTGGTGATTATTTGCAAGAGTATGAAGCTCAATATAAGGGGTTCAAAGATCGCTTGAAATTCCAAGGGTTTTGCAAGATCAAAGAGGAGAGAAGCACAAGGAGCAAGCAACATGGTGTGGGTAGATTCTTTATATCTACCTTTGATGGATCACCTAAATGTCCAGCTAGGGTTTGGGTGAAGGAGCTAGACACCTATGTGCAACAACATCAAGTTTCAAAAAAGGAAGCCATCAAAGTAGCAACACTGCATTTAGAGGGTAAGGCTTATGCTTGGTGGTTGTTTGAATATTTTTCCTTAAATAATTCAAATACATCTACTTATGCAAAGTTCATTAGAAGAGTAGCGGAAAGGTTTGATGTACAATATTATGAAACACCTTCTATGGAGTTTATCAAACCAAATCAAACAAAAAATTTTCATGGGTTGGAAGGGTCCATAAACTCAGCTCCATTTCAGAAAACCATTTAAGGGGATGAAAACTTGTATGATATCTAGTCAAAGGAAAAATCCCCATTGCATAAAGAGCTTTCTTCTCAAGACGAAGACATGGAGATTCCTCCTTCAAAAGAAGACCAAGATCTAAGGTCTCTTGTTGATGGTGAGGCATTTTCAACTATTGAAGAGGATGAAGAGAAGGCTAGCGCAATCATGAAAAGAGCACATCTAGTACCTCATGAAGAGGAAGATGGAGCACTTTCTCCAAGGAGAGAAACTCTTGCACTCTTGCAAGGAGTTCCAAAGAATCTCACATATGGAGATTGTGGCACAATTCATGTGCAGCATGTGCCATCATTATCAAATGGTGAGATCTTGAAGATAGAAGAAGGAAAAGAGGAGGTCAAGCATCACAGGATGAGGAGAATACACCCCTCTTTATTTCAGAAGGTTGATACACAAAGAATGCAAGAGGATATATTCAAGGAAGGCAAGGAAGGCAAGGAAAAATCTGTCCACACACATACACATCCTGCCCTATGCCTTGATGCCTCTTTACATGGAGGCATTCCACCGGGGAGACCTCCTGATGGGGGGAAAACTAAAGTGTTCTCTCAACTATGAGCAGCATTTACATACTTGGCTAAGGAAGGAGCTTTGGGAGAAACTAGAACAGTGCAGAGAATCTTTCATGGATTCAAAGGAGAGATAAGAAATTTTTTGAAATGGACATTGCTATCTCCCACTCAGCTATTTGCGCTGAAAAAGGGAAATTCAAAAATCTATGATGGCATAGACATGATGTCACATTACCACTCCATATCTTTGGGGCAGCCAATGATATTTTCACTCACAAAAGAGATTTCTGAACATGACAAAAGTATATCAACCCTCTTGCATGCATGGGCCAAATTGAGGAAGTTTTATAAGAGAAGGACTTTCCAAGGGGAATATGACTTCCATCTACTTCAATCTTGTCTTAAGAAAGATCAGCTGCAAAGGAGGCAGCAAAAGGAAGTTGATAGTACTCCAACATGTGACTTTGGCATCAAGCATGTCAAAGAGGAGAGCCATGTTATGACAGGGGCTACATTTCATATTTCTACAGTGCTGTCATTGTTGGGGAGCCTAGATCCTTATTGGGATTCCCAACTATTGATGGAATACTCCAAGGTCATTTTCACATGTAAGGTTCTTGATGGGAAAGTGATGGATGGGAGGTATAAAGTAGTTGAGGGAGTCATTTATTCCTATGATCAGATCTATTTTGCTAGAGACTCCAAGCTCAAGGGGAAACTACTTAATGCAGCCTATGAGATCTTGCTTTCAATACCCACTGGTTTCATTAGAGCATATCATATTATCTTAGATGGATTCATGTGGGAAAACTTCAAAGAGGAGATGCACTCTCATAAGAGGAAGTGCATGGATCATTTTCTGGTTGAGGAGGAACATAGCTCTTGGGAAGAGTTATCATTACCACCTCCTTATTCATTGAGTGTAAGAAGGAGCTCATCCATGAGTTACCTTGCTGATTTAAACCAAGTGTATGATAAACATTGTATTGTTGGACATCATGATATATTTATTATATACTTTCATTTTCTTAACACTCATGTGCAGGTCTTGGCTCCAAGAGGGGGCACTTTTTCTTATGGGCTTCATGAGCCACTTTGGGCCATGAAAAATGGTGATGTTGGTAATTCCTTGGGAGATCTTGGAGAGATGATGTACTCTTCATGGTGTGATTCATTAACACCAACCATCATACACCTTCTCCAAGCATGCAAGAAGGATGGGGCAACAAACAAGTGTTGGGAGAAACACTTGTCATGTCATATTATATGGAAGTTGGGAGTAAAACTGCGATGTTTGCACATGAGGGACCATTTTCCTTCTCCTTTACTATATATGGCAGCTAGCATGACTCTAATTATGATTCCATATGCTGAAAATGTTCTTATCTTTGTTGAGAACATGATTGGAGGAGAGACACATTGGTTGGATGTGTCCTTGGGGAAAGGAATTTCCCACACTTTTTGCACTACATGTTTCAAGGGGAACATGGGAAAAGATATGGCTACCATAATAGATCACTTGTTTCTTTATGAGGTAGGCCATATGATTGTTTGGAGCACTTGGGACATACCTCTCATGAGCATTTGGGGGGAGCTTTTCTATGAATTACCAAGCTAGGAGGTAATTCATTTCATTTGGATGATAGCATGGAAATGGGAGTCCTTCATTGATGATGGAATTCCCCATGATTGTCATCACTTCTATCTTGAGGAGGCCATTGATAAGCAAGAAGGCTTCCACATAGACCTTCCATTCTTTCATGATGAGATCCATTTGGTTTATTCACCAAAGGCAAACTTTCACACTTGGGAGAAACCATTGGGAGACAGAATTATGGCAGAAAATATGAAGCAATGGTGGAAACTATTGGAGGAAGAGGCCCCAAGAGGAGGGGAGATTTTGCAGCACCCTTGTAGTTGCTTGAGGACAAGAAAAATTTGGGAGGGGAAGACTGTAGTATTCCTAAATTAGCATGCAGCTAATAGGAATATTAATTTTACTTTTAAAATCTAGTTAGATGAATAAATGGGCAAGGAGGCTCATAAGTTGCTTCAGTAGGAATAAAATCCCTCATAATGTGAAAAGGGATCATGTAATAACCAGATCAAGAATCCACATGTGTGAACAGGGTCTAAAATGTGGGGACAAAGTCAATTTTGACCAAGTCAACAACATTATTATATGAGGAGTGGATCCTAAATAAAGACAACTCAATGCGAGTGAAGATCAATCTAGCTAGTCAAAATGAAGATACCTTAAGTGTGAAAGGAGTCAAGGTATGAAGATCCAGTCAAGGTTGATCCAGTCAAGATTGACTAAATCAAACAACGCTGTAAAAATATGAGTAAGGCAAATGGAGACAGCGTAATTTTGGAGGAGGAGCCTTTGCATGGAAGCAACCTCATAATTGGGTGGGACCCTAGGTGAGGAAGCTCATCAACTATATAATGGAGGGGATGGAAACCATATGGGGCATGATTGAAGATTATATTTGTATGTGGTATTTTTAGGCTTCTTGCATTCTTTGGCTGTTTATCTAAGTTTTCCACATTATTTAGTGCAAGGGTTTTCTCATGCAGGGATTCCCTACTCTTCCTTGGAGATCTTGTTTAAGAAATCTAAGAGGAGCCTTCTGACCTGAATTTTCCACTATCTAGTGTTATGCCAAGCATTTACCTTCATCAACAATGCATTCCCTTCTAGAAACTGCCTTATTTCTTAAAGTGTTGTAGTGGGAGGGGTTAAAACCCCACTTTTATGAGCTAGTTTCCCAGGAGGAGGATCAGCCTTTTTCCCATAAAGATAGTAGGAGATTCTATAGCCATTTATTTTCATGTTCAGCCATTTTTATGCAGATATTTATCTATACATCATGATTCAGCCATATATTTGCAGCAGTTATTTCGTGTATATCATTTCTGTCAAGAAACCCTTGCCGGGTCATCTTGGATCTATGTAAAAAGAGACTAGATCTCTATTTTTATGTCTCATTGATTAATATAATAGCATATCTGATTTGTCTCTCCATTTTTTGAGTATAACCCTCAAATAACTGCGCTGTCTCTTTATGCAGTAATTTCTGTGTGTTGCAGTCTTGGGGTCTCAGTGTTTTTGGGATGTTTTGAGCATGGGAGGCCTGTTGAACTAGGAAAAAGTCATTTGTTTTTTATCTCCTCTTAGAAATAAGTTTAATAATGTTAGATCTAATGGATTCATGGGCTGCATTTTTCTATTTAAACTCATATTTCTGAAAAATGCATTTTTCAAGCATGTATTGTTGAATCTTCCCATTTCGGGATATTACACCATCTAACCTTTCTTAGGCCCATCTACCTTTCTTATGCACCTAAAAAGATATGTTAAATCTCTCCTTCCGCACTTAATAATGTTTTTTTATGCTTTAATATGTTCTTAGGAAGGTTTAAAGGTAATTGCATATTTGTGCCTAATATTGGTTATTTTTGTAGAATATTGTGAGAATATTGGGCAGATTATGTAGATTTGGAGAAGGAGATAATTTAGGGACTTGCTCCCTGCCACTAGAAGATCAATATTGAAGAATAAATGAGCACAATATCAGGAAATTATTGAGAAATATTGGAGAGATTCAAGGGGGTGAAGACGGAGTGCACTCAATCTATGGTTTACTTGGAGTCAAAGTGGACTCAATCACTATTTTCTAGGGAGTTTTTGGTAGATGACCTTGAGGATAAATAAAGCTGATCAAGAGCTAATTAGGGTCGATTCCGGTCCATTCGATTCCATTCAGAACTTGTGCTGCAAGCTATTAAGCTTTTTACTATTGTACTTAGTGATTAAAACTTTTAGAAATGTAACGAGGTTATTATATTCCAAAAATGAGCAGAAAGACTCCATTTTACTGATTTAGTTCTAGAGAGTTGGGCTCATGGGTTAGGGCCCAACCCATGTACCTTAAATTCTCTATTGTTATCATTCTTTTCTTTCTGTCATTTAGCTAGTTTTATTTATGATAGTTTCATTGTTGTTTAGTTTTTTCTTTCAATGTGTTGTTGTAGTTTTTCATTTGATTATGAGAGTAATAGAATAGAGGAAAACTCCAAAAGTTGTGGATCGAGCCTTCCCCTCTCATCTCTTTCCATAGAGTTTGAGGAGGGTAGACCTTCCGACGGGCCAAAAATTACTTTCTGTTCACTGTTTCTGAGTTTATGGAAGAAATTTCATTACCAATCAGAGTCTTTCTTTCACAGTATTATCGCTCATTCATCTATTTTTCGTGCATGGATCAACAGGGTTGTTTGCAGGAATAAGCATCAAAAGTTCCAGAGAATTTCATTAAGTCTTTTCGCTTCATTTTCCAATTCCTCTCCATCTCTGTGTTATGCTTCTGAACCATGTTGTTGCACCTCCATTTCCCTCCTTTTTCTCTTCTTATCATCTACCACACCCTTTTTATTCACAAAAACCATTAAAAGTTTGACCTCCGGCTTTCCTCCTCGAAATTCCCGTTATCACATTTCACATTTCGCAATTTCTATCCCATCGCATTTTGCATTTTGCAATTCCTTTTCGCAATCAAATTTCGTAATCTCCATCCATTCTCCATTAACGTTTCCCCACTCCAAACCCCGATTGTGATATTACTGTATTTCACTGCCACATCACCCATTGCATTTCACAACCTTTTCCCTTTTTCCTTTAAGACTTACCACAATCCCTTTTCCCAATCTCCATTCACTCTCCATTAACACTTCCCCACTCCCAACACCGATTGTGATATGATTAAAGCGCTCTGCTACCTGTCCTACCGCCACATCATCTAAGTTACCGCATTTCTCATTTCTCTACATTGTCTCGTCACATTTCGCATTTCGCAGTTTCTTACCCATCACATCTTGCATTTCACAAATTCAGCATTATCACATTTCGCACTTTGTACATTTGGCTCCCGCTTCGTTAACATTACCGCTCCCAACCTCCGATTGCAACATAACTGTAGCATTGTGCCACATCACCCATCACATTTCACATTTCACAATTTCGGCCATATCGCATATCGCACTTTCGTCCCATTGCAATTCTATCATCACACTTTTCAAAGCCTCCCTCTCCAAAGCATTTTTTTTGTGATATCATAATGTTTAATGAATTCTAAACACCTCTTTCCACCTATAAGCCTTGTCCCATGTGGTTAAGCCCTCCATTAGCACTTTTACCCCCTTCCCTTCGGACTGCAATCAACACTTTTTCAATTAGAATTAAGTCATGGATAGCTTAGCTGCATGGATAGAAGCATGTTAGATAGAGTATAAGATAAGTATGGTGTGTTTAGCTGATTGTCCAAGTTAAGTGTGGGTTAAATTAGTTTCCTTAAAGACATTTATTTTTAGTGAGTTAAATTAGTTCCTTTCCGCCATTTCCTTTCTGAAATTTAAATTAGTTTCCTTTCTGCCATTAATTTTCAGCAATTTAATTTAGTTTCTTTTCTGTCATTTCTTTTATTCAATTTAGTTTAGTTCCAATGAAGTGTGACATACTTCACCGAGAAACCCTAGATGTAGCACCCTTTAATAGAGAAGAAGAGGATGACATGAGTAGAATGCATATGTTGTGTTTATATCACTGTCACCTCCAAGTTTGTACAGACCCTGGGTTGATAAATTAAAGTAGGGAAGCCTCTGGGAGTTGCAGCACTCTTGGTGCAATACTAGGGCTCGCCACTTTTTGGCATCGTTGTCAGGGAGGTGTCTAGTAGATTCTTTGATTATGTTTTAGCATTCTTTTCTGCTTTCCTTTTTACGTTGTTTCTGAAATATTGAAAAAAAAAAAAAAAAACTGATTTTCATGCCTCATAGGAGTAGGGATACTCAAAATTTTTAAAAAAATACTTCTCCAATACCAACCCCCTACTTGACCACGTGGTGCAATAAGAACCACATCACCATACACTTTTGAAGGTAGAAGGATGGAGGATATGATGACAATGAAGAAGATTTTATTGGGTTTCCTATTCAAGATTTGGACATCAGTTTACATATGAAGAACATCCCTCCATATTTCCTTCCGAACTTTCATGGTATGAGGGGAGAGGATTCAAAAACATTTCTCTTTGAATTTGAGATAATTTGTAGATCTTATGGCTACTTATCACACACTCAAAAAATGAGATTGTTTCCTGCAACATTGAAGGATAGAGCTCTTAAATGGTTCATGAGTCTAGGTACTAATTCAATAAGATCATGGAATGATATGAAAAATATATTTCCTAGAAAAATATAAAGATCATGATCTCAGAGAAGAATTTTTTAGAATGAACCAAGAAGAAGATGAGAGCTTTGAGGATCTAATAGAGAGGTTCACGTATAATGTTAAGAGGGAAAAATTGCATCATCTAGGATTTGACACACTAAAAACCCTCTGACTTAGAACAATTAGGGATGAGTGGATTGATCTCCTTATTCTCATGAGTAGAGGAGATGTATACCAATTGTCATTTTAAGAAATTTGTGAAACATGCAAGCGCATATCAAGAGGGAGGAAAAGAGTAAGTAAATCAACATCAACATTGGTAAGGCAAGATGAACTTGGAAACTTGCTTGCTAGCTTTAAAATAGAAATTCTTAGCAATCTAAGTGAACAAGTAGAAATGTTAAGAATGCAAAATGAGCAAAAATAAGATGTTGATGTTTTTTTTTATCCATGCAGAATCATATGCTACTAATTGTTGTTCATCATTCCCCAGGTTTAAAGAAGTTTACCAAGAAGAAAATGGAGCAAGGCAATCACCAAAGAATCTAAGTTATGTAGCTCCAAGGAGTCCCTGGCAGCCCAGTTAACTTGATATGGTGCAATGACCTACTTCACAATTTCAAGATTATTCACATCCATCTCAAACTAATCGGGACACACTCCCTCCTTGGAAAACTTGGTCATCTCAACCTCAAACACAATCTTGGCAACATGGTTGGCAAGGACCTTACTGGGAAAATCCACAACATCCTCAATGATGAAGAGCGTGACATCAGAATCGGATGTTGAAAGGTTTCTCATGTTCTTTCTCATGTTCTGACATTTCCTCCATGTGTTCAAGAGAACAATCAGCAAAAAGAGGAAGATTTGAATGTCATAATAGAAGAGGATATCCAAGGTGATCCAACTCAACAAGTGGACCACGGGCATCACAACTATATTGGCATATGGTTCCAAACAGTCATTAAGTTGCAGCAAAACACTCTTCTTCAACAATACTTGATACAATCCCAGTCAAAGAAATTCATCTCTTATATTCAGGTACATGTCAAAGCATGTACTCCAAGTGTGCACCTGATTTTATCTGTCATCTTGATGTGTACATGGCTCCACTAGAAGTATTCCTATACTTGAAAAAGGCTTTTCTTTTCAAGTAGAGTAGGAAAGTGAAAAAAGAAAAAAGGGAAAGAATAAAATCTCAGGTGAAAAAATCTTTTGAGGCATCTAAGATTGGCTCACTAATTGAAAACCTCCATGAGGTGGTCATTGGGTTGAAAAAAAAAGAGAAAAATAAAATATCCTAGGTGAAAACCTCCTCTAAGGTGCCTAGGAAAACCTACTCGTTGAAAACCTCATTGAGGCATCTAGTAGACCTTTAAAAAAAAAAAAAAAATGCATTTCTCCTTGTATCTCTCTCTAATGAATGCAAGTGCTCTCCAACCTTTGCAAGAAAAAAAAGGCAAGTTGGCACAAAAGTAAAATTTGGTCAACACTTTAGTCAAAGGTAGTCAAACTTGGACTTCCTCGTAGGGGGGGGGGGGGTTGGGGCTATTTCGAATAATAATTAATTATCCATAAGACTATCCGATGCATACGATTCAAATTTATATGCAACACATAATCTCTTCCACTCGGATCATCAAACATGCGGAAATAAAATCAAGCGATAACACATCAAATCATCATACACATTAACACAGTATGTATGGGGAAAGCTTATAGCTGAAAACCCCGCATCTATTGTGTATATTATAATGGAGAAATCATGTAACAAACTCAGTACAATACTCCTCACAAGTACTCAGTACTATCTCATGAAGTTACACACAAACTAGCTCAGTTTTGAACAGGTTACTGGTTCAAAACTCACCGCCAATTGCCTTGCCTCTATTGCGCAATCCAAGCCTGTCTATATAGAGATCCAAGGTTCGAATCTCCTTGGCTTGGCAGCGCAATCATCATGGGAAATTCCTCCAAGTGTGGTGCAAATCTCATGCACAACTGATGTCGCCACTGATAGCTAACTCCACCCTTTCATCTACCTCTTTCACTGGTCTCCATTGAACTGATCATGCACTGTAGTGAATTGATGTGTTCTTGAGTTGAATAATGAGTTACTAATTAATGAATTAAATAATATTTAATTCACTCCACTCATAACTAATTGATTAGCTAGTTAAACTAATCTCGACTAGTTCAACTAAAATAAACAGAACACAACTCCACTATCTGTCTCATTAACTCCTCCAAACTTCTGCCACTGAAGTCCAACTGAAGTCAACCATGCATGATTCCATCAAACCCTTGGGAACCACGTGATTCCTCTGTCAGATGCATGAGCCACTTCTGTAGCTCGAACTGAAGTGCTCCAAGAGAGTAAACTGAAGTTTATAGTCTAAATATTATTAAGGGTAAATAATATTTGACTTCCATATTTTTAGGAGAGACAGTCTAAAAATAGCCTTCGACCTCTTCGACCTAAAAAATAGAGTCTCATCTATTTTTACCAACATGACCAATGCTCCAAGAATCTCAAACTGGAATCCTCGAACCATGCTCCATATGTCTAAAAATAGACATAGTCTAAAAATAGACTTTGCGCCAGAATTTGCCTGCGGGCCCACTTAGTGAAGGCGACTTCATTTCACTAAACTCCATCATCTTGCTGCATTCTCAACACTCCCTCTCAGCAAGATATGGATTATCTGCAACCCCTATCCTGCCTCTGTGGAATTCGAACTTGCTCCTGGTGAGCGCCTTTGTCAGGATGTCGGCATCCTGATCCTCCGTGGGAACATATGAAAGCATCATGATTCTCCGCTGAACACAATCTCTGATATGATGGTACCTAATGTCGATGTGTTTGGACCTATCATGAAATACTGGATTAGTCGAGAGTTTAATGCAACTCTGGTTATCACAGTAGATCACTGTAGGCTCCAAATGCAACCTGAACAATCCTGCGAGGATCTTCCTCATCCAAATAGCCTCGCATGCAGCTAAGCTAGCTGCCATGTACTCAGCCTCTGCTGAACTGAGTGCCACGGATCTCTGCTTCCTGCTGTACCAGGAAACTGCTGTCGACCTAATGCTGAAAACTCCTCCAGATGTGCTCTTCCGGTCCGTTGGGCTCCCTGCCCAATCTGCATCAGTGAAGCCAGAAAGCTTCGCTCCATCCTCCTGTCTGTACCATAAACCATATCCCGATGTGCCTCTAATATAGCGCAATACATGCTTGCCTGCCTTCCAAAAGAGCTTGGTAGGCTTAACCATAGCTTGCGAAAGCTGGTTAACAGCATAGCATATATCGGGTCGTGTATTGACCGGATACATAAGCGACCCCACCAACTATCGATAGACAGTGGCATCCACTACCTCCGCTGAAGTAGCATCCTCCTTCCTCAAACCACCAGGAAGAGGAGTGTCAACAGGCTTGCAGCCTTGCATGTTGAACCTCTCCAGAATCTCCCGGGCATACTTGCCCTGAGAAACAAACAGTCCTCCACTGCGCTGCCAAATCTCCAATCCCAGGAAATAATGGAGGATGCCCAGGTCCTTCATCTCAAACTCTCGTGCAAGATCCTCCTTGCATGAAAGTATCAACTGCTCGTCGCCAGTCAAAATCAGATCATCTACATACAGTACGATGATCAACAGCTTCCCCTCCACCACAATCTGGTACAGGTTTGGATCCGCCTCACTCTTGGAGAATCCAAGCCGGGTGAAGTAGCTGTCTATCCGAGTGTACCAAGCACGAGGTGCTTGCTTCAGCCCGTACAGTGCTCTCTTGAGTCGGCACACATGCGACTCACTGCTGAAGATCTCAAAACCTTCAGGCTGCTCTATGTACACCTCCTCCTCAATGACTCCGTTGAGGAACGTGGTCTTCACATCCATCTGATGAATGTGCCACCCCATCTGCGCTGAGAGAGCAAGGATCGTCCGTATGGAAGAGTACCTTGCGACAGGTGCAAAGGTCTCCTCATAGTCAATCCCCTCGATCTGTGAAAAGCCACGGGCGAAAAATCTCGCCTTGTACTTCTCCACACTCCCGTCAGCCGCCTGCTTCACTTTGTAGATCCATCGCGAACCCACCACTGATTTCCCCTTCGGTCTTGGGACAATCTCCCATGCACTGTTCCTGACGATCGAATCATATTCTTCGATCATGGCATCAACCCATGCGGGTTCCTCCACAGCTTCCTCAAAAGAGGATGGCTCCGTCACAACACATTGACTCACAAGAGCCATGTATCCAGTGTACCGATCCGGTGACTGTCTCTGTCTGCGTTGTGCTGTAGGTGGTCCTACAACCTTCTCTGCATCCCGAGCCAGTCGCTCAGCTTCTGTAGTGCGCATGCGCCCTCTGATGGTTGGCGCTGCATGGGTGGTTTCTTCCACCTCCTAAACCTCCTCTTGTGGCTGATCCACATCCGGAAGCTCCTCCTTGGGAACTAACAGCTCCTCATCTGCATGCAAGTGTAGCTCCCTCTCAAGCGAACACTGCATGGCTTTCTCCTCCTGAAATTTCATATCCCGTCGCACAACAGTCTTGCGACTGTCTGACAAATACACCCGGTAGTTGTGAGGTGTATCAGTGTACCCCACAAATATTCCAACCTCAGCAGTTGGATCCGGCTTCCTTCTCGCATCCTTCGTCACATGCATGTAGACAGGAGAACCAAAAATCTGCAAATGGGAAATATCAGGCCTCTTGCCAGAATAAGCCTCCTCAGGTGTACTCATGCCAAGAACCTTGTGAGGACAACGGTTCTGCACATACACTGCTGTATTGCATGCCTCAGCCCACAAGTGAAGGGCTAGGCCCTGATCATGCAACATCGCCCGTGCAGCACCCACGATCGTTCTGTTCTTCTGCTCAGCCACCCCGTTCTGCTGTGGGTTATGGGGTGCGATGAGCTCTCTCCGAATCCCTTCTGCGCTGCAAAACTCCTTGAATTCAGCCGAGATGAATTCACCACCGTTATCACTCCTTAGAGCAATCACCTTCTTCCCCAACTCCTTCTCGACCAGTGCTTTAAACTCACAGAACTTCGCGAATGTATCGCTCTTCTTCGACATGAAGAAGATCCAGCACTTTCGAGAGAAATCATCAACCAAGATCACATAATACTTGTGCTTTGCTGTCGAAGCAACTGAGAAAGGACCACACACGTCTGTGTGAACTCTCTCAAGGATCGTCGTGGCGCGACTATCCTTCTCGTGAAAGGTGGCTTTCACATACTTCCCTAAAATACACCCCTTGCACTGATCTGACTGCGCAAGAGTGCCCTTAGGAAGTCCAGTAGAAATCTGCTGCAGAATCTTCAAAGCTCCATGGTGAAGGTGGCCCAATCT
This sequence comes from Pinus albicaulis, assembly GCA_034641835.2. Lineage (NCBI taxonomy): Eukaryota > Viridiplantae > Streptophyta > Pinopsida > Pinales > Pinaceae > Pinus > Pinus albicaulis. Next base: position 1,867,082,889 of record CM076575.1, on the reverse strand, counting down.
CCTGTGCCACAGTTCGCCCTCATCATCCCGACTCACCACTTCTCCCGCCTTGCATGCCATAGTTGCGCAGTCATCTACCTGCAACTGATAAAGGTTCTGAGTTCGAACCCCTATCTTCCGGGTCTCTCCAGTAGTCTTACTGCGCAGGAAGGCTTTTCCTTCGCTGAAGACCACATCATACCCCTTATCCTCCAACATCGCTACTGAAATCGGGTTCTTCTTCAATCCAGGTACATGCATGACATCCTTCAGTACAAAGGGTTTACCAGACTCCCTCTGAAAGGATATGGTACCGATACCAGTCGCACTGTATCTACCATCATTGCCCATCTCGATGTGCACACCAAAATCTTTGTCCTCCAGATCTGAGAACAAATCCCGATCTCCCGTTATATGAAATGACGCACCGCTGTCCAAGAACCATACCGATCCCATCACACTTGAAACCAAGCATGCGATCAGTGAAAATTCAAGCTCGAACTGTGAAGCCAAAGCTTCTCCATCTGCAGATCTTCCCACTTGCTTGTTCTTCTTCTTCTTTGGACAATTGGTAGCATAATGTCTGTGATCATGGCAGTGAAAACACTTCACTTTCGCCATATCCTGCTTCTTGCCCTTAGCACCAGAATGAGAGGTTTTCTTACCCTTCCCCTTCTTTTCTTTGGACACCAAAGCGCAGTTTTCTTCATCGGCTCCCTTTGATGAAGATCCATCTCGAGTAGTCCTCCTTATCTCCTCCTGCATGAGATCCGCCCAAAGGCGCTCCCATCCCGGCAGCTTCTCCCGACCATTGACACTATCTTGGTATGAGTGCCAAGCCTTCAGAAGACCAAGGAGAGCTAGGTCGACCATGTCCTCGTCTTCGACAGTCACCCCCACACTTCCCAGCTCATCTCTGCACTGAGTGAACTTCGTGAGGTATTTGGCGATACTGTCGCCCTTCTCCATCTTGATGTTCCTGAGCTTATCTTTGAGCGCCAGCTTCCTTTGGTCACTCTTACTCTGGAATAGATCCGTCAAAGCTTTCCACATTAAATATGGAGTAGCCTTTCCATGCAAGTTGGATACAATATGATCCTTGACGCCCTCCAACAGGATCCTTCGACACTTCGCCATCTTCTTTTGCCATGCATCGACTTCAGCAGGATCAGTGGGCTTTTGGACATCTGTATCTACAAACTCCTTCAGACCATTATCTTCTAATACTGCTTCCATGAGATCCTTCCATGCAACATAATTCGAACTGCCTTCAAGAGCATATTCGAGTCGCAAACCGTTGAAAGACATTTTCAACACTGGCACCAAGAAAACAAAACTGCTGCAAAATTTCGAATTCTACCTCAAAGCTCAACCGCTCTAGATCTGTGAGAACAAATTATTTCTAGCATAGAGATTGACTGCAAGGGGCATTTACCGGACCTTTCACTTTCCGAAGAAAGATGAATCCGGAGGCTACCTGGCCCGCATGCAGACTCTGTCTACCGAAATAAGTTTGTAATCACTGTGATGATCAATCTCTGCTTCAATAGCTTCGATACCATGTAGAAATTTGCTGAATAATGATTAATTATCCACCGAGACTATCCTGATCACATACAATTTGAATTTATATGCAACACATAATCTCTTCCACTCATATCATCAAACATGCGGAAATAAAACAAGCGATAGCACATCAATTCATCATACACATTAACACAGTATGTATGGGGAAAGCTTATAGCTGAAAACCCCGCAGCTATTGTGTATATTATAATGGAGAAATCAAGTAACAAACTCAGTACAATACTCCTCACAAGTACTTAGTACTTTCTCATACAGTTACCCACAATCTAGCTCAATTTTGAACAGGTTACTGGTTCAAAACTCACCGCCAATTGCCTTGCCTCTATTGCGCAATCCAGGCCTGTCTATATAGAGATCCAAGGTTCGAATCTCCTTGGCTTGACAGCGCAATCATCATGGGAAATCCCTCCAAGTGTGGTGCAAATCTCATGCACAACTGATGTCGCCACTGATAGCTAACTCCACCCTTTCATCTACCTCTTTCACTGGTCTCCACTGAACTGATCATGCACTGTAGTGAACTGATGTGTTCTTGAGTTGAATAATGAGTTACTAATTAATGAATTAAATAATATTTAATTCACCCCACTCATAACTAATTGATTAGCTAGTTAAACTAATCTCAACTAGTTCAACTAAAATAAACAGAACACAACTCCACTATCTGTCTCATTAACTCCACCAAAATTTTGCCACTGAAGTTCTAACTGAAGTCAACCATGCATGATGCCATCAAACCCTTGGGAATAGCGTAATTCCTCTTTCAGATGCATGAGCCACTTCTGTAGCTCGAACTGAAGTGCTCCAAGAGAGTAAACTGTTGTTTAGAGTCCAAATATTATTAAGGGTAAATAATATTTGACTTCCATATTTTTAGGAGAGGTAGTCTAAAAATAGCCTTCGACCTCTTCGACCTAAAAAATAGAGTCTCATCTATTTTTACCAACATGACCAATGCTCCAAGAATCTCAAACTGGAATCCCCGAACCATGCTCCATATGTCAAAAAATAGACATAGTCTAAAAATAGACTTTGCGCCAGAATTTGCCTGCGGGCCCACTTAGTGAAGGCGACTTCATTTCACTAAGCTCCATCATCTAGCTGCATTCTCAACATCCTCCTCATGTGCTTAGATGCTCCAAAAGGACCTCAAGCAGATCGCCACATACAAATTCAGTAGCAGCTTCAACAACAACTTCATTATCACCTTCAAAAACAAATCAATGGCAAGGCTCAAGTATGCAATCATCTAACCCTTTCTTCAAATCTATTTTAGCTTAAGAAAACATTAAAAAGTTTGAGAAGGAATTTTTTTTTTATATAGCCAAAATCAGTAGCAAAGCAACCTCAGCCTTATCTGAAAACTAGCCTCACTTTTTCCACCAAGAAGAAGAACAAGACAAAATTAAAAAGGACTTGAGAAATGGGGTAGTAAGCAGTTCATGTAATGGAAAACAAGGAGTGCCAAAAGGGTAACCAAGGGTGAACTTAGTTCACATAAAAAGAAATGTGAGTTTATTCTGCATGCAATTAAAAAAAAAAAATCCACCACCTCTTGGCATGCGAAACAGATTTTCTTAAGGCATCTGAGGACCTCCATGAAGCACCTACTAGAAGAATAGAAAGAAGATTAGCAGGAGGAGCAGTGCATGGGCCAATAAATAGAAAACAAAATAAGCCAGAATGCAAGAAGAACCATAAGGCAGGAAGGATGAATAGGTTGCCCAGAGTATGAGCAAAAATTTCAGTAGGGCAGTGATGATGGGCCTCTAAATTAGACATAAAATAAGGCCCATTTAACCTTTCTTATGCACATAAAAATATATATTAAATCTCTCCTTTTGCACTTAATACTGGTTTATTATGCTTTAATATGTTCTTAGGAAGGTTTAAAGGTAATTTCATATTTGTGCCTAATATTTGTTGAGATTCAACAAGATGATGAGCTTAGTGAAAATGAGTTTCCTTCACTAAGTGGGCTCCTAGGGGGTTATTTTTTGGCGCAAGTCTATTTTTGCATGGTGATCATTCTATGTGTTGCGTGATGCTATTTGTGGATGGTTGGTCAAGTTAAAAATAGATGAAATTCTATTTTTAGAATATTGGGCAAAGTCTATTTATAGATTGTCGATCTAAAAATAGAAGTGTCGATTATTATTAGATCTTAATAATAATCCAACAATAAACAACAACTTATTCTCTTGGAGGACTTAATTTCAGTACACGAATTTGGAAAATCAGTGGGCTGAAGGAATTACACAATTCCTAGGGTTTACCGGTGGTTCATGCATGGGGGACTCAGTTAGAACTGAAGTGGAAAAGTTATGACATAGTTGGAAGAGTAGTTCATGGAGTTGTTATTCAGTTTTACTCAGTTAAATGGAGTTAAACTAAGTTGAGCTAGTTGTATCTAGTCTAAATGAATTATACACTAGTGAGAGTGGAGTGAGTTAATTAGTTAATTAATTCACAAATAATAACTCATTAATAAACTCAACAATACAACAAATAATCCGGGGGTGCGGCGGCCCAAAGGAGACTCGTGGAGAGATAGGTGAAAGGGCAAGATGGACTATCTATTGTGACTATAGTGATGCATTGATTGCACCACACACACATTGGAGTTGCCAATGAGGATTTCACAATCAAGGCAAGGGTAATTCGAATTCATTCAGAGCTATTCTTCAGCAGGGATTGCGCAGTGGAGGCAGGCTAGCAGGTGGCAAGAAATCAGTGCATGGATTTACAGATTTCTTCTGATTAGTGTGTGATGATTGATTGTACTGAGAGCTTGATGTACTAAGCTTTGTATGAGATTGTTACATGATCTACATGATACATAATATATGATATTTGAGGTTTTCAGCTTCAGGCTTTCCCGTTAAATAACTGTGTTACGTGCGATTGTTTTTATTGCTTCATGTGTTTGCAATTGAATGTTTAAATTTTTGCAAAAAATTAACAGTGGAAGGATTATGTATTTAGCAAGAAGATAAAATAATTTTAGATCAAGAGAATCTGGATATATACATGCATCTTGTATATAATTTCTACAATATTGGTTATTTTTGTAGAATATTGTGAGAATATTGGGCAGGTTATGTAGATTTGGAGGGAGATAATTTAGGGAATTGCTACTTGCCACTGGAAGATCAAGATTAAATAATAAATGAGCACAATATTAGGAAATTATTGAGAAATATTGGAGAGATTCAATGGGGTTGTCCACCCTCCTTAACTATCAAAGGCAACCAAGCAAACTGAAGATGAAGTGCACTCAATCTATGGTTTGCTTGGAGTCAAAGTGGACTCAATCACTATTTTCTAGGGAGTTGTTAGTACCTGCCCTTGAGGATAAATAAAGCTGATCAAGAGCTAATTAGGGTCAATTCTAGTCCATTCGATTCCATTCATAACTTTTGCTGCAAGCTATTAAGATTTTTATTATTATACTCAGTGATTAAAAATTTCAGAAATGTAACTAGGCTATTCTCTTCCTGAAATGAGTAGACAGACTCCATTTTACTGATTTAGTTCCAGAGAGCTAGGCTTGTGGGTTAGGGCCCAAACCATGTGCCTCAACTTCTCTGCTATTATCATTTTTTTCTTTATATAATTTAGCTAATTTTATTTTTGATAGTTTCATTGCTGTTTAGTTTTTTCTTTCCATGTGTTGTTTTAGTTTTTCATTTGCTTATGAGAGTAATAAAATAGAGGAAAACTCCAAAATTTGTGGATCGAGCCTTCCCCTCTCATCTCTGTCCATAGAATTCGAGGAGGGTAGACCTTCCCACGGGCCAAAATTTACTTTCTGTTCATTGTTTATGAATTATGGAATAAATTGGATTACAAATCTGAGTCTTTCTTTCATTGTATTATCGCGCATTCATCTATTTTTCGTGCATGGATCAATCATCAAAAGTTCCAGAGAATTTCATTAATTTGTTCCGCTGCATTTTCCAATTCCTCTTCATCTCTGTGTTATGCTTCTGAACCTTGCTGTTGCACCTCCATTTCTCTCTTTTTTCTCTTCTTATCAGCTACCACACCCTTTTTATTCACAAAAACCATTAAAATTTTGACCTCCGCCTTTCCTCCTTGAAATTCCCTCTATCGCATTTCACATTTCGCAATTTCTATCCCATCGCACTTCACATTTTGCAATCTCCATCCGCTCTCCATTAACGTTTCCCCACTCTAAACCCCCAATTGCAATATTACCGTACTTCGCTGCCACGTCACCCATCGCATTTCGCAACCTTTTCCATTTTTCCTTTAATACTTACCATAATCCCTTTTCGCAATCTCCATCCGCTCGCCATTAACGTTTTCCCACTCCTAACACTGATTGCACTATGATTAAAGCGCTCTACCACCTGTCCTACCGCCATTTCATCTGACTTATCACATTTCACATTTCGCAGTTTCTTACCCATCGCATCTCGCATTTCGCAATTTCGGCATTATCGCATTTCACACTTCACACATTTCTCCCCCACTTCGTTAACATTACTGTAGCATTCTGCCATGTCACCCATCACATTTCACATTTCGCAATTCGGCCATATCGCATATCACACTTCTGTCCCATTGCAATTCCACCATCACACTTTTCAAAGCCTCCCTCTCCGAATAATTTTTTTGTGATATCATAATGTTTAATGAAGTCTAAACCCCTCTTTCCAACTATAAGCCTTGTCCCATGTGATTAAGCCCTCCATTATCACCTTTACCCCCTTTCCTTTCTGACTACAATAATAACCTTTTCAATTAGAATTAAGTCATGGATAGCTTAGCTGCATGGATAGAAGCATGATAGATAGAGCATAAGATAAGTAGGGTGTGTTTAGCCGATTGGCCAAGTTAAGTGTGGGCTAAATTAGTTTCCTTTCTGCCATTTATTTCAGTAATTTAAATTAGTTCCTTTCCGTCAATTCCTTTCTGCCATTCCTTTTCAACAATTTAATTTAGTTTCCTTTCTGTCATTTCCTTTCTGCAATTTAGTTTAGTTTCATTAAAGTGTGACAAACTTCACCGAGAAACCATAGAAGTAGTCCCTTTCGTAGAGAGGAAGAGGATGACATGAGTAGAGTGAATCTGCTATGTATATAACATTGTCACCTCTAATTTTGTACGAACCTCGGGTTGATAGAGTAAAGTAGGGTAGCCCCTGAGTGTTGTAGCACTCTTGGTGCAATACCAGGGCTCACAGAGTACCACACAACTCTCCATGAGCTCCATTAAATTCCTCTTTCCCCAACCAATCCCCAATAATATAAACACATAAAAGTAAAGAACAAGATCAAGAAAGAAGAAGACCATGAAAAACCACAAACAATATGACACTGCAACAAAGTGGCAAGGCCTTGCACTGTACATAAACAAAGTTGTAATCAAGCACAAAAAAGTCATAAAAGACTGAAAGAACATGACTAGAAACAAACACCATGATTCAATCCCCATGGTTCCCAATGCTTCCCAGGGAAAGCTCAACCTGAGCCTTCTTCAATATTTCATAGCAGTCTCTTTCCATGAAATCCCCTACATCATACTTCCATAACCACAAAACTATCAACGCATAATATAAACATACAATATATCAGTTATCTTACCTTGTTATGCCAGGCACACTACCTTGCACCTGAACACATACACATATCATCTCTTAAGGGACTCCAATCCGTTGACAAATCCAGCCATAACTAAAAACCAACTGTTATACTTGTCAAATACATGTTCATAAATATAGTACATTCCCACATAAGATCAAACAAGCTTAAGGTTAAGAAGACTTCCTATATGCAAGGCACTCATTATTTTGGAATTAGGGTTTCCAAACATAGCCCAAGGAATTCTCGCTCAATTCCTTTTTTTTTACCATTTACCTTGCTACAATTGAGTCTTACTATATGCTATCACATCACCCCATTGTTAGTTATATAAAAAATTCAAATATTGCCTTGTCATGTTAATGCCAAGCATGCTTCCCTGCAACCGTTCACACATGTCAATTACATGTTTCAAATATGCAGACATCATATCTATTTACTAAAATTAGCCTCTACCAAGACTAAAAGTCATGTTGTAATAAACTAGTAGTCAAAATCATAATAATACAACTATCACCTACTTATACTCAAGTACACATCAACTAGTAATCAAAATCACAATACTACAACTATCACCTACTCATACTTAAGTACACATCAACTATCTCAACACATATTGTGTTAGTACTACCATCTTAAGACCAAATCATTTCTTCATGCAATCTTATAGACACATACCTATATCATGCAACTAATCAAACATTCAACAATAAATAGACGACATAATAGACACCAACACTCAAACACCAAATAGACGACATAATCAAACATTCAAGTACAAAGTAGATGACATAAGCAAGCTTATACCTCAATGTATCTCGGGGGAGGCTATATTATCTGCAAAATCAATCTAGTTAGCATGATATAACTTCACAATGCATCAGCACAAACAAAAGTAAGATCATGATATCCATAACAATAACTAACTAACATGTTCACATCATAAGCTCATAAACATTTGTCATTCATGCATAACAATCACATATGTATGATTAGTCTAGATTAGTACACCACAATTGCGCCCTAGAACAACCTAATTTAACCTCGGCTAACTAGTATGTACAATATGCACAAGAATGACCTTCAGTCTGCTTATGTGTGATGAATATTCAAGATTGACAAACCGGAGGGAAAAAGGAGTCATCTGCATGATATCATTTAGGTGAGATGATCCTTTATGATTTTACTGAAACCAAGGCTCAGTTTAACTACTAGGAGGCATGTTCCTATGCAAGGAGACTTGAAAGAAATAAAAGAATGCAAGCTGAAAAAATAACGCACTTAACCTAAGATGTAAGAAAACGAAGGAGATTTACTTTGACCAAGAAAAGGGTGACCTTATTATCAAGGGGTTAAATATGTGACCAGAGGAGAGAACAACGATTGAATCTAGGATTAGGAGTCACCTATAAATGCTGAAAATCATTTAGATATTCACAAGTGAATTACACACTTATGGAATGAATTAAATTTAATAAATGATTATTAAAATTACCTCAAACATCTAGTGCAAATTCAAACTAACCAAATAATTCTTTAGCTTAATATAAGTTAAACAAAAGAATTTGCACTCATTATTTTATCTTTACAAATTAACTCCATGAATCTATAAATCTATCATTAACTTTAATAATTGTGACCCAATTTAAATCTCCAAAATCAATAAACAAAATTCTACCAAAAAAAACATAGAATACATTCATGACATGTAAGTCCAAATTTATATATTTTAAAAGAAAATTGAGGTTTCATCAATAAGGTAATATTTCTTTTCATATAAATTTGGACTTACATGTCATGAATATTCCAGCCTGTATTCCAGTCTAGACTCGCGTGAATATATTCCAGATCGTGCTATATTCCACCCTAGACTCACGTGAATATTTTTTCGATGGTTAGCTGAAGATTAATGCTGAAGACCGAAGTAATTAGTTTTGCGTGCCAACAACAAATGGATTTTATGAGGTCTGGAAAGACGCATGAAAATATGGTTTAAAAAAAATGAAACCCAAAATTAATGATGCAGGTTTGCGACGAGAAGTTTCAATTAAATATTTTGGTAATAGTTGCCAAAGTGAAATAAAAATCGCGATGAGAAATCATTTTGGTGATCTGGAGGTATTTTATCATTTGGTTTGTGATACATTACATATATTTTATTAAAGAACGCAAATATCCTTATAATTTTGTCCTTAATAAAATTCAATAAACTCGGATCACAATTTACCATGAGTATAATACGTTTTGGATCATCTTTGTTATAAATTCTCATGAATATCATTTTATGAGCATGTAATTAATCAAAATCAAATCCATTGTGTTCATTGTTTTAGCAAGTCAGGTTTTCTTTTTGTGTTAACAAAAATGAGTGTTGATTAATAAAAGAGAAACGCAATTATGTAAAAAGTTGAAGAAAGGTAAACTAAAGTTTATATTTTATAATATGCTTACTTTTTATAATTTAAATTTTTATGATTTTACACACTTTTAAAAATACATACAATATATATATTATTTACATAATATATATTTGATATATTTATTTTATTTTTAATGAATAATTTTTGTACAACGTGAATAGGTCTAATGGTTAAGAGCATGTATTTCTTCATAAGAAGTCACTAGTTCAGAACCATAGGGGGTAGAGTATGTATGCCTTCATAGACTTAGTAGTCAAATCACCGCGCGGAGGTGGGTCCCTTGTCCCACAAACAAGGGGGTCTCAGACACCAATTTGGTGTTTGACTTGGCCGTGACCTTAAAAGTAGATAATAATAATAATAATGACAAAATATGAAAAAACATCAATCATCAGAACTAAAGAAAGAAAAAAAAATGATAAAGCATAATGAGTCCCATGTTGCAAATATCAACATGTAGAGAAGAGTGAATAAGCGAAGTGTCACAAGTGTCATTATGTGAGATAATGATCATAAAGCAGAAAATGACACTTTATATGAACATAATCAAAACCAAAAGGAAACCTGAAGCGAAATGAGAAACAAATTACATGAAGGATCCCCATATCTTATTGGAAAAATATGAGGGTGTTGTTGCTCCAACACCAATATAATAACAATAGAAATATCATGGATACAACAGTAATAAAATCCACATATAAACCAGTGCATTTATACATCAAATATTGAAGGAATGAGCTTCTCATTAATGAATGTAAAAACCAACAAGAGATGGGACTTCCACGTTCCACCCGACCTTAGATTGGCTGAGCCAAATATCTCTTCAGCAAATCACCCCGTGCCTTATTCCAAGCATGAATGTGGTACTCATAACCAACCAAAACGAACTAAACAAGCATGAATGCTATTGGAGTTCTCTGCCTACATCGTGAGGAATTTTTCTGTCTCCTAGTCTCTCAGGCTTTACCGCAATCCACAGTCTGAATCAGGGATCACTAGGCCCTAAACCGGGACATACTCTCTAGGCTTTACCATACATTCCATCCCGGGACTACTAGGCCCAATGGAGAGCACCCACATCTTAGGATTTGCCGTAATCCAAACTCGGATCACTAGGCCCTAAACCAAGGCAAACCACCTCTAGGCTTTGTCGTATATCCCACCATTCATAGGTTGGGGATTATTAGGCCCACCAAGGCAACTCACTATCCGAGTTTATCACAACCCACAACCTGGTTCAAGGTTACTAGGCCATGTGTTATATCAATTCAAAGATCCACCTCACTCAACTTCGAATCCATCCGAAAATTCAGCTAAACCAAAACATGAGAACTCCACAACACCATGGCTATCCGGAAATGGAAAGGCTAGGTTGAAAACACCAGGGAAAATTTTAAGGATGGAAATTGATCTTAAATATTAGAAACCTTGGCGAATCTTACTAATCCATAATATGCAAACTATAAAATGTTTGGTGATATTTTAGTAAAAATATTCAAGCTTCTAATGATTTTATATAGTCTCTATAAAATTTTGGCGATTTTTAAGGTAAAATATTTTTTTCTTATAAAGTTTGGGCGAATCATTTTTAGGAAAAAATGCGAATTGGCGAATCTTTTTTTTTGAAAAAACATGGAAAATTAGCCCATCCGCGAATATTAGCCCCTAAAATTTCCCTAGATAACACTATCACACTTGGAAAAACCCATGTCAAGACAAAAAATAGCAACATGAAATACCATGCATGCCAGATCTAGCAAGGAAATCACACATGCAGATCAATACCTACAAAGGATCCTGTTATAGCTTCTTGATTCCTGCTCTTCCTTGCTTGCTCCTTTCTTCATCTTTCCTTATTTTCCTTTCTTGATCCAATGCCAAAGTTCCCCAAGAAAAATCTAAGTGTCCAAGAGTATGAGAGAGAGAAACAATAGAATGAGAGCCATAAGTGTGAGCAAAATCTTGCCAATTGATCCTCAGAAGCCTTTTTATTAACAATGTCTCTATTTTCTTCATTTTCCATTATTTTCCTTCAATTTCCTCCTCACATTCAACCTGTGACCTTTCACCTCCCTTTTCTCCTACTTTCCATTATTTTCATAAATAAAATTCCAATCAATACCTCATGCATTTCCAAAGCCTTAGTAATTGCCTTTGCCAATTTCCTTTAGCCATAATAACTGAAATGAACACCTACTAGGATGTTTTTCCCAACATTGAGCTTGGAATAAGTGTCCCAACAACCATGGTTATTTTTTTAAACTTTTATTACATGGAATTTTCACCAGGGCTATTACAAAGGATCATGGAATAGTGCAATAATTCAGATTAACCTACACTCCACAGTAGAACGATGTTGAAAAAAGGAAAAACAAGACATTGGCGAAGTGTACACAAAGTATGATCAAAGGTAAGAATATTTCAAATGCTTTTTGGGTAGAATCCATTAGTACTGTTGTTTATTTAAAGAATATAAGTCCAACAAGGTATCTTGATTTCAAGACTCCATTCGAAGCCTTGTATGGTTTTAAACCACCAGTTCATCATTTGAGGATATTTGGGTGTAAGGCCTTTGCACATATTCTGAAGCATAACATAAAGAAAATTGATGCTAAAGGTATCAAATGTACCTTTGTAGGATATTGTTTAGAATTTAAAGCATATAAAATTTTTGATCCATCTACTCATAGAGTATTTGCTAGTAGAGATATAATTTTCCATGAAAATGTAGATGAAGGCAACAAGGATAACAACTATGAAATATGGAACATTCTTCCTGAAGTTGAAGACAATAAAGCATAAGAAAAAGCATAAGACAATGAACAAAAAAATTTTAGGGAAGAATTCAACGATGTGGACATCACCAAAAGTCAAAGCCCAAGCAGAAATGGAGAATCACTTTCAGAGAACATAGGTGAAACAATGAAGTACTGAGGATATCTACTCGACAGAATCGACTACCTGAAAGGTACAATGATTATGCTCTCATGAATAGTGTTTTGAATGTCATAGAACCCATGAAATTTAATGAATCTAATGAATATGAAGAGTGGAGAAAATATATGGAGGAAGAATATGAATCTATAATTAAAAATAAAACCCGAGAATTGAATGAATTTCCTAAAGGAAAAGAGACCATAGGATGAAAATGGTTATACAAACCCAAGTTTAAATAAGATCACAACATAGATAAATGTAAATCTAGATTGGTGGCAAAAGTGTGCTCTCAGAAAGAGGGTATTGATTATGAGAAACATTTTCACCTATAGCTAAATTGAACACTATTAGATGTTTAATTGCATTAGCTGCAAAGTATCATTGGAATTTGCACCAACTAGATGTAAAATCTTCTTTTTTGAATGGTGGCTTAAAGGAGGAGGTGTATTTGACACAATTTGAAGGGTTTGTGAAAAAGAGGAAGGAACATTTAGTTTGCAGATTAAAGAAAGCTTTGTATGGGCTGAAACAGGCACCTAGGTCGTGGTATGAAAAGATAAATTCTTTCTTTTCGAGCAAAGTTTTATGAGAAGTCAAAGTGATCCGAACCTATATACCACATTTCATGCAAATGGGCATGCCGTGTTGATTTATTTGTATGTTGATGACTTAATCATTACAATAAATTTAGTCAAGTTAATTAATGAAATTAAGATGCAAATGTCACAAGTATTCAAGATGAAAGACCTTGGTGAATTGCATTATTGTTTAGGTCTTGAAGTTTGGCTAGATGTTAGCCAAACTTTTGTTTCTCAGGGTAAGTATGTTAGAGAAGTATTTAATTTTTTTAAGATGGATCAGTGCAACGATGCATTTGTTTCTATGAAACATAATGTGAAACTTCATTTTAATGAAGATTCAAAAGAGGTTGATGGTACATTGTATAAATGGCTAGTGGGAAGACTGGATTATATTACTACCACTAGAACTAAAATTGCATATTTAGTTAGTGTGCGGAGTCAATTTATGGCCAAGCCTCTAGAAATCCATTGGAGAGCAGCAAAAGAAGTACTCAAGTATCTTAAAGGAACAACCTATTTTGGTCCTAAGAATACTGATTTATTTGATGTTGAGATGACAAGTTACTTAGATTCAGATTGGGCCAATAATATGGATGATAGAATATCTACTACAGGTTATGCATTCAGTATTGGATCCAAGGTTGTTTCATGGAGAAGCAAGAAGAAAGCTACTATATATTTTTCATCTACAAAGGTAGAGTATAAAGCTTTGTGTGCAACAATTTGTGAAGTTGTTTGGTTGAGGCGAGTTCTTAAAGATGTTGGAGGAGAACAAAAGAAGGCTACAATTTATATGAAAATAAATTCTAGTTATTGCTGTGCTAGTTTCATTTTAGATATAAACTTTTATTTGCTTTGTTTTACTTATCCTTCATGGGTTTTTTTGTGAGCTTGTGATTGACAAATCATTGAACTTGGTGAAATTATGAGTTTTTCATAAGCTTAAAAAGCATAAATTTTAAATGAAAGAATAGAAGCAATAGTAAACACAACAAACACATATAGCAGATCTTAACACATAGAATTTTGATAAAGGAGTTCACCCCTCTTTGGCTACATCTCCTTGGTCCAGCTTCATAGTGTGACCTTTGTATTAGCTTCAAGTGTGCTCAAATTGCTGTTACAAGTTTCAAAACCTCTTGGAACCTATTCCAATGAGTTTAAAAAATCATAATATCCCAAAAATGACTATCTGTTTGCTGAATTTAAACTCTGGATGCTCTGGAAATGACCCCAACACTTGGTGGCCCTAGCCTTAAAAAATATTCAAATGCACAAAACACATGTAGATGAACTCTTTTGCCTCTGAAAACTACTTCAATGGCTCCAACATACCCCCAATACCCCTATTTTGGTTATGACTGAGTTGAATTTGGAGTTTCTGGGCAAAATTTATGCCTCATTCAAGTTTTCCCTAGGAAACTACCTCCAAATCTGGCTAATTGCCACTTAGCTCTGCTAAATTTGGAACCTCCACCGAAATTAGGGGCGCCTCCAGAATCCCCGCCAAGTTAAACTGGGCTTAATTAAAGTTAACTTAAATTTAGCTTAATTAATCCTGCACTAAACGCGCTTAGAAGTTGGCGCCTACGCGGGTTATGTGGCATGGTCACATGGGATAGGGAGCTGGCCCGCTCCTCTGTCTGTGGGCGCATTCTGATAGGTTCAAATATGCATGCATTGGCTTCCATTTCAAGTTGCAATGGAGTGGCGTATTGGTAAATATCATGGTTTGTGGGGCAGAGGTCGTGGGTTCAAAACCCTACCCCTACTCCCATTTAAGATCTTTTAACATAACATCATATGTTATAAACTTTTTTAATACAATACGTGAACCATGGCATATTAACCAACAGACTTTGCAATGTAGATTTACATTTTGATTTGGTTTTTTAATTATATTAAATATTTAATATATATGAAATACATATTATATTATATAATATATATAATATGTTGATAAAACATATAATATATTATATTTTATAATATATATATATATATATATATATATATATATATATAATAATAATAAAAAACACAATGTCCAACCTTAGATCCATTAAGAAATTTACTCCCACATATAAGACCAAATTGGCGAATCTGAAGGTGCCACTTGGCACGATGTCATTGTTTGTTGCTGGAGGACTTTCCTCATGAGCTGACTGTACCTGCCACATCATCCCTGTACCTGTTCTGCCCAATTTTTCCCTGTTTTGGAAAGCAAACAACAGGCCATAACTCACTCATACGAACTCAAAATTTGATTAAATGAATTGCGTTGGAATCCTAGTGACAAGCCCTACATTCTCATCTTGGTTTGAAGCATTTCTAAGCATTTTGAATTTTTAGCTAATTTTAGGCCCTGATCCAAATTTTGATCACACCTTCCCACTGAAGGGATTTTGGACCGACAAAAGCTGATAATTATCTTCTTGAGCTTCCCAAATCTTTTGCTTTCAAGTTATATCAACTGATTTTACTTGACAAGTCTTACTTGACAATTATCTTGACATGCCTTGCATCACAACTGGCTATGTCTCTCAGCCACTGCTCTCTGGCTGTTGTTGAACCACTTCAACATTGTTGACTGCTTTTTACTGATACATATCCAGCTATACCACATCGATCTCTATGTGCTTAGCAACATGTTAGCCTTCCTACTAAGAATGAAGTCCCTCTTGAAACAAATGCATACAAGCTTCTTCTTGGAAGTCCTCTTGTCCAAATCAAGCTTGCAATATGAGAGAACTCTTGGCTTCAACACAAAATACCAGCTTGTTCTGCAATGGCTGCAAAACACTTCGCATCTCGTCCACTTCTCACTGAATGGACATCATACTTCATTCAACATCTTGTCACAAGAACACACAATCAATATTGAAAATAAAACATTATGCAAGAATTGAAATGACGACCACCTCATTTTTTTTTGCTCCTTCAAAGCAATGACTGTCACCTCCTGTAACATCAAGTACATGGCGATATTCTTGCACATTAGTGTATCCAATATCGACTCACAATCGACAAACACCATTGACTAAACCATAAGCCGATCAACATAATCGACAAACATAGTCGGCAAAAATAATATGACATCAACAACACAAGTTGACATGAAATGTGCAACACAATCGACATAAATCGATATGAAATGTGTGTGACACAATCAACACCAGTCGATAAACATATGTACAACACAATCGACATAAATTGATATGAAATGTGTGCGACACAATCGACATAAGTCGAGATTCCAAGATACATATTGACAACACTTATGTGTGTATCTATTTACAATGAACTTATCACAAGTCCTCTATTTACATATACAAAATCTCATGCATATGTACACTCTTCAACTCTCTCTTTCAAGTACAAGCAAGTACATAAACCCAAAACATATGAATGATCATAAGAGCTGAAATGAATGATAAATTGTTGCAACATAAATGAGTGACATACCCATCTTTTACACCATCTTGGCGAAATTTTGCAACAAATAAAATGCCTTCAACCGAACAACATTCACATGCAATCTTGCATCGTACAAGTTGTAATAACCTGCTGCAACTTGTCTCAATAGAAATTTATGCTTACACAAGGCTGAAATTTGCATCTATGTACAAAGTGAATGCATGCCTTACTTGGTCAAGAAATTGAGCCATTTCTTGCCAAACCACTTCAATGGTGATTTTTCCTGTTGAACATTCTCTTCTTGTGAATCATCTTGACTCACATCGATGATGGAACCTCCTATTCCATTCTCACCAGTATTTTTATCCACTTGCTTCAAATGCCTGGGATGAGTGGTTGGATGCAGTGTCCAACATTGGGCAATGAGATGTCCCTTCTTCTGACAATAAGTGCAAATACTTTGCATCTTCTATTCATGACACCTTTGCTTTGACTGTTTCCTGTATGCTATCATTCTCTTCCAACATCTTGAAACTTGATGGTTATACAAACTACAATATGAACAACAACTTTTTCTCCCATTCATGCATGCAAATTTGTCATGCTTAACATAATCATAAACAACATGATTATAGGAAGAATTATACCTTGAATGATTCTTTGAATGTTCATCTTTATCACCTTCTTGAGGAGATGAACTTGAAGAGGTTCCAAATATCTTTTTAAGAACAACAACAATGTTCATGTCCTTAGAGCTGTCACAACTCTCTTGTTCACCATAAGCTACATGTCTACAAGCATCTTGTTGCAACATGGGTTTCAAACAACTGCATTCATCTTGATTACAAACTTTGCATGTTTGAGGTTTTGAACCTGCAACAAAAGTCCTTCTTGGAACTGTTTCAAGTGCCTTCATGGCTTTATAACTTTCTCCATAAAGTTTTCCATAGCCAAGACCCAAATACTTAGGCCTTTCCTCAACCATAATTGGCTCAACTATGCCTTGTGCATGTTTTCCTAATCCTTTACCTTCATAGCCCATTTTGATCATAAATTTGGACCCTATTCCTCTAGTGTGTTTTTCAAATGAACCTACACATCTAGCTTGAGAGGAAATTGAAGACAAATTTGAATTATTTTCCTCTTCTTCAAGCACATGCTTGGCTAAGGCTTCTTTGGAATCATGGAGCTGAATCTCCATCTCATGCATCTTTTGAAGAAGTTCTTTCTTCTATTTCTTCATAGAAACCAATTACTCTTGAAGTTTAGTGTTCTCCCACATATCTTCATACATATGTTGCACCATATCTTTCATGATGTATAAATACTGCTTCATCTCTTTATCAAAGATTCTTGTAAAAGATGATGGCTTAAAATCATCACTTAATGAAGTTTCCATCACAATGTAATGAATTAAAGAGCTTCACAACAATTCACAAAGCTTCATAAACTTCTTTCTCCATTCTTAACATTTATTTGAATTCCCTCTTGACATCCTCTTCTTCAGAATGTTCATGAGTTACTTCATGGCCTAACATTTTGGCTGTAGATTCAAGCTCAATCTCTGCAACTTGTATCTCTTCAACCACTTCAGCCTCTTATGCAAATAATTTCTCTTGTGCTTCAAGTGTTTCCTTGAGTGGTCCTTTGGGTAAGGATGATGCCTTCAACCTTCTTCCTTCTAGTCCTAACTTTAGGACTAGCTATCAGTAGCTTCCCTTCTCCTTTAGCAATCTCAACCTTGTAAGCATCAATAATTTTGCACTGTTAAAACCCTTCAAGTAAAAAAAACAGGAAACCTTGTGATCTCATACCAACTTGATCTGAAAATGAATGATAGTTATTGCTGTGCTAGTTTCATTTCAGATATAAACTTTTATATTCTTTGTTTTACTTTTCCTTCATGGGTTTGTTTGTGAGCATGTGATTGACAAATCATTGAACTTGGGTGAAATTATGGGTTTGTCATAAGCTTAAAAAGCATAAATTTTAAATGAAATAACAGAATCATTAGTAAACACAGCAAGCACATATAGCCGAGCTTAACACATATAATTTTGATAAAGAAATTCACCCCTCTTGGGCTACATTTCCTTGTTCCAGCTTCATAGTGTGACCTTTGTATTAGCTTCAAGTGTGCTCAAATTGCTATTACAAGCTTCAGAACCTCTTGGAACCTGTTCCGATGAGTTTAAAACATCATAATCTCCCATAAATGACTATTTTTTTGCTGAATTTGGACTCTGGATGCTCTGGCAATGACCCCAACACCTGGTGTCCCTAGCCTTCAAAAATATTCAAATGCAAAAAAACCTGTAGATGACCTCTTTTGCATCTAAAACCTACTTCAATGGCTCTAGCATACCCCCAATACCCTTATTTTTGTTTTGAATGAGTCGAATTTGGAGCTTCTGGGCAAAAGTTATGCCTCATTCAAGTTTTCCCTGGGAAACTGCCTCAAAATCTGGCTAACTACTAGTTAGCTCCGCTAAATTTGGAACCTCTGCCGAAATTAGGGGCGCCTCCAGAATCTCTACCAAGTTAAACTGGGCTTAATTAAAGTTAACTTCAATTTAGCTTAATTAATCCCACACTAAACGCGCTTAGCAATTGGCGTCAGCGCTAGGTTATGTGGCATGGTCGCATGGGATAGGGAGCTGGCTTGCTCCTCCATCCGTGGGCGTGTTCTGATAGGTTCAAATATGCATGTGTTGGCTTTCATTTCAAGTTGCAATGGAGTGGCATATGGTAAATATCATGGTTTGTGGTGCGGAGGTTGTGGGTTCAAAACTCAACCCCCGCTCCCATTTAAGATCTTTTAACATAACATCATATGTTATAAACATGTGTATTGGTAAATATCATGGTTTGTGTTGCGGAGGTCGTGGGTTCAAAACTTGACCCTGCTCCAATTTAATATCTTTTAACATAGCATCATATGTTATAATTTTTTTTAATACAATACGTGAACCATGGCATATTAACCAACAGACTTTGCAAAGCAGATTTACATTTTGATTTGGTTTTTTAATTATAATTTAATTATATTTAATATATATGAAATATATATTATATTATATAATATATATAATATGTTTATAAAACATATGATATATTATATTATATATATATATATATATATATATAGAGAGAGAGAGAGAGAGAGAGAGAGAGAGAGAGAGAGAGAGAGAGATTAAATCATAAATAAATAATAATAATAAACACAATGTCCAACCTTAGATCTATTAAGAAATTTACTCCCACATATAAGACCAAACTGGTGAATCTGAAGGTGTCACTTGATACAATGTTATTGGTTGTTGTTGGAGGACTTTCTTCATGAGCTGACTGTACCTACCACATCATCCTTGTACCAATTCTGCCCATTTTTTCCCTGTTTTGGAAAGCGAACAACAGGCCATAACTCACTCATATGAACTTAGAATTTGATGAAACGAGTTGTGTTGGAATCTTGGTGATGAGCTCTACACTCTCGTATTGGTTTGAATAATTTTTGAGCACTTTGAATTTTTAGCTAATTTTAGGCCCTGATCCAAATTCTGATCAATAATGATCAAGTGTGACAATCAGAACTCAATCAATTTGGAAAATAATCCAATCTTTCATGCAAGGAAAAAGCATGCTGATTCCCAATTTCATTTTATTAGAGAGAAGACACAGGGTAAGGAAATTCTTATTGAATATTGTATTACTTGTGAAAACCCTGCTGACATTTCCATAAAGCCCCTTGTGAAGATAGAATTTGAATTTCTTAGAGAGATGCTAGGTTTAGAAATAAATCCTTTCTCCATTAAGGAGGAAACTTGAAAATAATGGAGAAACATATAGTTGTTTGGTTGTTTGCTGTAATTAGGAATTAGTTCTTGATTTTGGGGGATTAGTTTTTAACTATCCTAGTCCTATGCATCTTTATAAGTTTGTAATTGATTGTTTTTAATTCAATGAAGCAATTCAACATTGTGGGCAACCTCAGGGAATTTTCACGTGAGGACTGTCGATTTCATTCATTTTTCGTCTTCATATCTTTCTAGTTTGTGTGTATACTACCCGGTGAAAGACATTACTTGTTCCTTTGTTTTTCCACAAGATAAATCAAGGGTTCCATGCGACAATCATTCTTCCCCAAAAATTTAACTGTATGGAATTTATTGGTCATGTATAAAATAAAAACAATGATCTAATACCTTGATTGTTGGCCTAATCGATAGTGTAAAGAGGAGATAAAATATTCAAAACTATGCATGCAGTTATGCACTGTTAAGTGGGAATATGACTTCTCACTCGGGGATCGTCCTTGTTCAGGTCTTGCAACGAAAATGAACAATGGAGTGGTTTCCAATGGAAAAGTTACTTAGTTATATGGTTTTATGGAAAATATGTGCACAACCTTGACTTTTAGGTTCATGATCATGTCCAAAGCTGAGCTTTGGGCACTGGTTTGTACATTTTTTTATTAGTATATATGTAAATATATAGAGTTCAAGGGGATGAATAACTCAAGGAGTAAGAAGGATGAAAATAACGCCTGTATGAGTGAGCAGGGCATATGATTTGAGAGAAACAATGGGGGTCTAAGGCAAGTCCAATCCATGCAAACTAGTAAACCAACAAGGAAATGATGGGGAAGAGAGCATGTGAGGGATTCACTCAATACATCATGTTAAACAAGCCAAACCTAGTCAAAATTTTGCAACCAAAATTGTAAATCGAAGAGAGAAACCATTTCAATTCATACTTGTATCAGTTGAATTTATTTTCTCGATTCGGTTGGTAATGACTTCTTTGAAGTTTTTGGGTGTGATTTGAGGGTTTTAGAGATCCCCTGTGATTTTTTAGTGAGTTTACTCTCTTGTTCAACATACAAACCAACTTCCTTACCTGGTTTCCATATTGACGTACTCCTCGATATTCAGGGGCATGTAATGTCTCCATTACTTCAACAATGAACAATTTCCTTATCATGTGATTCACCTTGGTCATGCATTTTCAACTCTATCGACCAAAAAAACATACTACTTACATGGAGATGACAAGGATGCATCCAACTAAGCAACATCATGTAATTCGTTTGATGTTATAATGAAAGATTTGTGCAACATGCATGAAACATGTAGTCATGGTGGTATCTAAACAACTCCACGTGCCAAGATACTTGTAGCAATGGCAGGTGATGTTTATTGTCCTACACAAGGGTGACACCATTTACAACTTGTCACATTGTAAGGTTTTCAACATTAAATATTGGTATCTGCGTTCATAATTTGAAACCACTTCATAATTCATTTCCATTTTAATCCACAAGATTGTAACTGGTTGTGTATTATTATGTGTACATTCCCTAGGGGGAATTCAATAGAATTCATATATTTATCTTTTGAAACTCATATATGCATAACCATTTTGTTTGTATACATATAAATAAGACTTTTAGACCCATAATTCCTTAGCACAAAGATACGTTAAAGTATTTATTTCAAAAAAAAATTCACTCTTCATGTTATGCCTAGAATAATATGAAGATAGTGATGTTGACATAAGTACTGTAGATCTCAAATTCATGGGAATGCTAATACTATTAAGATAATTACACCATTAAAATCGTGTATATTCTATAGAAACAACCATGTTTAGGATAATATAAAAATTTCCTGTAACACCAAATGTTGAAGCAATAAACTAGATATACACAATGATGTCAATACTACTTATTTCTCCTGGGGACACCACCTACTTCAATTAGATTTTTTATTTCTTTATAACCATTATTTTTAAGTATTTTTAGGAGGAGGGATTGTGATGATTGGCGCAATGGTTTGTGAATATGTTTTTGTAAGTGGCTCAAGGTGGTGATTCTACTACTTCTTATTCACTAGAATATTCTTCTTCAGCTTCACTGACATCTTTGGTGTCAACTCCTCATCTATGGAGAGTTTCCATTTTTTTCAACCTCTCTTGAATGTGCCTTGTCTCCTCTTCTAAGGATGAATTCACTACAACCCTTCTTCTACCTGCATGTATCCTTCTACCTTCTCCTTGAGATGTTGCTCTATGAGAAATTGTGCTCTAATACCACTTGATGTACATTGCCTCAATATTTTCCTGCTCCACCAATTGTTTTTCTCTAAACTCTCATTGTGTTCTAAGCCTTTAGCACCACACTTCACTTTACTTGGCACTTAATGGGAGGTTACTATTGGACCGAAGTTTCATTTACGTAAATCTTGATAATGAGTGAAATCCCAATATATCAATCCCAAAAAGATAATTGATGAAAAATAAATTTATCTATCAGGTGAGCTGATTGATGAATTACCCTTCCTTCTACTTTTGGAGGTATCAATTTCCACCCTATGAAATATTTTCTGAATATGCATAACCTTACATTGGAGTGACCCTCTTTATTGTGTGACTTACTTTGGATGTCATGGTCACAAACAAAAACTAAATCAATGACCTAGATTTACTTCAAGCCCCCTTTGGTATGTTGTGGTTTAACAAGGGGGTCAAATGTGGGAACTCTTGTTGTTGGACCCGCATTAATGGGAAATTACCTCTAAACAATGTGATTGTATTATGGGTTCGATTTACTATCGTAATTTAATTCAAGCCCCCGTGGCCTATCATGAGTTAGCAAAGTGCGGGTCTGAAGTGGGAAACCACCCACGATGAAAACCACTCGTTTTTTTATGTAACTTCAAAGTGGAACCTCATTTAGGGTAAAACTAGACTTTCATTGTGGTAGAACCTCATGTTAGGTCAATGCTTAATGTTAAAAGAGGAACCCTTTGGTTTTGGTTCCATGAATTAACACATATATTGGCATCAAGGACTGATGATAATTTAATAGGTATTTCAATTATCACATTCATTGATGTGAACTAGAATTTGTGACTTGGACTTAACTAAGGATTATACCCGTGAACCCCAAATTTACCACAACTCGCAAACTAGTTTCATAGCTACCCTTCCCCTGTAATTATGACCTCTATGACTACTCAACTTTTTAAAAAGCTATCTTTAATATGTTGGTATTTAATGCACATAAACGATCAATATGAGGGGGTGAAAGCATCTCCTCTCCTCATAGAATATTGAGACAAACCACAAAGATTAAACACACAAGTGAAAATAGAACACAAATCACACAAACATTGGATTGCACAAAATTAGGTAGTTACACAAATTTCCAATTTCATTTCGCTGCTCCAATAAATATTTAGGAAACAATATATTTTTCTCTCTTATGCCCCCCTTTCTTCTCGTCCTCATAGGCATAAACAAAATATCTCTAATACAAAATGGAGCCTATAAATAACAACATTCTCATATTCCTACATATGTCCCTCTTCTAACAGCTAATGCCACTCCACCTAATATAATTTTTACATATGTCTCTTAAGGACAATTCAAGATAACCTTTAAAATAACACGTATTCTCCTAGTTTAAATCTAATGATTTACAAAAAATACAAAAAAGTGAATTATTTACTTTGATGAAATAAGTTTTTGCTATGATGCTCGTGCATCATAAAGTCCTCCTTGAAGTTTTACATATTCTAATGTTGGATAGAAATAATGATATCAATGAGTAAAATGAGTGACGCAGGGGTGCAAACATCATTTGAAAATGATAGTTGCAAGATGGTTTGATGGAGGAGGTGATCAGGTGCTTAGTGTTAAAGCTCAAAAAATGAAAGTTCTTAAAATCGATTCGAAATTGAACAAAAACGAAGAGCTCATCGCTAGGAATCCGACGCAATTTTTTTCATTGAAAACCGACTCCGGATGAGGGAGATAGAGTCTGTTGTTCATTTTCCTAAACAACTAAAAAATTTGCAGAAAAGGACACTATGATGACATGGTAACCCAGTCAGCAAAAAAGGATATTCTTGGAATATTCTTTCAATTTTGCCCAATGACACTGTGCCAAGTGTCAATTTTTTGTTAGTTGTCTAAGTGGGTGATTTATTGCATTCTCGTTGGATTGGGGAGAAGAAGCAATGGCATGAGGACACGTGGCTAGACCGGAGGCCGCCACGTGCCCCATTCCGAGGCCCAACTATGGTCAAGTCCAAATTTTAATATATGGTGAAAGTTCAAATTTCATGTGTTATATTCATATTAAATTTTATTAAATGGTCAAAATTTTATCTAAATTCCGAATTAATAATATATATTACAAAGGTAGAATTATTAATATATTATGGTGCAAAATTATTAGAGTCAGAAGGGCGGAGGTCGGGGCTAGACCCCACGACCTCCCCCATGCGAGGACACCACAATACCACTACAACCGTTGTTTAGTTCTTATTATATATGGGCAATGGATTATATTTCAATTCGAATGGCATGAACGGTGGGGGTAAGGAGGGGGCCAGCCCCGCGGGCTAGCCCCCTCACCACAGGACCTAAGGCAGAAGACCAGGGACAAGCGCTATTTTTTAATGCGCGGATTAAGTTTAATACGGGTCTAATAACCCATAAACCTATTTGATTTGTGCTAATCCTATTTTTAGCGGCCCTAACTGGAGTTATCTCTAGATTTAGTGGAGTTTCCTAGGCCATAATTGAGGAGGCCATAACTTTTGCAAAATTCGACCAAATTGGGTTCAAGAAGAGTCTACTCTTGATGATTTCGAATTTATAAACACATTGAAGTAGGTTTCAGGAGTAGTAGATGAATGTAAACAACACTTTTTTCACATTTGAGCTAATAAAGAGGCCCAAGCCATGGAAGCTAGACCAAGGAGATGTAGCCCAAGAGGGGTGAAATACTTCATCAAAACATTGTGTTAATGGATCATTTGATGGTTTGTTGTACATTTTATGGCTGTTGTTCAACATTATGTTTTAATGTTTAATTTTCTCATTAATTTAACATAAAACTTGATACATTTACCTGTTTAACACTCATAAACACCATAAGGAAACCTATGCACATGAAGTAAGGGATCAACTAATTGTTTATAATTTTGAAGATGAAATTAGCATAGCAAAACTAACATTCAAATTCAGATCAAGGTGGTATTAGAGCAAAGGTTGCTAAGGTTATTTTCTTGATTTCCTTGAATTTTGTGCAAATAGGGTTTTAATGGTTGCAAATTTGTGATGCTTATAAGGTTAAAGTTGCAGAGAGGAGAAGGGAAACTATTGGTTTCTAATCTTGAGGTTAGGACATGAAGAAGGAGAGACACAAGGGCACTATCTCCACCCAAATTTTCACTCACAGATGCACTTGAAGAACCTCAAGTTCTATCTCTAGCTGAGATTGAGGAGGTACAAGTTGCACCAGAAGCTGAGCTTGAATCCATAGCCATCATGCCAGGTGTTGGAGAGACTGAAGTTATTTCAAAAGAGGAAGCATACAAGAATGATTTATTTGAATTAACTGAAAGGGTTAGGATCCTCTTTGAAGAAAGGGACAAAAAGGATGAAGAGGGGGATTCAAAGGGTAGTGGAGGAAAGCCTCCTCCATCTCCACCATCTTCATCATCATCCTCATCTTCGCCATCATCATCATCTTCCACTTCCACGACAAAAACCACACATACTCACTCAAAAACCACAAAAGAAAAAACTCCCTTACTCAAACTTGATGTCAAATTTGAGCTTCCAATGTAAAATGGTGAGGTAAATGTAGAGAGGCCAGATAATTAGATTCATAAATTGGAGGTTTATTGCATAAATCATAACCTTCAAGAAGATGACATAAATATTCAATTGGATTCCTTGAGGATGGAAGGATCAACACTTGTATGGTGGGAAGAAAGGACTCAAGAAGAGATTAAAAACTATGGTAATATCTCAATGTCTTGGTCAAGTTTTATTGCTGCCATTAAAAGGCAATTTTATCCTCTAGCTTACATGAAAAAAACCATTATGGACTGGCAAAATTTTAGACAATTGAAAGGGCAAAGTGTGCAAGATTATAATCATGAATTTAGGAGAAGATCTCTTATTTTGGGTATTAATTTGTATTCTCAATAAACTTTGTTAAATTATATTGGGGGTTTACATTGTTACCTTAGACACACTATTCTCATGTTCAATCCCACAAACTTAGATGAGGTTTGCGTTCAAGCCACAAATTTAGAAGCAAGAGGGAAACATAATGTAGATGAGAAAAGTGATAGTTTCTTTGAGTATGAGGGTAAGGGAGAGGGCGGATTTAATGGAAGAGGAAAGAGAAAAAACTCTATTTAAAAAGAGAAAGAGAAACTCACATGTACACATTGTTTGAAGAATGGTCATGATGAAGACCATTATTGGCAACTTCATCTAGATTTGAAGCCAAACAAACTGAAAGCCAAAGAGAATGGAAAATTTTTTGATATCATTGAAAATGACTTAGGTTCAGATTCAGGAGATGAAACCAAGATTACAACCATGGGTTTGAAAGGTAAGAACATAACAATCACTAGTTCTTCAATTTGTTCCAATGTAACTCGAGATGAAGATACAAGAATTTAACTCTTTCATATTAGAGTAGTTTCTAAACATACCAAGATAGACACACTATTTGATAGTGGTTCTCAAGCTAATTTGATTTCCGAAGACTTAGTTAAGGAGCTAAACCTTGAAACTGTTAGACATCCAAGACCTTATCCTTTAGGGTGGATATGAAAGAATGCAAACTTGCAGGTAATAAGGAAGTGCATACTAAGGTTTGCCATCAATTCAAACTTTCTTGATGAAGTTGAACTTGATGTGGTGCCGTTTGAGATTTCATGTATTGTTTTGGGAAGTCCTTATCTTTATTATAGGAAATCATTATTTCATTGCCATGAGAATAAGTATCACTTCTTTAAATATGGAATTGAGTACATAGTTAGAGCGCATAAGAAGAATACACTTTTGTCTCTTATAAATGCATGAGAAATGAAGAGAATAGTGAATGCAAGTCACAACTTGACTTTGTTAATGATCAAACGTAGGGATGTTTTGAATCAAACCTTTCAAAAATATGCATCAAATGAACAAGTTGATTTCATTGAAGTTGCTTATGCTTGTAAAGAGATGTTTCAGGACTCTAATATGTTGCCTTTGAAATGAGGTAAACAAGATGTGAAATATTTGCAGCAGTCAACATCAATGGTGAGGAGTGTTGGAAACAAGATGACGGTGCAAGAGAGTGCAAAGGTCAAAGAGAAAGTGCCAAAGAAGTTTGAAAAGGAAGGCATAGTTTCCACAAGTGCTTGTTTTTGGTTTCCAAAGGGTACATGGCAATGGCAAAAATACTTGGTCAGAAGTTGATGCAAGTACAAATCAAGAGCAGCTAAGAATCGCCATGACAACAATGTGCGAGGTGAGACAGTTTTTAAGTTTCCTTTGTTTGGTGACCAAGGTGGGAAAAAGTTTGTTTGTGCAAGGACAACTTGTTTCTTTACAAATTTAGGGAAATTTCAGCATGACGGTGTCTACAACAGCAAGAGAGGGTCTCAAGAGTCAAGGAAAAATCTTAGTTTTTGTGAAAAGCTCGAGTTGATGAAAATGCAAAAATTTCAGTGGATTGAGACTTGAAGGGTGAGGGAACTGTACCCTCATCCACATTATCACTAATCAAAGATAATTTGGGGTCCAAAAGGCTTCTAGTGGGGAGGAATGATCAGGTGCTCAGTGTTAAAGCTCAAAAATGAAAGTGCTCAAAATCGATTAGAAATTGAACAACATCGAAGAGATCGTCGCTAGAAATATGGTGCAATTCGTTTCATCTAAAACTGACTCCAGATGAAGGAGATAGAGCCTTCTATTTGTTTTCTTAAACAATTAAAAAATTTGCAGAAAAGGACAGAATAGTGACATGGCATCCCAGTTAGCAAAAAAGGATATTCTTGGAATATTCCTTCAATTTCACCCAATGACACTATGCCAAGTGTGAATTTTTGGTTATTTGTCTAAGTGGGTGATTTATTTCATTCTCATTGGATTGGGGAGGAGAACCAATGGCATGAGGACACATGGCTAGCCTAGAGGCCGCCACGTGCCCCCTTCCAAGGTCCAACTATGGTGAAGTACAAATTTTATTATATGGCGAAAGTTATAATTTCATATGTTATATTCGGATTAAATTTTATTGTATGGTCAAATTTTATCCAAAGTACGAATTAACAACATACATTACAAATGTCGAATTATTAATATATTATGGTGCAAAGTTATTAGAGTCGAAAGGGCGGAGGTCGGGGCTCGACCCAATGACCTGCCCCATGAGAGCACACCACAATACCACTATGTCCACTGTTTAGTTCTTATTATATATGGGTGTTGGATTATATTTCAATTTGAATGGCATAAATGGTGAGGGTAAGGAGGGGGCCAACCCCCTCACCACGGGACCTAAGGTAGAAGACCAGGGGCGAGCGCTATTGTTTAATGCACGAATTAAGTTTAATACGAGTTTAATAACCCATAAACTTATTTAATTTGTGCTAATCCTATTTTTAAGTGGGATTTGGTTAACGCGTCTGATTAGCACTAATCTGGTGGTTAAACTCCATTGTACTTAATTATACTGCATTTTAATTCAGCAACAAAACTGGCGGAGCCCCCAAATTCAGCGCTGCCCCCAAATTTAGTGGCCCTAACTAGAGTTATCTCCATATTTAGTGGGGTTTCCTAGCCCATAATTGAGGAGGCCATAACGTTTGCAAAATTCGACCAAATTGGGCTCAAGGAGAGTCTATTCTGGATGTTTTGGACTTTTTGAACACATTGAAGCAGGTATTAGGAGCAGTAGATGAATGTAAACAACATTTTTTTTCACATTTGAGCTAATACAGAGGCCCAAGCCATGGAAACTGGACCAAGGAGATGTAGCCCAGGAGGGGTGAACTCCTTCATCAAAATATCGTGTTAATCGATCATTTGATGGTTTGTTGCACATTTTATTGCTGATGTTCAACATTATGTTTTAATGTTTAAATTTCTCATGAATTTAAGATAAAATTTGATGCATTTACCTATTTAACACTCACAAACACCATAAGGAAACCTATGCACATGAAGTAAGAGATCAACAAATTCTTTATAATTTTGAAGATGAAATTAGCACAACAAAACTAACATTCAAATTCAGATCTAGAAGTTATATTAGAACATTATTAAAAACAAATAATACTTCCTAAATTTAAATATTTCTCATAAAATTTAGTAAGAAGTGGTGCCATTTTCCATTATGGATGATTGTCTAGATTCACATTTATCATGCAAACAAATAATGCTTCCTTAGTTTAAACAATTATCATAATGTTTAGTAAAAGATGGGGCCATAAATTCACATTTATCATGCAAACAAATAATGCTTCCTTAATTTAAACAATTATCATAATGTTTAATAAGAGTTGGGGCCATTTTCCAACAATGAGGATTGGTTTCATAGTTATGCATTTGTTTAACCCAACACCATATCCATCATATCCACAATCCTGAATAGTTTTCACATATGTAATTGACATGATTTTTAATGTATATTATTTTAATAGTTTATATTTATCATTTCTTATTGAGTGATATCATTTTTGGGAATTTAATTTAGGTGAGAATAAGAAGTATTTTTTTCACCATTCGAATTAAACTTAACTGATATTTTAAATTTATATGTTATATAATTTATAATATTTATTTATGATTTTTTTAAAATATTATTCTTTTAATTATTATACATTATTGATAAATAAATTCTTATAATTATGTAGGATGGTTATTATTATGAACCATGATTATACATTAATAATTGTGTATTCAATCTCAGATGATTATGTGATAATGTAAATAAGTTTTTATAAAATTTCAATTTATTTTTTTAGTATTTCTTTGTTCACATTGTAATTTTTTTCATTTTGGCGTTTATATATTTTATTAGTGCTTAACCGCTCATGTACCCTACTTTTCCTCATCTTGTTGCACCAATTATCTTAGTTATCATGGTATAGGCCCTTTTATTCCTCCACTCATCTTGTTGCACCAATTAATCCCAGTCTATCTTAGTTATCATGGTATAAGCCCTTTTATTTCCTCCTCATCTTGTTGCACCAATTATCTTAGTTATCATGGTATAGGCCCTTTTATTGAAACTAGTCTCTATACCTCATGATATAATAGTTATATCCATCAATTAGTTGTACAACTTTTTCTGTTCTATAGGTTTTAGTGAGTTTAGTTTAATTGATATAAGTTTAGTGGAGGTACTTTTCTATCCTTAACTCATATAAAAAAGATATTGTAAACAATTATAATAAGTATGGGATCCCAAATGGTACTCATTTACCTATTTTCTTTTCAACCTTATCTATATCAAAATTGCCATCAATGTACATTTAATATTAATCACTAAAAGTTATGTAGTAATCATAATATTCATTCAAAAAATTTGCATATTTTATTTAAGAGTTATAACATTATAATCACTTGTTAGTTATGTTTTTATTCATGAATTATTTGATATAAATATTTATTTATTCTATATTCTTAATTAATTATGTCTAGTCAATATTGGAGTAATAATCACTATATATGGAAAACTTGTAATATTGAAATGAGTAGCCATTAAATTCACATAATTGACATGAGTTATTAACATATAATTAACATGAAACGTCAACCATTTCATTAATTTAAAACACACATCACATCAATTATACAATTATTATGGAAACAAAGATCACCATTCAATTAATACAATTATTATGGAAACAAATATTACCATTCAATTAAGGTCCAACATAAATTGTCATTATAGAAATAAATTGCATATCCAATTACAATAGACAGAATTAATTATAATTATTAAACAAACTATCGATCACATATAAATATCCTTTTCAATTTATGATAATAGTTTACAAAATAATTTATTATTCAAAAGGCATACACAATGAACATAATATTTTCCTTCGCTCCTGGAAAAATTGGATGCTCTAGGTATGATGCTCCAAAGTCTGACCTAGATGTGTTTCGCGGCTCGGCCCTGCGGTCCCTACTGTTGGCAGCTTAGAATGGGCTCCCCAATGCCCCCCTCCACTACGATGAACAATTTCGAATCGACCCACTCTTTCCATGACCTGGTCGCAGGTCGCTCCTCCAAGCAGGATACCTTCTTTTTCACCAAGCTGACTTCGTGCTCTGCCTTTGCCCTTCCAGATCAAAGCACGGTCACCAGGGACAATCATTAGAGTAAGGGAAAGGAAGCCTTGGACCTCTCAAAGGACCAAACCCCTGACAAAAATGATACTCCCACCCCTCGTTATACTAGTGTGGCATAGGAAGAAGATTCTGCAGAAGGTAGAGAAAAAATCCAAGCAAAGAATACCAACACATGTCATCCAAAGGCCAAAAAGACATCGGAAATAATCATCCGGGACCCGAATATAGCGGTCTACAGAGACTATATGCAGGAACACATCGTAATTTGTAGATTCATGGGCATATGGCCAATAGAAAGATTCCTCAACAGTGGGATCCTTTCTAAATGGAAGCCAAAAGGAGAGATGCAACTGCAACTTGGCTCCAAGGGATTATTTAAAGTATTTTTTAGCCTCCTAGAAGACATAGATAGATTTTTCGAAGGAGGACCGTACTTCTTCAACTCAGCTGGTCTCTATATGAGATTTTGGAAAGAGAACTTCCTACCAGATAAAAGGACTTCACAAGAATCCTTGTCTGGATTTGGCTCTACTCCCTTTCGACGAACTACTGGGCCTCCAAAGTCCTCAAAGGATTCATATATGAACTAGGAGAATGCATCAAGATGTCAGAGGGAACCAGAAACATGCATTACATCTCATATGCTAGAATTTGTGCCTACATAAATTTTTCAGGTGCCTTACCGGAGGCAATCAAGTTAATCTTTAGGGATGAATCTTTGATGCAAAGAATTGACTATGAGCACATCCCATTGAGATGCAGGAAGTGCCACGAACACGGTCACCTCTTCTGGGAATGCCCTAAAAACAAGCCCCCCCCCCCCCCCCCCCCAACAGAGGACTAAACCAACAAAAAGAAGGACAAGCAGGGATACTCTAGAGCTGGCAACAAGCACAAACATAACAATAAAACACACAACAAGAAAGAAAAACCCAAATCTATGCATCACAACAAATAAAAATTTCTAAACACACAGCAGGAAGAACAAATACCTCTAAGCTCAGTGGAGGAAGACTACATGCAAAGCGAGAAAGTTCCAGAGAACTATAGACTAGAAGATGGGGAACAAGATACAACATGCTAGAAAACAAACAACCATAGGAAGACACAAATATGGAACATGTACAAGAAGCTACCACGCTAGAAGAAAATTCCATCGAAGAGGCATTGGAGGGTGTTGACCTACTAACGTTTGCAAAGGAATGGAAAAAAAAATGGAATATAAGCAATACCAAAGGACCAAATCCAAAAAATCAAAGAAGCATACCTATTACAGGAGGTAATGATACAAAAATCAAGACAAGCAACCAAGGAAAATGGAGCAGACAAGGGAATTCTCGAAAATCTAGAGGTAGGTTCATACTTTCCAAAAGGACAAAATCGAAAAAGAGGTTGAAAAACCACTAGTCAACTCATTCAAGAGCTGGGTGCCTGTCTCATAAACGAAGGAAAGGTAAGATCTCTGAACATACCCCCTAAAATTTTGCAATTATTTTCACTACATGGAATATTAGAGGACTCAATAGTCCAGGAAAGAAATAGATCTTGAGAAATAGACTCGCTACAGATAAGGCATATATCCATTTTCTTCAAGAAACCAATATTGACTTGGACGGTAGCGATAGGATACAAAAAACGTGTTTCAAAAACTACGACCACATCGCAATATCCGCTAATGGGATGGCAGGAGGAATAACAACTTTATGGAAAAGCTTGGTTTTGGAGCTTATAGAGTCGGTTGCCACCCGACATGCTTTAACGACTATTCTAAAAATCATAGGCAGAAATGACAACATTTGTGTCACCAACATTTATGCACCACATAGAGTGGAAGAGAGACTCAACATGCAACACAGTCTCAGTCAGACTCTAAACTCCTTCTGCCACCACTAAAAAATAATTGTAGGGGACTTCAACATGGAGGTCCACTTGGGAGAGAATAAGGGGGGAATTCAAAAGCTGGAAAAATACTCTATAAATTTCCAATCTACCATCGATGATCTCAAGCTGATAGACATCCCAAAAAAAAATGGCACCTCCACTCGGAATAGCAAGCGCAAAGGAGACAAAAAAATTGCTTCTAGGTTGGATCATTTTATCCTATCATAGGAAATATACCTCACCTCATGTGAAATTGAGGCTATGATTCTACCTAGGGTGGGCTCGGATCACTGGCCTATATCTTTGACCGTCCACATATCCGCTGGACCCAAAAACAAACCTTTCAGATTTGAAGCATTCTGGCTTGACCATCCAGAATTCATGGACAAGATGAAAGAGTGGTGGCACACCCCATAACCCCATCATGGGAACAAAATGTATAATTTTAAGAAAAAACTAAAAGTCATAAAGGCAGAGATCAGGATTTGGAACAAGGAAACGTTTGGCAACATCACTTCAGAAAAAGAAGTTTGGAAGCTAGACAAGAAGCCCTCCAACAACAAATAATAGAAAAATGCCTAAATGAGAAAAGGAAATAGGAAGAACTCCAACTCGAGCACATTTAGGAGGAAAAAATTGTTCAAGAGGAAAAACTATGGCAACAGAAATCCCGCATCAACTAGTTGAAATGTGGACAAAGGAACTTGAAGTTCTTCCACTGGTCCATGATCCAACATAGGAGAAACAATAGAATTCTAAGCCTAAAGACCAATGGAGGTGTTGTCATCCATACTCATGATGAGATGGAAGAAGGACTCACCCAATACTTTGGCACACTCCTAACAGAAAACAATCAAGATAGGTTTGTTGTAATCAATAAAATTACGAGGCACATTCCTACGATCCTGACTAAGGAACATAAGCAAATGTTTTTGAGAAAATTCGCTATGTAGGAGGTTGAATAAGTGGTCATGTCCATGCCTAACTAGAAAGCATCTGGCCCAGATGGCTTTACCGCAGATTTCTTCAATGCTTATTGGCCTCTGCTCAAGGAGGATGTCCATGATCTTTTTGAGGAATCTCGCATTCAAAAATCGGTCTTGAAAGCTTTGAATGCCACCTTCCTCACTTTAATTCCAAAATCGGAAAGTGTTGATTCCCCGACAAGTTTAGACCAATAGATCTCTGCAACGTCATCTACAAGATCATCTCCAAAGTCCTAGCGAATAGGATCAAGACAATTCTGCCCCTCTTCGTCTCGTAACACCAATCAGGATATTTTGAAGGCTGAAAAATCCTTAACAACATTATTCTCTCACAAGAAATTATAAACTCCCTCAAAGAACAAAGAAAACCAGGCATGCTAATTCAACTGGACATGTCCAAAACCTTTGACAAAATAAGCTGGGAATATATGAGGAAAGTCCTGGAGGATTTTGGATTTAATAAATAATGCATAAATTGGATCATGGCTTTGGTCTTTGGGGAATTATTCTCTATCCTTCTCAATGGATCCCCCTCCAAAAACTTTAGCCCTTCCCAAGGCATTAGACAAGGGGATCCAATCTCCCCCTTTCTCCTTGTTATCATGGCGAAGGGACTCAGCCACTCCATCAACATTGCTTCCTCTCAAGGGGATATCTCTGGCATCAAGATTTACAACTCTATACCCCCCTCCACTCATCAAAAATTTGTGGATGACACCCTTCTCATGGTAACTCCCACTCTTAAAGAAGCCCACTCTTTTAAAGCCATCTTGGCTGAGTTTTCCAATGCCTTCGGGACCTCCATTAATGTGGAGAAATCCAAATTGTTTTTCCTAAATACCAATCTGAACATCCAAAGAAACATTGCAAGGGTTCTCAACTTCAAAATTTGCAAATTCCCTTCCAAATACCTGGGAGTCCCCCTCACCGACAAGCCTTTAGCAAAATCAAATTGGGACAACCTAACAACTAAGCTAGAAAAGAGACTAGCCAATTGGACCTTCAGATTCTTGAACCTGGCTGGCCATCTGGTTCTGGTTCAATCTATGCTGCAAGCCATTCCTCACTATCTCTATTCGGCCCAGGCGACTCCCAAATCCATCTCCCACCATCTTAGAAGTATATATAGGAACTTCTTGTGGAAGGGCAATGAGAATAAAGGAAAATGGGTGCTGGTTGCTTGGAACAAAGTCTGCAAACCAAAATATGAAGGTGGTCTAGACCTTAGAGACCCGGAAATCTTGGGTAAGGCCCTGGAAGAAAAACTTAGTGGAGATGGATCACCAACCCTAACTCCCCATGGGGTAAGTTATGGAAGTCAAAATATGCTCCCTCCCATCCTCACGATCAGCTTATCAGACTAAATGGTACGCTCAAAGGATCTGCTATTGGGAACTAGGCTTGGGACAATAGAGAATTCATACAAAATCAAGCTTCTGGGAAATTGGCATTGGAGAGAAAACATTGTTCTGGGGAGATAAATGGAAACAATGCCAAAAATTGAACCACGAATAGTTCAACAAATAAAACACAGGTCGATCACTACTGTCAGCCCAACAACAAAGATGATGGCTGGAGAGTCTGGCTCACTGAAGAAGAATGAGATGACAATATCTATCCCGAGGCCTAGAAAAAAAATATCTGAAGAAATAGGGCATAGACAGATTAAAATAGAAAATGAGGAGGACAAGCTCAGATGGGGGAATAATTCAGCTGGAAACTTCAACATCAAAGAAGCCTACAACTACTTGGAATCTAACACCTCCACACCTCTGGAGAAGAAATGGAAGATCACATGGGAGTGA
Organism: Pinus albicaulis; assembly: GCA_034641835.2. Lineage (NCBI taxonomy): Eukaryota > Viridiplantae > Streptophyta > Pinopsida > Pinales > Pinaceae > Pinus > Pinus albicaulis. The sequence goes on along the minus strand of CM076575.1, from coordinate 1,867,046,525 downwards.
AAGAAATGGCCTAACATTTCCGTCTTCCTCTGGCTCAAAATGCATAGGAAGATCTCGACCTGGGAAAATTTAAAAAAGAAGGGCTTCATTGGCCCCTCTAGATGCATTCTCTGTGGTGAAAATGAGGAAACCACCAACCATTTATTAAATGAATGCAGGTATGCTATCAATATCTAGAACTATGATTTTTTGGTCTTCAATGCCACCGACAGAGACCCCTCCTCCATCCTCAACACCATCGAACTCTGGTGCTCTACCATATCCAAACAAACTCCAATTAACCGGGATTGGAATCTCCTCCCAGGGATGATTTGCTGGTCTCTGTGGAAGGAGAAGAGTTCTAAAAAATTAAGGGGAATTATCACTCTGGAAGAAATGGTCATCTCATCAGTCAAACAGATAATCAGAGAAATGGTTACCCTATCAAAATTGAAAGCCCCTACCAACCCTCTGACCCGAGAAGATCTTTGTATTCTTTCATTATTGGACATCCCTATCTCCACTATTCCTTGATCTCGAGACCTCTTTAGGAACCTTACGATCAATCCTGGCTCACTCCAGAGTCAGGAACTTTGAAGCTAAATTATGATGGGGCTACCAAAGGCAACCCTGGGATGGCAGGTTTTAGAGGTGTCTTTAGGAATTCCAGAGGGAAAATAATCTAGGTTTATGTTGTAAATCTTATTCATTCCACCAAGAACACGACATAATTCCAGGCTCTAGAACATGGAATTGCGATTGCTTGCACTAGGAACTTCCGACCTCTTATTGTTGAGGGAGACTTGACAATCACTAACCAAGTTTGCAGGAAAATCCAACATGGGAGAACATCTATGCAGGTGTCTGACAGCTGGAGGCTTAGTAAAATCCTTAGCATGATTCATACACACATTAATCACTCTAAGGGTATCACCTTCCAAGCTATCAAGCGAACTGGAAACCAGTTAGCTGACAAGCTAGCCAACGCAGGGGTGGAGAGCTCCCAAAGGCTCTTCTCGACGGCCTAGGACAAGCTTAGTCATGGGACGCTTAAGGCAAAGTGCGCTAGCATCATGAGACAATACTACCAAAACATATTGGATAGGTTTCAGGTGCACATTAATCCACCTCCAAACGCTAATCATGATCCCAACCTCCACTATGCATGATCATGGAAGAGGAAGTACCGAGAAAATTATGATGAGCCACCCTAAAAGCCTATCCTCATTTGGGCAGCACCTGCAATCTTAACTACCCCTTGCACCTCGCTTGAGAGCTCATTACTCCCTACCCCATGTCTTCTCACCCGACCCCTCCATCCCACGCCTATGAATACTTGACCCTCTCTCCATTATCTGCGTTCGAATTCGGTGTTCATCCTGTGATCCTCTCTGTGCTCTGTCCCTTCGCCACTCTCCCTTTCGACCTTCACCCAAATTGTCCTTGCTTGCTCTGCAACCCTAATTCCTACGGTATTACGTCCAATCAACGTGCCATTTCCTTCGCTCAGAGGGGAAGCAGTCGTGGTTGCGGCCGTGCCTCGGGGGCTCATGCCTCACGCTGGGCTTCTCCAAACATGACTCCCATCACTAAGGCGGAGTCCACGGTGTGGCAGGCTGCCAAGAATTATGAGGTAGTGGTTAATCCAAACACTCGTCACAGGGTTGCTGAGTTGGAAAACCAAGCCAGGCTGGCTCGCCAGCAAATTGTTATTGAGGAGGTTGATGAAGACTTCAATTGGATTCCCGGCCCCGGCCTGACGAGGGCTAGGGAGAACCTGTTCAACAAGCCAATCGAATTGCACTAGAAGACAAAAAATATGTTAGGTCTTACTATGCAAGTTGACCAACATCACAACAACATCTTGGAAAAGAAGCTAGATGGTCTCACCGAGAATTTCACGTTTACGTCGGAGTTATTCACCGCCGCTACTTCATCACCAGAGACTCTCCTCACTACGCACTGCTTAAGAAGAGGATGGCTAGTGCTGAGGCTTAGCCCATTGTCAAAGGAGAAGCTGGGGGTGCTACCACTAGTAGGCTAGTCGAGGATGCTACCATCAAAGGCAATACACCGAAGAGGCCAATCAATCTGGAAGCTAACTCGGCTGAGGAAATGCCGTAACCAACACCACTTTCTAGTTTTCTTTTTTGGTTTAGGCTTTGTCTTTGGTTCCATCCGCCTCCTTTGCTATTACTATGTATTCAACTCTCGAGAACCCTATGTTCCTCCTTGGCTAGCCAGGCCACCAACAACAAGGCTCTATGCAGTTCCTTTTTGTTTTTGCTATGTGCCCCATTGTAAAATCCCGCCTACTTAGCACTTTGGGGAATTTTGTTTCTTGTAAATGTTGTGCAACTAATTTTCCAGCAACTCCAAAGTCCTACCATGATCAAATCTTTCAAAGTTTGGCTACTGATGCATGTCGCTCGCACCAACTCACCATGATGTACTTATTCACATTCGTTATTAATAAAAATATCTTATTCACAAAAAAAAACATACACACTGTACACCTATAATAAGTAAAACAAAAAATATATATATATATATTATTTTAAGGAGAAACAATTATTATGATATATACTTTTCTAAAAATAAATTTTACGAAAAAAATTCAACATAAATTATTTTTAGGTTTTAAAAAATGTTTTTAAATATATCTTAATTTACGTGAAAAAAACTCATTGAAATTAGTGTTATTTGTGATTTTAAATATTAATTTACTTATTAATCAAATATCTATTAGAATTATATTTTAAATTTAATTAATTCTTCATAAAAAAAGGGGCAAGATCCTTTCTTCTCATTTTAACTTGAATGCATATTGCATATAAGTATAATACGTTAATTTCATTTCAATTTATAGAAATACAAACTATTAATTATATGTTAATTTAAAAAAATCTTAATTTATGTTTTATTTTCATCATCATATTTTTTTAAATTATTTTTTATCTAAATTAAATAGAAAATATAAATAATTAATAATTATATAAAATTTATCTTTTATAATATAGCAAAAATAAATCAACAAAGTTTAAATGTTCAAACCACTATACAATACACACATTTTAATAATTTTATTATTCCTAAAATACCTATGGTTCAACTCACAATCATGTATAAAAAGCCATCACTGCATGAGTAATATCCGAAGTGGTTGGTATAATATTATTTATTCATGTATAAAAAGGCATCACTACATGCGTAATATCCAAAGTGGTTGGTATAATATTATTTATTGAGTTGTGATGGTATTTTTGAGATCTTCCATTTTGTAGGTATATATTTTCATAAACCTTTTCACAAAATTAACTTTTCATATCTTTTGAGTTATCTTATCTGTTTTGCATTCATTTTATTCCAACAAAACAATTATCAACTATCATATCAAAATAACATTATGAGATAAGTAAGCAAGAAATCAATATAAACATATTATATTTACTTAATGAAATATTATATTAATGTTGGAAGTAATGCTTCTATGTCATGTGTAGTTGTCATTATGTCATGAAGAGTTAGTTTAGATGTTGTTGTTTCCTATGTATGATTTGTAGTTGTGATTTATATGTATCAAAGTAAGTGATTTATGTCTTATATATTTTTTACTCAAGTGATCAATAAAGATATCAAAGGGGCGTTTGGTGTTGTGTATAATTGCTCTTTGATCTCTTTCTATTTTCTAACATGGTATCAGAGCAGTTACTGGCTTAACCCCTTCACGGGAGGGCCAGGAAGGTGTGAGAGAGCCTTGAGATTTATTGTTTTGTAAATAAATTTGGATAGAGCCTGTGATATTGGATTAATTTAGTGTGAAATTTCAGTGTTCTATATGTTGGTGTGTTGTGTGCATTTTTCTGATTTTCATATCTATTCATTTGCTTTTGGTGAATCTGTATACAAAATTTATCCTATCCTCGACCTAGAAAAATATGTGTGCAAAAGAAAATGCCCTGCAATATTTGCTGAAAAGACACTCAGTGCAAATTTGGAGGACGACCAAGCATCCCTCAAGTAGACTTCAGATCTAGGCACATAAAAGTCTGTGTGAGGAGTCCGTATTGCCATAGAGAAGAACGTTGAGGGAAATTATTAAGATATGGGTGGTAGTTTCATTATCATCTGTGAAGCTAGTTAGCTGATCATCGATCTTATTATGGATATGGACGAGGGATCACTTATTGAATCTCTATAAGGCCTAAGCAAAGCAATCTCATGAATGAAACAGTGATTGTCAACCTCATTAATGCTAGCAATATTTCTATTTGGACTACTGAAATGATGGAGCTGAAGCATTCATTATTTTGGAGAGGCGTTGGGAAGAAATTGGATTGCCCTCGTTTTGTGAATCTGTTTCACTTCCAAAACAATTTTTTTCTTTTTAAGGCAGGTTGAAGCTGCAGATGATTCACACTTATGTAAGAGCACAAAAGAATACAAGTACAAACATAAACACACAGATGCAATAGAAATAAATCTTCATTTCAATAATATCAAAGAACTGAAATATGCTTACATACAAAATGAAAATAAACTAGCTCGGACGATGGTAGCTTATCTCTGAGAAGAGATGTGTCAGTTGCATGCCTCTGAACTGTGTTATAATGAGGCTCAAAGGCCAATTTGTTATTGAGAAACAATGGAAAATCATAAACATCCAAAAACCCAACCCTAGGAAATGAAGCACAAAAACCGTGGGCCTCGTTGGGGTAAATTGGTACATTAACTTCCCGAGGTCATAACTTTGGTATACAATCTATGTTTGAAGTGCACGATACCTCGTTAAAAATATCTATAGAAGGAATACAACTTTTGACTGCAAACATTAATAAAACGATCATGTTTTCCCATTAAAAAAAAAAAAAACCGTGATTTAGGGCCTTAAAATGACTCTTGAAGTTCAGGGCTTGAAAAACTGCCAAAAATAGTAAATTGTGCTACAACTACGGAAACTGAAAGAAATAATGGTACAATGGTGGGGGTCCAAGTGGAATAGGGAGGTGACCACAAATATCCACCTGGATCAACAGATTGGCACAACAACAACGAAGGTGATTTATTTACAGTAATGGCACCCTAAGGAGTGTGCGAGCCTTCCCCATTTCTAGCGAGTGTGCAAGGCAAAATTTATGGTGGCTATGAATGTCAGAATATTTTTTCTTAAAGGCAGTGCTCATGAGTTATAAATTGACCATATTTCTTTATTAATGTTTGATTGGCACAAACATTATTTTTTGGAGCATTACTTTAAAGCGTCATACATTAAGGATATTTTAATGTTGGTTTGAGGCCTATTTTATTGGTGAAAGAAGTTTTAAAAAAATAATTTCTGGCTTGTGGAAGTATTTGAGTATTAATAAATTGGTGCAAAGTTTATTTATGAAAAGCCAGAGTGGGTGCATTTAAGCTATAACATTGAAATCAAGTCGTTTCCGGCTAAAGAGAGGATTCAATGTGGTAGAGGCTTTCTTGGTCAGGTACATATTCCTTGGCTAGTGGGAAGATTTGATTTGAAGATGGTGGTGTTATTATATTATTAAAAAAGAAAAAAAAAGGTTGTTGGTAGTTGCAGTGTGCTAGTGTCCATGGTTTTGGTGTGAGTTGAAGTGTGTTTGGTGTGCAATCTCTCTATTCACATTTAAATTTCAGAAAATATGAAAATATACAGAACCACAAAGAATAGGCCAACTACTGAACAAGATAATGTGACTCGTCATGCTTTGGGAGCATTAGTCACAGGTAGTTCTTAATAAGGTCAAGATGGTGTGACCTGTCGTGCTTAGGGAGCGTCAGTACAAGTTATTTTATACGAGGTCAAGTTGTGGAAGAGTCCGTTGAAGACATTTTGTACCTATAATGCTATCCTAGATAACCGATGAAGGCTACAAAGAGTCGTGAATTCAACAGATGGTGGCGCTTCCATAGGATGGTTCAGTATCGATATTGACCCGTTGCGCTCTAGGAGGTTAAGAAGCGTCAATTATGCAAAGCACATCAATGATGGTCTGAAGTGTTTATGTCTTAAATGGATCAAGTGAGAAGCTCAAAAGCGTGGTGAAGAAAAGAGCAGAAACCGCAAGATTTCATAGTGGATATGAGTGCTAGTGATGACCATATTAGAAAAATTTGACAGAGATTCATTTATTGTTGTAATGTCTATTTTCAATTTTTTTCATGTAAGCATTAAGGGAGGGTGTAGTTGTCATTATGAGTCACAAGAAGTCAGTCTAGATGTTGTTGTTTCCGATGTATGAGTTGTAGTTGTGATATAGATATATCGAAGTTAGTGATTTATGTATCATATATTTGTAACTCGGGTGATCAATATAGATATCAGAGGGGGTGTTTGGTGTTGCATGTAATTTCTCTCTGATCTCTTTCTATTTTCTAACAGTCGACATTAATATTAAGTTAAAGTTCATAAATTATATATAGCTAAAATTAAAACAATTAATATAAAATTAAGATAAACCAGACAAATCATGATCATAAATAAGTGAGAATAACAAAAAACAAATATTAAATTAGGGTAAGAACAACAAATCATAGATACATATATGTTCAATATTTTTAACATTAAATTCAATGTTTCCTTCTAAATTAATACATTAAGTTTTTTAAAATAAAGATTTTATTTCAATCAATTTATATTATTTTTTGTTTATTTGTTTGTCAAGTTGTGTGATTTTCTAGAGATTACTTCAGGCTTGATTTATGTCCTGAGAAATTGAGACCCAAGGGCCACACTAGCCTTTAAGATGGTTGGATTTTTTTCCTATGAAATTTAGAACCAGTGATCTTCATATCACACGATGAATTAACAACACACCCCGTCACCATACATTCTAGGCCCAATAAAATATACCATTTATTTTTTAAATATACCATTTTTATTTCATTTATAAATACAAACATTAAAATATGGTTTAATTTTTTATTAAAATATGTATAATGTATTCTTTTAAATATACTACTATTATTTTAATACACATAATCTTTTTACCATTATTATTTTAATATACTATATCATTAATTTATAATCCAAATTTAAAATGTATTATAGTATCACTATTTTATGTACACCATGTCATTAATTTATAATCCAAAATATAAGAAAAATAATATTTAATAAACATTTCCTTTTTAGTTTATTTTCCGAGGACAAAGTCTCATTGAGTTTCAAATAGGAATTGTATCAAGAAAAGAAACAACCTGTAACTTTTGCTTATTCAGAACCAATTCTTCTTCTCACGGATATATTGGTTATCATGGCCTTTTTGATTGATAGATGGAGTACACCATTTTAATTGCTCACCTTCCATTCCTAATAGCAAAAGCATTACCTGCTAGCCACCGAGCATTAAAGTTTTCAAAGTTTCAGCACTTTTAATTATATTATAGAGCAGTGACAGCAATGAGCACTTCACCAAGAAGTTGATTAACTGTTTTCATACCACCAGGAAAATCAATAAATACATTTACAAGGTTAAGTACATAAAATTTAAATCATACATTATGTCCTTGATTGGTCATCGTTACGTGGATTTCACATTCATGTATAGTGTATAATTAACTTTACTCCATGCCTATGACATGTTCATATTTGCAATCTTAATACAATTTGATTTTAAAATATATTTTAATATCCCCACTCGAACATTGTTGCCTTCGATCGCTTGCACATGCATGAAAGTATGTGGGTAGCATGTTATCACTATTTGCATCGTTGTAAAAGCATTAGTTCGCTTTTAGTTGATTTCAAGGTTTATAATTGCTACTTCAAACGTCTTTCCAAAAGCCGAAATATAATAAATTTTTGGCTTTAAATAATTATCTAAAGGAACAAATATAAACCAACAATCATAAATATAAATGTTTATTTGAGAAAATTTCAATTCCGAGTAAAAATCTAACTCAATGAAATTTTATTAGTTTTGGCTAAAACCTTTGTCAATTCAACCAAGTGAGCTTTCACTTCTCATCTCTCTGGTCTACATTACAATGAAGTCTTCCTGGCCTTTTATAGGCTCCATAACATGCAATACCATGGGAAAAAATACCATGAGTACACTATACCATGTCCCCAAAATCACTATTGTTTAACCCAATCAAATTTGACTCTTTTCCCCACGTCAAGTTCACCTAACAAACTTCACCCTACACTCCTTTACCAAGGGGGATCTTGTACTCTGCTATGTGTTACCAAATAGGAATTATCAGATGATTCTCCATCAGAATGGCATCTGCATTGGGTAAACCACTAATAATTAAGTCGAATATGATGATGTTATAGGCCTATTGGATGATGTCTCTTACCTAGGCATCAGTCACTTACATGTGTTCCTTGATTCCCATTTAGTCGTATTGCATTTGAATAGAACCTTCAACATTCATGACCCTTGCGTTTTTCGAAAGTACCTGCATACACAATAGTTAGTATGGGGTTTTGACCATATCACATTTTCACATATGCCAAGAAGTCAAAATCATGTTGTTGACCACATTGCTAATCAAATACTGGACTCGCAAGGGTTACACACAATACATCATCGAGACATATAAAGCATAAGCACAATCCATCACATCAAGAAAATGCATGTACATCACATTTATATAAGCATTAAACATATAGAAAACACATCATGATAGCTGCCAAAAAAATGATCTCATATATATATATCATAAAATGATAAGGGTTTATGTACATCAATTGGCCATTGCTAGAAAAAATAGAGTAATCTACAAAAAGAGGGAAGCATCCTCATAATGGGTGCTTCCCATGGTACATTGGAAAAAAATCTAAGGTCTAAGAACATCACCTTCTGCATCATCCCCTAGAGGCCCTTCTGCCTCTGCTAGCCTTGGTCCCAAAATTGGTCATGTCATGGCAACTGCAACGCCTACCCTACGAAGAACTGGGCGCCAAGCCTTGTTTTCTCGATGACATCCTCTCCCAACATAGCCCATATTGCTCAAGTACATCCATCAACAAGTATGAAAGCTATTGATGCATGTCTAGCTCCCTCTGTTTAATATCCTCAACTCAAAATCACACCCTTTGGACCTCCGCCTAGAGGTATGCCACATATGGATACATACATGCGGGTCTATGCCACATATGGATACATACATGCGGGTCCCCAAGCATCTCTTGGGGGCAACACCATCTCTAGGACACCTTGAAAGTCAATTCCCACATACAAGAACTCTAGTATCACTTGAGGGTTGAACATGAACTAACCCTCAATGGTTGTAGTCCAATACTGACCCACCTCTCCTTCTCTAAGTCACAACATCAGGGGAGCCCATCTCCTCATTCATGGCTCCCTTGACGAACCAGGGCCTACCCGTAACAGTGGTCGCAATATCACCACCTTCTCGTATAGGATGCTGTAAAGAACGCTACCAAAGTGGAAACCCTGGACTTTGTGTTGCACCACCTGAAATGGTTGCGCCATCATCCTCGGATGGAGGAATCCTACATAGTCAAAAAAGGTTCCTGCTCACACCCTCTTTAGCACAACTATCTGAATCCATGTAATATGATGTGGGGCCAACATCCCCACAAGGAAAACAATCATCGTTGTCATCACCTATGTAGCCAAGTCCATAATAGATGATATGTGGATGCCACTGGCGTCAAAGGCAACCCCCTTGTAGTGTTGGTTCACCCAAGACTGAAACCTGGGCCCTCCATGGGGAAACTTCATTGGTAGTAGCTCTCGAGGAGGTACTAACCTTGTCACAAAATAAACATCCACCTCAACAATGAATGTTTTTTCAGTCCACCTGATATTAAAAACCTACCTTGCAGGCTTCCATTGACTAATCACAAAATGTAGGAACTCCTCCTACGATCATAGTATCTTGTTATGCAAGAACTTCAACAGTCCCCACTGAATCAAATGTGCATGAACCTCTGGATCAAATCCAACTATCCTCTTGTGACGGGGAAAATACCACTCTTGCCACAATACCATCCTGCAATGACCCCCATGACGTTAGTCAAAGGTGAGAAAACAAAAATTTGTCACAAGCACCAAAGTTCACAATTTTGGTGGCTAGTGCGACTGTGCCTTGTTCTTTTTTTTTGAACCAACATGAGAATTCCTCAAACATGTTTCTCCCATAGTCAAGTGCACCTTATGACTATTTTTTCCTGGCTCATGAGGCCTTGCTCAAGTAGGCCTCACACTTATGTCTTTCATAGTCACGCCCTACGCGCCTGATTTCCCCTCAACTGCGACTTCATCGCCACTGATCATCTTAATCCCACGCGAGCACACACAACTATTAAGATGTCACCCACACGGGTCTAAGGATTTTTACCTAAAAATGCCCATACAAGCCACCTTATACGACCTACCTACCCTAGACTATTGAATTGATAAAGGGGTTTTCACACGGTTTTCACGACTACTAACCTGTCTCTCCTCGCATACAACCTGAGTACTCTAGCTGAATACAATGACAAGAAATTCTCATAGGATCCACAGCAAGGTACACATCAACAAGTAAAGATAAGGTGGAAATGTGGGCTCCATGGCCCTTATATATCACCATTTCTACCATTTTTCCAGAGGCTCATATAGGAGCTCACGCTCTCCTTTCACAAAACTGTCAGAGGCATTGGGATCATGACATATTGAACTACATTATGGTAACCTCTATTTAGTTCCCCAAAAGTTTTAATTTTCAGGCCCTTTTCACATTTCAAAGCCCCTTAAGGTGCTCTTTCCTGTATTTTTGATACATCTTGTTCAATACATTTTAGTTATCACATTGTTATACACAAATGTTTCCACTCGGGGTATCAGATTTTGGAGTTCTAGGTTATCAGTAGCTTCACAATAAGTCCATTCCCTTAGTGCCAATCGACAGTTTAGATATCATTCTCCACTCAACATGATAGGTTTCCTTAGAAAATTTTCATATCCTAACATCATTTATCTAAAGTGAACCATAAGTTCACCATCTTGACCACGTTTATCATCATCTTCCACCTACACATGGTAAACGCCCACATTGGTCAATAGAGCTATACCCACATGGATTAAAATAGTTTATAGTTCCCTTGACACTATTGGTATCCATGTTCATTCTCTCAGGACCGAGAGTTAGTTTATTTGCATGAATTAAATATCAACATCATACATCTATTCTTCGCTCTATGCTTACCATCCCACTCCCGGGCCACTATTCTTTTCTTGGACTGAAAAAATGCACCACTGTGTTCTACATTTTTCCTACCACTCATCTGTATTTCAGTAGACCATCTGCATCATTACATCCATCTCATCCACCTCACACCGAGACAAACCAATGCCCCCCCCCCCCCACCCTCAGCAAAAAAACCCAGCCCATCATCACATAGTCCACCATTTTCTTAGGGCACCCATCTCTATGTTTGTACATCCAAAACCACTTTTACTTTGTTTTGGCAATTGTACAAATATTTTTGAAGGAAAAGGATTCTCACGCATGTTTTTGTGTCAGTTACTCGGTGAAAATCCTTAGTCGCCCTTAGTTGGAGGTCACATTTTTTCCTACATCATTGATCATCATTTTCTCCTTACTTAGCCTAATAGTCAAAACATACTTATACCTCCCCAAGATGTCCTACCGACTCCAAGGGCATATACCCAAACAACATTGTTTTGATTATCGTCACTCACAATATAGGTCCAACCTTGGGGATTTTTTTTTGTATCCTTACATATTATCAGCTCTGGATATCATGCTTATTGACCCATTGTATTACAACATCTGCCTCAATTTCACATAGTTTTATCTAATCAGTTTTTGGGCACTTGGCACTTCTCTTCTGTCGACATCAAAATTCATCTTCCAGAACTGAAGTGGTACCTTGGTTTCTCTCCAATATTTTGGTACAATCTTAGGTGGCACAATGGGAGTTATTACTACTTATTAATGTCATCAGTCTCCCTGAAATTTAACCCCAACATAATTTTTCATGTCACGGTAGTATCATACTTTGCGACCATTTTAGTTCTCTCATTTTGTTGAAGACCCATGCATCCCATAGTAACTCATTCATAAGTGATTTGTATTTGATGCATGGGGGCAGCCAATTTAGCCTATTTATCAGAGACTCCCTTAAGGGTGAAAGAAGTTATCTTCTCCAGCCATCAGCATGTCAACCACATCAATGCTGATTTGACAGGACCATTCATGTATGATTCTAATTCATAGTCATATTTAATCATAACAATCATGGGTATGCCTGCCTCATATAAACACTTTAGTATCAATTTTTCTTTAGAGCATGGTTTTCTTTACTTCTTAGTCAAGGATCTTTCCCTAATCATCTCCGCAACAATTTTATCTATCTCTCAAGAAGTTAGCAATACTCATCATGAGATCAACAAAACATGATGTATTTTGGCTATATGCTTTCTCGTAACCTCACACATCAGGGAGAAAATATTGTCATGAGAAAATTGTACGCTCATTTGTACACAACATAAGATGCTCAGAGTTAGTGATCAAAAGATGCAAAGGTTAAATTTTCAGTTAGAAACATCATGAAGACCCAAAAATCAAAAGATTTCCTAAAGTTGAGTTAAAAAATCAACCCTTGGGGGCGCACCACAACTGGAAATTAAATACCTCGTAACTTTTTTTTCGATAGACATGAGGGTCGCGAAAAGCCCAATCAACAACTCATAACACGAACTTGCTTGAAGAACACTTCACCTCTTGACATGATGGGCTAACCATTTGAGCCTTAAGCCCTAAGAAGCCTTAATGGAAAGACGATGGTAGCTCTCATCTCATTTATGATGCAAACAACCACATTGTTGAGCCAAAGGAAGGAAGGAGTGTTCAAAAAACTCTATAAATACAAGTTCATGGAGAGCCAAAAACAAGAAGATCGTTATGCTACCAAAATTGCACAAAATCAATCCAACATACCATTGTGAGTGTAATTTCCACCATTGTAGAGAGTTTTCTATGCTTCTTTAAGAGAGATATCGTGGTTTCCACCAAGGACATACATTTTCTCTCACACCACAATTATAACATGTTCATAGTTGTTTCTCGATTGGTGATGATCGATAAGGGTTTAAACATATACATCCCTCAACGTTGGTTATTACCTTCCACAACATATTAAGATAATGACTTCATTGGTAAAGTATTAATAAGAAACACAAAGGTGATATTCTCCTCTTTTGATCTCATGACATAAGAATGAGTGTTATAGGCTTACACTATTACACATTTTGAGCACACTAACAACTATAGAATAGTATCAAAAACTACCTAACCATGCACTACTCTTGAATTTCTTGGCATCATCAATTCATCACTCTTTCTTAGTGTCATTCTACAAAACACATCAATCTTAAAATTGGGCTTGATAAGAAATTCCAAATATCCCTTCTAAGCATTCCTATTAACTAGATTCAATATCATCAAATTCAACACCATCATCATTCATCTCAAGTTGAATTTCAGGAGTGAAAAATTGAATGAATTCAAACCGTTTAACATTAAATATGGTTTGAATAATGTTTAACGTAATATATCTCTACTAATTTAAAATAAATTAGTGGATAGGTTAATGATAGTGGCATTCAATATTTTCTTATCTCGACCAAATTTAGTTGTCTGTGCATGCATAGATAATCAAGGTCGGGAAGCCTATAAAGATAGATGAGAAGAGGAATAGTAATCCCTTTCCCTACTTTTAATTCACCCAAGAAATATGGTAAGCACTTTTAGTCATCTCAATGATCACACTAATCAAGAGTCTGTTCACGAATAAACTATATCCATTTGACTGTAGGGACAAATAAATCAAATTACTTCTTGGTTCCATTTTAAATCCTTTTATCATTGGATAAATCTCATAAAACTGCGTTCCATTCACTCCTTCCTAGATTGTCTTCAAATCTTTAAGTTTAGGGTAGTTGACTATAAATTCTTGTGCTTTATTAGAATACAAAATTAAATTAGTGAGCTTGAGAGTGGTGGTGATAACATCTACAAGCCAACTAATTTGAATATTATGGGGGATTATAACCTAAGTTCAAATGTAGAAGTCATAAAGCCATATCTCTATGTAAAAGGAAATTTAATCAATATGTAGTTGATGGTCTCAAACGTAAATAAAGTTGGATTCATCAACAAGACACATTATAAGAAAACAATAGGAAGAGAGTGAAGGTTGGAAAGTAGAGGTCCCAAAATTGATATCATTACATGTAAGGGTTCTTCTTAATGTAATTTTTCTTCTTCTCCAATTCTCAATCTCTATCTTCATATTTTTGTGATATAGTCAGTTCTTGCATTTTTATCAATGTTTTTTTTATTAGTTTCATGGTAGATATATATGTTTTCTCTTCTCCTCTCTTGAAATTCATGCTTCCTTTATCTTAACCCCAAAGATTTGGATCAGTGGTATCTGAGTAGGTTACAAATCCATGTGAATGAGGGTTTGAAGCATATTTTAGTTTCAAAGTTTTTCAATAATCTCCAACCTCCTTTTGGTAATTTTGGATTCCATTTTCTTAGCCATACATTGTAAGCATCACAATTTTTTTTCAAGCATTACAAGGTTTTATACCCTCATATATTCATTCACAATTGCAAGAACATTCTTACATGGAATCATTACACCCATTGGAATGCAACATGCAAGTTCGATGACCTCTACAAAAATCCAAGTTGCTCTACAAACCCTTTGCATCCTTTGTGGTCCTCTACACTTGGTATTCTCATATTCATTGCTAATGTATATTTATACAACCATGCCATAACTTAAACTAAAAATTGTATGTAAAACATAAAAGGTTGGATGGCCTCATTTTATTTATTTCCAAGATTTTCCATGGTGGCCTCCATAGATTCATAATAATAGATGGAATATAGGACGGAAATCTTCAGTGAACTTCATGTATGTTCCACGACCTTTATAGATCACTTCATAAGGTGCACACTAACTAATTTTAAAGGATTTTCCATTAGCTCAAGTGGGATTTTTATAGAATTTTATTTGACTTCCTAGTTTGAGAGATACATCAATTGAAGTCACACATGTATATAAAGCTATACAACCACACATAGCTTGAGTTTCATAAATAATTTTCTCACTCCACATATTGTCATAGTGCAAGCATATTATATCAACGGAAATATAACTTAAATATCTCAAATTTGTTTTCAATATAATTTGATTTCATCACCTCTAGAAAAACCTATCAACAAAGTTGCAACAAGAGGTCCATTGCTAAAAAAAATCAAAAAAGAAAAAACCATGGATTAGGGTCATCCACAAACCCATGGTTATGGGTTAACCACACAAAACCATTATTTTATTGGCACTTAGCACACTGAAATAATTATAGTTATGGGTCATTCACAAACCCACAATTAGAGGTTAACCATCTCTTCATTGGCTCATTTCATATTGTAATCATTGAATATAATGGGGTCCCTCCTTTTTTAGCATTTTGAATGATGGGAACTATCATTTTTTAAGGGGAGGAGGATTGATCTAAATCTTGAGGGTGATTATAACCTAAGTTTGGATGTATAAGTCATAAAGTCATATTTTTATGTAAAAGGGAACTTAATTGATATTTAACCAATGGACTCAAACCAAACCAAAATTTGATTCATCAACAAGACACTATAAAAGAAGGCAATTGGAAGAGAGTGAAGGTTGGGAAGGATAGGTATGGAAATTTTCCTCATTGCATGTAATGGTTATTCTCAATGGAATTATTCTTCTTTTCCAAATCTCTCTCTCTCTCTCTCTCTTTATATATATATATATATATATATATATTTGTGATGTATGCAGTTCTACATTTTATCAATGTTCTTGTCACTAATTTCATGGAATATTTATATGTTTTCTCTCCTTCTCTCTTGGAAGTCATGGATCCTAGATCTTAGCCCCCAAGATTTGAATCACCAACACAATTCCATATCTAACTATTTGATATACAACATGTACAATCTGGAGCTCAGAAAGGCTTTTGACAACTCCAACTTCCATAAGCTGCTCCTACAACTAACCAGTGAATCCATGATATGGTTATCGAGAATATAACCTTCTCTCTCAACCTAATAAATATAATTACACATCCTTTGGATATTGATAGCCATATTTAAGAGAGAAGAAACTCGAGTTAGTCTTTTGGAACTTCTCAAATTGCAGATGGACTATAGTAGCATTATGCTACTATAGGGAGAAATGAATTACCATCTTCAACATTATGTTTTAATGTTTAAATTGCTCATGAATTTAAGATAAGATTCGATACATTTACATGTTTAACACTCACAAACACCATAAGGAAACCTATGCACATGAAGTAAGGGATCAACAAATTGTTTATAATTTTGAAAATGAATTAGCACAAAAAAAATAAAATTCAAATTCAGATCTGGAAGTTATATTGGAACATTATTAAAAAAAAAAAGACACTTCCTAAATTTAAATATTTCTCATAAAATTTAGTAAGAAACCCTTACCAGTGAAACTGCTCACAGAACCCTAAACCTTATAAGAGATACAACGTTAAGCTAGAAGTTTGTTTGTTTTAGAAGTTTGTTTGTTCACCAAGAGTGATATCTGCATCAACGAAGCCTCTCAGTGTGACAACAATTATAGGTTTTGAAGTCATTTTCAGTAATTTAGTTTGGATTTAAGGTTTTACAAGATATTTAGCAAGTGACCTCATCCCAAAATGGAAAACAATGGCTAGGAAATCTCAGATTTTGTGGAAACAAATCATGTAGGCCAAGTCAAAATTGCTTCAGCAGAAAAAATAAGGAAGTGGACATGGATAAAAGTAAAACAATATCAGGGCATTTTAAAGCACAAAATTCTCCGCTTTAAATGGGAACAAAGAAGAAGAAAACAACCCCAGAGAAAGAAAACAAATAAGAGCAAACCATTCACAGTTCCACATCTGCAGTCATCAGATCTCTATGTCCAGGAATTGATGAAGGCCATGGAAAGGTTGGAAATTTTGGAAGCCAAAGAATGGGAAAGGGACTGTAAAATTTCAGATATCACACTTGCAAATCAATGTTTAATGGAAGGTAATAGGATTTTAAAAGAGCATGTAACGATGATACAATATGATTTAGAGACACGAAAATAAGAATGGGAAAACACGAATACAACATGGAAAACCATGGAAGAATCAATAGCAACAAGCAAGGAAGTGATAATATCTAAAGCAACTCATGTAGATACACAATATCTTAATGGGTAGTCCTTTTTGAAAATAAGGTAAAAGGGAACAAGAGGACAAATGTTCCAAAAGAATCCAAAACTAGAGCTAAGGACACTAATGGTTACATAAGGATGGAGGAAAAATAGTATTTAAGTGCTCGTAGAGCACAAAAGATAGAACACAAAGAAATAAATATAGGGAAGGAAACTCTATTATCAGGGGAATAAGAGACTATGGAAAGAATGAAATCACTCTAAGTTTGACAAGAGAATTTTTGAAAGAGAAATTACATTGGAGAGGGAAAATTTTCCAAGCAAGGAGGGTGGGAAATATATGTGAAGAGAGGCCTCGACCAATAAAGTCATCATGGAAAATGTGCAAGACAAACACCATCTCTTAACAAAAAATAAACTCTTGAAAGGCTCACACTTCTTATTAGATGAAGGTCTAACTAGAAAAAAACAAAAGGAGAGAAGAGAAGAAGTGGAGAACATTAGAGTAGCAAGAGAAAAAGGGAAAATAGAATGGTTATACTATTGTAAAGTGTTCATTGCAATGTTTGGGCCTCCTGACAAAGCAGGGCAACAAACTGACAGTAAAGAAAAAATAGTTAATTCTATAATAGGGAGGAAAACAAAAATATCAACACGGATGAAAAGGGGTCAAGAGTCAAATTTGAGTTTTGTGTGCCAAAATTCATATCAATAAAATCCTACCCGTGTATAACTAAGTCTATTTTTTTGGAACTGTAGAGGTTACCCTTCGAGGAGGGGACCTGCGATAGGGCCTATTGTAGAAGGTAAAGAAAAAATTGTCTCACCAAAACTTATGAACATGATGGTTGCAAAACTACTATGTTTGATGGTTATTTGAAATTAGCAGCTTGGAAGAGGCCGTAGAAAATGGAAAAGGGTATGAAGGAATACTAGTTTTAGTGAAATAAAAAGAAGGCTATCACATTTAGTTAGTGAAAGAAGATACAAATAAACAATATTTATGGTTCAAAATAACAGATAAGGAGAACTACATAAGAAATGGAGTATGCTATTTTTTACCTCTAGTATAAAAAACATACAAAAATAAGGAGCTAGACATTAAAGACCCATATGCAACTTTAAAGCAATATATTTCTGCATATTCTCAATAGGGATAAGTTCTTTTAGTGGGATATTTCAATGCTAGAATAACAAATCAACAAGCTAGTATTATTTGTTGCAAAGAGGACCATAATCTTATCTGACTCATTGAAGAGGAGAATTCCCAATGGTTGAGATGTTTAGAAGATGAAAAAGTTAGCAATTATTTTGGAGAAGAGTTGCTCACGTTGTTTTGTGCTTTCAACTAAATTATCTATAGATGGAAAAATTCTGGGAATTTTACTTGCAACACATACAATGGGGCAAGTGTCATTGACCACGGTTATTTTTTCACAAAGCTTAATATAAAGGATATATGAATTTAAGATTGGAGAGCATATTTAAGACTTAAATAATCCCATAACCCAATTTATATAAAGTTGTATTGGTTAGAAGAAAGGAAACATAGGAGGAAAACCAAATGTTCTTGACAATCAATATCAAGGGGCAAAATTCTTCTAACACATGAAAATTTCACTATATTCAAAGTAATGTTGGAGAGATCAATTTAGAAGGGGAATATTGGTTCTCAAAGCCTCAATAGTCATGAGTTAACAAATATAATCAGGGTGCACTTGAGAAGTGCAAAAGAGAAAAAAATAGGAAATTAGAATCAAATTGTTTTCCTGTAAATGCTTGGTTTGATGAGGATTGCAAAATGGAAAGGAAAACCTTTAAAAATGTAGGTAATGAGAAGATGAATGTGAATTTATGTAAGAAAATTTTAAAAAGGAAAAAATATGATTTTATGCAAACAAGGCGAGAAGAGTTAATATATCTATGCAAGAATAACCCAAAGATTTCTTGACATGAACTTTCACCAAGTAAGAAGAAAGCTAAAAATAATATTAAAACCAATCAACTGTTTGACTATGTAAGACAACTCTATGAGAAATAATCAAAGGGCCTCCTCCCAAGATCAACACAACTACAAATCTTTTCCCATTACAAGAAGTGGAGCCAGGAATTATAAGTGGAAAATAAGAAAGGAAAAGGACTTTATTGAACTTAAAAAATATATCTAAAGTGGGGAATGAACATTATTGCACCACGCATCATGGAAATATTCAACAATGTCATTCGATAAGGATTCCCAAGAGATTGGACAACTAGTCTAGCAACACCCATTTTCAAAATTGGAGACATTAATAATCCTTCCAACTATCGAACCATTATGACCAATCCTTTGTTTGCAAAGATATTTAGTGGCAAGGTAGAAAATTGAATCAGTAAGTGGGAAGAAGTAAAAGAAAAGAGGGAAAAAGGGCAAGCACGTTTTAGGCCAAAAATTTCTACAGTAGATCATGGTATCCAGTTGAGACACATTGTTGAAAATGTTTGGGGGCGGGGGGAGAAGAAGTATTTTGTTGCTTTGTTGACTTAAAAAAGAATTTGACACGGTCCCTAGAGATAATTTGTGGAGTAGAATGGAAAATCTTGAAATTCCTTTACATTATAGAGTTGTTGTCCATAGGTTTTATGAAGAGGCGAAAGTCAAAATTAGAATTTTAGTAGGAATTTCATAAAGCTTTAGAAGTGACATCAGAGCGACCAAGCAAGGTCACCCTTTATCTCCTACTCTTTTTGGTTTATATATAGATAAATTGGAAGAGAGGATAAATCCACAAGGTGGAGATGGTGTTTGGTTGGGGGATTTTGTGATAAATATTCTTTTATATGCTGATGACCTTGTACTAATTACTAAATCATCCCAGGGATTGTAGATGGACCTATATGACCTTGAGAATTTTTGTAAGGAAGTGGGGATAAAGTCAATACCAACAAAACCAAAATAATGATTTTCTCTAATAAAAGGAAGCAAAGCCAACATAGGTTATTATTTGAAGGAAACATTCTTGAAGAAGTAAATGAATACAAGTACCTCGATATTCATTTCAACGACAAGCTTAATTCAAAGGACTGCAGAAAGAAGATAATTTTAGGATGGTTTAAAGCATTATATTTTCTTCAAAACAGATGTAGAGAGGAAAATTTATGGGATTGGAAGACGAATAGAGTGATTTTTAGGCTCCTAGTTTGTCGAGTGATATTATATGGGTGTGAACTATGGGCTAGAAGAATCCCTGTCTCAAAAATGAAGAAAATTGAGAAAACCCAAAAATGTTTGATCATGAGCAAGTTCAAAATAAAAATTTTGGTCCCTTACGAGATAATGTTGAGTGAAACAAGAGCATCCCCCATAGAAGAAATTGCTATGGTGCATCTCATAAGGTAACTAAAGAGAATTGAGCAAATGGGAGTAGGTAGATGGCCTAAAGTTATCTTCAATGAAGGCATGGGTGAAAGAAAGAAATCGTGGATGAGACAAACAACAAATGGATGCAAAAATGGAATATTTACCTCAATGCATGTCCCAAAAACAACAAGGAGTTAAAGAGTTTTGTTATGGAAATATTTTTAAAGTGTATATGGGGAAAATAGTTGGGTAGAAAGAAGAAATACTATGTTTAGGAATTCAACCCCACTTGTGATCTCCAACAAAAAGAGTACATTGGAGCTAGCATTCCATGGAGGGAAAATATTTTTATTGCTCAATTAAGAACTAACTGGCATCAACTTCGATGTGAAATGGGTCGGTGGAAAATACCTAAATAAGCTTGGGAAGAACATGGTTTTGGGCATGATGGTTTTCTGCCCATGGTATTTGGTAGATCTGGTCAAGGGAACTACGGTTATGTTCTAATCCAGGGTTAATGGGTTGGGGTTTATGAATGCTTCGACATGTATATATGTGTGTGTGTGTGTGTGTGTTGTCACATTGAAAGGAATATAATGAAAAATCAAGTTGATAGTCCTGGTTTTGGGATCTAGGGGAAACTCTCAGTGTCTAGATGTTTTATATTTTATGCTCTCACTATTGTTTTATTTTCTATTTCAAGAGTTTATTTGTAGAAAATTTCTGTACAAGGTTAAAACCTACATTTATACTGGGATTGCATCCATATGGATAAGTTAAAACTATTTTTTGTGCTTGTGTGAGTTGGATTAGAGCTACAATTTGTTGTTGATGCATAGAGAGAGTTTGTTTCTACACTAGTCTCATGGGAGTATGCCATTTCCTTTGATGTTATGGTTCTAATGCTTTTTTTTTTTAGAAGTTTGATCCAATTGTTTGATGAGAGAGTGTGTTGATCTTGATAGCATTAGGTCAAGGATTTAATGATTTGCTGACAGTGATTTATTGCAAAATATTATGTTGGTGTTGTTTTTTAGTGCTTCTTGGATGCATTAATCATTTGGGCACACATATATGATGTTGGAGAGATTGTTGTTACATTGTCTTATCTTCTACAAGTGATGCTTTTGTTGCTTGCTGATTTATTGGTCAGATCTAGAGTTGATGCTATAGTACTATGATTCTATATTGTTAATCCTAATTCATGATTTGTTCACTGATGATGAGATGCATATGTTGTTGTTATTATGTATTTCTATTTGAGTTGCTTCTATCAGATGATTATGTTGTAGATCTCTATGTGGAGCATGCTGGTGGTTATCATGATTTTGCTGTAGATATTTCATTGTTGGTGTTGATGTGAGCTACACACTTGTTGCTAGCAAGATCCTTGCTTATGGCTAAGGTGTTGAGTGTATCCATGTGCTATCATATGCCATGTATTGTATTTTCATTGTTGATGCTACATAGAGCATACATTTTTCTCATTTTTTCCATGTACTTATGTTATATCATTGTATTGAGCATGCATAGAGGAGAGCACACTTAAGTGAATTTGTAAAAATCATGCATCATTATTGTCTCATATTTTGGTGCATTGTTCATGCAGGGAGCCATGGTATCTAGCATGTATTGTAAAAATTGTCAATTTCATCTATGTAGGGGCTATTAGGTGTCAAAGTCATGTCTTGTCTTGTATATCATTAATATAGCTATGTTGCATTGGGTGAATGATGTAAACTTGGGTCCATAGAGTCATTGGTTGGAAATAGCTATACTTATATATGAATCATATATCAATCTTTTGTACTTATCACGACCATGTATTTTCTCCATGAATCCTTGTATTTTTATTTCACTTCACTATACATCATTAATAAAAGTCAATTGGATTCCTAGTTCATGAAGAGTTCTCTCTTGCACTTGGAAAGGAGGTTTATTGCAGATAAGCAGAAGTGTTGCTATAACAACAAAGAGAGTGTATTTGGAGATCCATTACATGCTTAGGAGGAGCATGTTCAACATGAGAAGGTGCATGGTATTGGCTAGAGATATGTTTGGTAGCTGAGTTCATTGGTTAATATGCTTATCTTGCATAAGAGACAACCTTGATTTGTATCATCCTTGTAGTTAACATGGTGTTATATATTTCAGAGGGATTACTTCTCTCCAGTCATTAGATTGTTGGCATTATTCTCCAGTGTTGGTATTTCCCTTTACCATTGGTGCAAAGGGGGGGGAGAGTCTAGAGTATGGAGAGAGTATGGAGATCATATCAATTTCAAAGTTTAAAGATCAGCTTTAGAGGTTAGATTAGGTTATGGAGATTAGGTTGAGGTTGAAATTAATGTCAAAGGGGGAGCATGTTGGCATTGATGTAAACATGAACTTAGCATTGTTTATCGTTTGTTAATGTCAATATGGATTGTATCTCACTCTTTGATATTGGCAGAAGAGTTGCAGGAGGATGCAAAGTTAACTACCAAGGTGGAGCCTTATGATGATGCCATGATACTTATTGAACAAGTTTGTCATGATTATCAAAGATTTGAAATGTGTTTGCAAAGGATTTATACATTTAAGAGATGCTTGAAGAAGTACATGAACAAGTTCTGGAAATCCCGAAGCTGAGCACATGGAAAAAAAGGAGGCTTGGAAGGGGTGACAGAGGTAACATGAGCATAACCTGCATTATAAAATTGACTATTAGTGTTCTAGGGTGAATTATAACACGCTTCCTGAATGGAGAACCCATGTTATAGTCTTTAGGTGGTTTCTCTGATATTTTGTGTGCTTTCCATTAATTTCCAGGGGCATATACTTTGGTTTTACACTTGGTATTTGGTCAAGAAGTTTGAGGAACTCTTCTACAATATGGTTATATTTTATACCATATCTCTTTCAATGAAGATCATGGAGGATCAGATCAAGGAGGAGAAACATAAAAATGCCAGACCAATCATAAGTGTGTGAACAAAGATGATTAGCTATCCATTACTTTCATTGCAATTATTTTTTTTAATCATTCCATAAAATTATATATTTGAGATTACTTTGAGGAGATTTGGTTGGTTGCAATGTTGGTTCAATATGTTAGAGAAAAAGAGTGTGCACGCTGTGAGGGACATTATGCATAAAATATGAAGTAGTTTGTAGGTGTTACAAAAGGTAATATAAGTGTGTTTAAGCATAAATATTATGTAGAGAGTGAGATGGAGTAAGGAATTATTGAATATCATTTAGTGCATGACAACTGCTAGTGCATTTGTCAGAATATTGTTTGTGTGTAATGTTTGTTTTTGACAGATATATGTATTGCAAAGAGGTTGATACATTGTTGTTAATATATGGATATTACCTTGGAGTCTAATTTGAAAATGAATGAAAGTGTGGCTCCAAGAGTTTGAGGAGGTTATGGCCTTCGTCAGTAGTGGCTGAACGAGATAGGGGTGGTGGCTCCTTACTGGTGGTAGCTAGAAAAATGGTCTATTGGGAGTGGTATCTCCATCAAGCGGTGGCTAGATAGTCAAATGGCAGATGTGTAAGGATTATTGGGAGTGGTGGCTTCTAGTAGGTGGTGGCCTGCAAATTTGTGAGTAGAGACTTCCTAGGAAGTGGTGTCCAACAATATTGTTCAAAGGGGTATTGGCTCCTAGATGGTGGTGTCGAGCTAAAATATGCAAAAGAATTTATTTATATAATAATAAGAGAATGAGAAGCATCACAACAACAATGAGAGGTTTTTTTCCCTCCAGGGTTTCCACCAAAAATCATTGGTGTCTCATGCATTGAATGCATTTATGGTTTTGTGTTTATGTTTGATGCTCTAATATCTCCATATGTGTTTCAAACATTAATAAATCGGTGAAAATTTTATAGTGTCATTGCTACTGATTCACCCCCCCCTCTCAATAGTGATATACATTTCTAACATGAACTACCACGCATGACCTTTGTATGGTATCAATAACCTCAAATTTGGATATGCACATTAGTACTAGGCTAGTTGTGAATCATCAATGGGTCTTTATGTTTAATGAAGATTAGTAGAGGAAAACATGGGCTATGTGTCATAAATGAAACTTCTTGAGCTCAACCAATATAAAATACACTTACATTCGAAAAAACATGCCTACTTTTGAGGACATTTTAATTATAAATGGTTTAAAAAGAGATTTTATGATGCTTTTATCAAGACTTATGGGTATTTGTGTCTTGATAATGGTCAAGGAATGATAACTAGGGTCTTATAAATTTAAGAAAAATTCTTTGTCTCAAACATGATGAAATTTCATTAAAACATTACATATGAGCTTTATATGCTATCTTTGGCTTCTAAGTGAGAAATGACCTTCATTAATTCTTTCTTGGTAGTGGTGATGGATCTAGGGTCCAATACCATTGTCAACCATGAAATAAGGGCCTTGCAAAGTGAAATGAATATTCTAGGAATAAATCACTGTGAATAAGGTCATCCATAACATATGCTCTCTCTATGGATTTATTTCACCTTTATGTGGCATCTTGTAAACCATAGGCAGTTTTAGGAAAAATGGATGAGTTTAAGGGCCTTCACTATGGCCATGGGAGAAAAGTAGGACATATCCGATTAAAACAAATTTTTAGTGCTAAAGATTCTATTTTAAAACATGTGAAGCCGAGGAAGTTTTACATTAATATTATTGCGCCGAGAGGCGCATTCTACAGCCCAGTATGACCTCGATGTGTAAGTATGTTGGAAGCCAAAAAAAAATGTCGGCTTGAACAATAACTTACATAAACATATAAATCATATAAATGAACAATTAAAAATTTATTAAAAATAAATTTAAATGATATAAACTTAAAATATGAAGAGTTTACTAACACTCAAAAAAGAGATATGATAAATAAATAATATATGGTAAATACGTAAAAATATAAATAAACCATAGGTATGGTAAATAAATAAAACCTCTTTTTATATTACTCAGGAGGTATGGTAAATAAATATAAATATAAATAAACTAGAGGTATGGTAAATAAATAAAACTGATTTTTATATTTACTCAATAAACCACTTTATATTTACAAAAACTCAAAAACAGGTTTTATTTAGGTGAATTCTATGGGACAAATTATTATTAATACCATGGGACAAATTATTAATAGTACCATGTGCAAATACCATGGGCCAAATAATATATTTATAAAATAGGTATGGTAAATAAGTAAATATAAAAGAGGTATAAAGAGGTAAGGTAAATAAATAAAAATATATCAAATACCATTAGAAATCAAGATCTAATTATATATGAAGTATAAGGGTCAAATACCATGGACCAAATTATTATTAATACCATGCCAAAAAAAACATTATTAACCCTAACATTAATATTAAAATATTAATATTATTAAATTTAATATGTTTAGATTAATACAATATTAAATTTATTATATTGTAATATATTTTAATATATCATGATATATGATAGAGGTGGAGAAATAGGGGGAGTGACAAGGGAGATATGGAGATAAATTGAAGGAGAAGGGAGAAGAGGAATGAAGAGAGAGAGAGTGAGAAGAGTGAGAGAGTTAGAGAAGGGTAAGAGAGGGAGAGGGAGACATAAAGATGGAGGTGGGAGAGAGATAAGAAGAGAGGGAGGGAGAAGGAGAGAGGATTGGAGGGTAAAGAGTGAGAGAGAGAGAAAGAAGGGGGAAGGGAGAGGGAGGTAGGAGAGAAACGGAGAGAGAGAAAGGATGAGAGGAGGAGGAGAGAAGGAGGGATAGAGAGATGGAGCTGGAGGCGGAGCGAGGAAAGGAAGAATAAATACATAGAGAGGGAGTGACAAGGGAGAGGTGGAGAGAGAGTGTGTATGCTTATGGGTGGGATAAAGATACATAGGAGTGATGGAGACAAGGGGGGAGAGAAGGATAAAGGAGGCATGATGGAGACAAGGGGGGAGAGAAGGATAAAGGGATATAAATAGTAAGATAGTTGGAGAGTGAGATAAAGTGATGGGGGAAGAGAGAGGATTAGAGGACAGAGAGAGAGAGAAAGAAAGATACCTGGGGGGTCAAATAGAAGGAGGCGAGAGAGGAATGATGAGAGAGAGGAAGAGAGTGATGGGGGAAGAGAGGATTGTCAGATAGAGAGAGAGAGAGAGAGAGAGGTAGAGATGGGGGAAGATAAAGGGAGGTAGGAGATAAAGGGAGAGAGAGGAAGGAAAAGGGAGGGGACTTGAAAGAGAGGAGGAGAGAGGGGAGGAGAGAGGGAGGGATAGAAATATGGATTTGGAGGGGGAGAGAGGGAGGGATTGAGAGATGGAGAGAGAGAGAGATGGGGGAAGAGAAAGGGAGGTAGGAGAGAAAGGGAGAGAGAGGAAGGAAAGGAGAGGGGACTTGAAAGAGAGGAGGAGAGAGGGAGGAATAGAAATATGGATTTGGAGGGGGAGAGATGGAGCTGGATGAGGAGAGAGGGAGGGAAGAATAAATACATAGAGAGTGAGTAGTGGAGAGAGAGGGGGAGTGACAAGGGAGAGATGAAGAGGGAGTGTGTATGTTTTCGGGTGAGATAAAGAGACAAATAAGGAGATATGGAGAGAAGGGGGGAGAGAAGGAGAGAGAGAGGCATATGGTAACAAAGTTGGAAGGTGAATATAGAGAGAGGGGGGGAGGGGGGCGGGAGAAAGGAAGAGAGAGGGTGAAGAGAGGTAGGGAAAGAGATATGAAGGTGGAGATGGAGAGAGGGGGAGGTAAGAATAAAGACATAGAGGGTGAAAGGTGGAGAGAGAGAGAGAGAGAGAGAGAGAGAGAGAGAATATGGAGAGAGAGGGAGAAAGTGTAGCAGGAAGGAAGAGAGATAGAAGCGCGCGAGAGAGAGAGAGAGGAGTAGGAGGAGGAGGGAGTAATAGATAGATAGATAGATTGGAGAAAGAGAGTTTATGTTTTGGAGTTGATATAGAGAGATAGAGTGAGATATAGATATAGATGTAAGGTGAAGAGAAAAAAAGATAGATGGAGAGAAGGAGTGAGGGACAAGGAAATTGATAGATATGGAGTGAGAGAGAGTGTGTGTATGGTGGGGTGAGATAAAGAGAAAAAGAAGGAGATATGGATGGATATATAGATATATATCGGGGAGATAGGGAAGAAGGTTTCTTGCAGTAGATGCATTGATTTCGGTGTAGATGGTGATTTCTAATCCTATTTGATTTCTTGCACTAGATGAATTGATTTTGGTGTAGATGTTGATTTCTAATGATATTTGATTACTTACACTAGATGGATTGATTTTAATGTAGATGATTTCTAGTCCTATTTGATTGCTTGCACTAAATGCATTAATTTTAGTGTAGATGATGATTTCTAATCCTATTTGATTGATTTCACTAGATGCATTAATTTTAATGTAGATTTTGATTTTTGGTTATATTTGATTTCTTTCACTAGATGAATTGATTTCAATGTAGATTATTTTTAATCCTATTTGATTGCTTGCACTGAATGGATTGATTTCAATGTAGATGGTTATTTTTAATCCTATTTGATTTCTTTCACTAAATGCCTTGATTTCAGTGTAGATGGTGATTTATGATCTTATTTGATTGCTTGCACTAGATGCATTAATTTCAATGTAGATGTTGATTTATAATTATATTTGATTGCTTGCACTGAATGCATTGATTTAAATGTAGATGATTTAACTAAATGCATTGATTTAAATGTAGATGATTTATAATCCTATTTGATTCCTTGCACTAAATACATTTATTTCAGTGTAGATGGTGATTTCTAATCCTATTTGATTGCATGCACTAGATGCATTGATTTCAGTGTAGATGCTGGCTTTAAATCCTATTTTCCTACTAGCACTAGACTCATTTATTTGAGTGTAGATGTTGATTTCTAATCATATTTCATTACTTGCATTATATGCATTGATTTTAGTGTAGATGTTGTTTTCTATTATTATTTGATTTATTGCATTAGTTGCATTGATTTCAGTGTATATGTTGATTTCTAATTTGATGTATGATGGTACATTAATTTTAAATTCATTGGATTAATAGTGTGTGTGCAATGATTTCAGTGTAAGCACAAAAAATTATTGACAATGTCCATTGATTTTTGCGTTATAGTAATTCAACCTATTAATATTGGAGAGCAACAGAGACAAGGTATGATGTTTACTACAATAGCTTGAGCTAAATATTTAAATGGTTTACGATTCCAACTGTCCTTTTCAAATAATCAATATGAAAATATGACAAAACTAACATGGGTGAAAATAAGAATAGTAGAAGAAAATAGTTTGAAATCGATCACAATGAAGACTTCGTAATTAAATACTTTCTTATTATTCACAGTTTCTATCATTCAATATTATTACATTGTCACTTTGCGTTCAAAATTTTATTTCATCATTAAAGTTACCTTACAATATTTATCATCTCAACAAACTGAGGTAACTAATCAAATTTAAAATTAAAACGACTCAATGAATCTCAGACATATTTAACATATTTAAAATGGTTATGTTAATATTAGATGTATTTACATATTATTGATAAAATTAAGCATATGTTCCTCATATTATCGATAGATTTTCCTTGGTCTCACACGACTGAAACTAGCCTAGATCCATCTTAACTTTGGATCTATCAAGCGTCGAGAGAGATCAAATCTCTCGAAGTGAAAACCTTTCCTCAAGTTTTTCACTCAAAAAAGAGGTTTTCACCTAGAGAGATTTGATCCCTCTCGGCGCTTGATAGATCCGGAGTTAAGATGGATCTAGGCTGGTTCTATGTAAAAGCAATGTGTACATGCTTTAATAATGCACTCACACTTCCATAACCAAAACATCGATGTGATTTTATAACTAGAATACACACATGATTTTATAACATGTGTGCATTCCGATGAATTCAAAAAAAAAAGGTGTGATATATCTTTCCTTCTGTGTTAAATGAGTTGTTGGTTTCAGCTTGAGTGGAAAATCGAGTAGATTAGACTATATAAACAAAAATATACTCAATTTTCAAGTCATTATTATTATCTAAATTTATTGGGGGTGTTTTAAAAATAGTTTAGGTAATCATCACTAATGAAACAACACTCATTTTTAGATAAATTTTATGCAAACTCTATACAATGAAGAATTTATTTATTTTTATTTTAATTTTTTAATTTTTTAATTTCTTTTTTTTATACATGTCGTACTTTTAAAATACATATGCATTTTGTTTCTAATAGAACTTTCTATGGCATCACCCATCTAGAAAGCAAACAAGTTATATGGTTTATGAGTACATTTCAACCTGCACACCAAAAAAATTATTGATTACGTTGATATCCTTAAACATGGTCTCAAAATATGACCTTCTAATTTCATAATTAAAAGATATGCAAAAATAGTGGTGCATAAGAACTAATTTCTATCTAGAAATGTGTAAATGTATTTCAAGAAATTCTATCATTTGGATACTAAACCAACACCGTAATATGTATTAGACTTTAGAAGGAAAAGTAACATACCACTATTAGAATAACTTTAATTTTTCAACTGATAAAATTTTTCCATAAATAAAGGCTATATATTCTAGAATCTTGTGACATCTATTTCATTACCTCAAAATTTGAAATGTAATTATTAACATATAATGTTGGGATGCCATTATTGATGCTTGCTGTCAAAATCTATTATATGATGTAATGTTTATTTTTATTAATAAAAGAGCTAGCACTAAAGAAGGGAGACAACCAAGATATAATGATGCTTTGGGGAGGGTGGAAAATTGACCTAAGACGAAAAATGTAATTTGGGTGAATATTCCCCTGTGATATGATGGAAAGTCTTCCAAGAAGTTGTAAGTTTGGGAAGAAGAAGAGTCAAGGTGTGACTATAAAAATAAGAGGGAGGAACAATCAAGGGGTTTGTATTTTTGGTTCTTAAGCTTCTAGTTTTTTTCTCTTCTATTAGTTTGTAATACACTCATTTTTTCCAATGCTCACTCAGAAATTCGAATTGGCACGAGAATTGGTAAATCTTGTGTGACAGGAAGTGAACGTGTTGCAACACTTTTTCCTTGGACTAGATGGCGCCGAGGACTAGGAATGGTCCTATTTGTGTGTGGAACTTATGGAACTAAAGGGGGGAGGACAGAGGGACTGCATATATTAGAGAAGGGCTCACTTGTGCTATGCAAACCTACATGGTATTTTTGTGAATGTTTATGAGCATGGTAAAATACGAAAAGGCTACACATTGAGTTTTTCCTTTGTGAGAAGGACAATGGCCTTCAATTTTATGTTAAATATGGCTTGAAAATTGTGGTTATGTTGTAGCCGCTACAATACCACCCAAAATTTTGGGTACATTCAAAATTTCTGATCCCCCTCTGCTTGCTCAGCCATTATGGTTTTGACCAGGCCTTTAGTCAGTGACACCCCCGTGACCTATTCCTGCCAAAACCTATAATCGCACCCACTTACCTTGATGGCACATCCATACACTAGGGCTTGGGAATTTGTTGCTTCAAAGAACACTTAGGGTCTCTCTGTTGGATTCGGAGATATGTTTCCGCCAGATTGTTATGATAGCGACCTATGATGTGCTTGACCTATTTCCATCCCCTCGCAAACCTTCTCACGATTATGACAAGATATTTTTTCTGCAATCACGCCATGTGTGGAGGTATCTTGTACAACAACTATGATCATGCACATACTTGGGTGGAAGTTTTTTTGGGTGTTAAATACATGACATATTTTCATTAAAAGCACTTCCACCGTGGATCATCTGGGCATTCTATTTGGGTTGTTCGCCAAGCTTAAGGGTCCCATGTTAATTATTTTCAAATTTTGGGACATCATTCACTAATAGTAACCATGTACTAATTGATATTATAATAAGTCACGCAGGTCGAGCCCATGAAGGATATAACTGACAATATCACCACACCACCGCACTAAAGGAAATAAATTGAAGTTAAACTTATAAAAACTAAATTGCGGAACATGACACATTCATCTCTGTTCCTTGTAGGGATGAGAACAAAGGATACGTCCGAGACCGTGTCAAGTCGAATGGCAAGGGTAAGAGCATTTCGAGCTGAAATGCAAAAGGCGAAAAACATGAAACTCGTAATCGCATAGAATATTTTAGTCCCGTGGATGTCAAATTTGATTTCATTTCATTAAGGAGCACAACCAATGAAAATAACTCATTTAACTCTAAAATTCCGATCATTGAAACTAGTAAAAATAAATACCAACTCGTTCACCTAACCTCATCAATCAACCAGAGTTTACAAGCCTGAACTTCAAAGCCCAGTCTAGCTTGGACTTCAAATTATGGTCTACACCATGCCTAATCGTCACTCATTTCTGCTATGGTCATCACTCATTTCCGAAGGGAGCCACTCAGCCATAACCAATTTGGAACCCGTGTCTCAGGCCGAGGACCAAACCATAGCAGGTTCGGAATAGAGGCTGGACATTCACACAAATCCACTCCTGTCATCTCCTGAAATTTCATTGTTGGAATATGTTAGAGCCGGATTTTATTTGCGAATAGGAGAACTGTGTTCAAATCGCATCGGGTGTAATATTGATTTTGTTTTATTGAGCCTTAATGAGTGTGTTTTACAAATTCAAAGGCGCTCGGGCAATGTGTTTTGTTGTGATTACCACCGTGAGAGCGTTGCCTAAATGAATTTGGGGGAGAAACGTTTAGATTTCCTAAGTATAAGTGTAATTTGACAGAGAATAGGTAAAACCTGGCATGGAATGTGAACTTCTTAGATCTGTTGTGCCACCGTGGTATTCAATATTGATATTCATTGAATTGAGCGATGAAGTGGATGGGAGGAAATAATATTCCTCCTCTGTTAGCTTTACAACCAACAATTCTCCTACGATGTGATGAGTCATAGACTCCACGGCATCACACACTACGCCCTCTGTATTGCACCACAACCAAGATTCATCAACGCTCTTTCGGTTCCTTTCCAAATGTCCGCAAGTGTTGTGCTCTCAAAAATCATGTTCTTCCAAATGGAAAAAACAAGCATATTCATAATATTATATTTGAAAAGGCGGTTCAACAACGCAAGAAATCACACGACCTCGACTTTTATGGCAAGGGTCGGTGAGACTCATCATTCACGCGACCCTACGTCTTCTCATTTATGCAGAATTCTCAAAAATCATGGGGGAAATCTCAATTAGACAAAATCAGAAGGAGTGTG
Source organism: Pinus albicaulis (assembly GCA_034641835.2). Classification (NCBI taxonomy): domain Eukaryota; kingdom Viridiplantae; phylum Streptophyta; class Pinopsida; order Pinales; family Pinaceae; genus Pinus; species Pinus albicaulis. Next base: position 1,867,013,758 of record CM076575.1, on the reverse strand, counting down.
ACCTCTGGTCTGTTGTGACCAATTGCCGAGTAGAAAAGCAGTTGTAGATGTGCCCGATGCGACCTATGGCAAGCGCGACCAATTGCTGGGTCGCAGAGCATGTGGAACAATCGAGAAGTGCGACTATGCGGGCACTAGGAGGTTGCATTTCTGCTTAAGTCGTTGGGTCGCAGAGCACATGGAACAATCAAGAAATGCGACTTGCATGGAATTACGACTGTGCGACCACTGGGAGGTCGCATTTCTGCTTAAGTCGCTGGGTCGCAGAGCACGTGGATCAATTGGGAAATGTGACTTGCATGGAATTGTGATTGTGCGACCACTGGGAGGTCACATTTCTTCTGAAGTCGTTGAGTCACATAATCACACTCATGAAAATTAGCAAGAGTAAGTGACCCCCACAGTAATGGGACTGTCTGACCCATTCACCTTCAGAGCCGTTGACCAACATTATGTGGTAATATCATCATGTCTACATTAGAGTCGTGGAATGGAAAACCAGTTTGGACCATTGAAAGAGGTCTAGAAGGATTGGCATCCAAGCTGATGCGTTTGACAAGAGTTACACCCAAATACATAAAAAAGGGAGCTACGGAATGCGCTCAAGGCTTGCAGGTCATTCACAAGATTAATAATGGATGTGGGCATACATGCTTCTTAAGGTTGCCAAGAAAGATGGTTATACGGTAATGGGCCTATAGGCAAAAAATGTTTAGGAAACGCAACCACGTAAACAATTAAGGGATACGAGGAAGAGTGTGGTCACTATATCCCTCTTTGAATCCAATGGAGTTTCCTTCAAATAAGAGGGCCATAGATGATAATCGTATCAGGGAAACTTGGAGATTTTCTACAAAGGCCATGTGCTTCAGCAACACCATTATACAAGAGGTGGAAAGTCTGCTCGAAGGTAGTTCCCAAGAAAAGTTAGATTGCACATCTGCATTCGACACTCCATCCATAGCAATACCAAAGATAGCATGGTGATCGAAGAAGTGTCAGAAGACCCTACACAAGCCATTTTCTCAGACAACATAGTGGCACAACCAGTGACCACACATGGGTCTATATTTATTATTTGTTAAAACCACTTTTTTTTCAGCTAATTTTTTGTGTTTCCAACATCAATTTTATTATAAATACATGTGACCCATCTTATTTGTTTACATGCAAAGGCTGGTGACTTGCATGGCGAAAGCTGGGGTTTTCTCCGGCAAGCAAGGTGGATCCTTACAAAGCTCGAAGAATCTCACTATAGGCTTAGTGGCACACCTCTCACTAGTCCATTCGCGTAAGACTAGTACCAGGGAAAGCCATCGTGTTCTGCAAGTCTGAGCTCTCCAAAAGAGAAGGATAGAAGGAATAGCCCCAGGTTGCAACCTCCCAGGTTGCGACTAACCTTAGGTTGCAAATGAATCTAGGTCACAGGTTGCAGATGACCCTAGGCCGCAGGTCGTAGATGAACCTAGGTTGCAGGTCGCAGGTCGCGGATGGCCCCAGGTTCACAGGTCACACATGGCTCTAGCTTGCAGGTCACAGATGACCCTAGGTCACAGGTTGCAAATGACCCAAGTCGCAAGTCAACCCAACAGTCAGGAAGGCTAAGAGTCAAGGCCAACTCAAGGGTCATCTCAACCTATATGTACGACTTAGGGAAATTATGGGTGGAATTTGAGCTCTGCAATTGAAGCGAGATGAGACAACGAATTTATGCTTGAGAGCTAAAGGCACTCAGATCTTGGTATCAAGTAGAGAGAGAGGTAGCGAGGCTATGGTTTTGGTATCATGCATTGAGATGAATAGCCCATGTTCCACTACTGGGTTTTTACAAGTTGTAAAATATGTATTTGAAGTTGCAACAACATTAATAATATATTCTCTTTTCCAGCACTGATTCAAATGCTTTCCTATGGTGATAGTAGTAGTTGTCTAATATTTCACTATGTTTGTACATGTGCTTTCATGCATGCAATTGGTTATGAACTAATTCATAGTGGTTGCATGTACATTTTCTTTCAAATCAATGTTTATTTGTTCCTTGCCATGTCAGTGATCTATTGTGAACTACTTTGCAATTAACTTCTGGCGTGTTCTATTTCATTTACGTCTGACTGGGTTTTTGGCTAACCGATCCCTGTACCCCCCTTTTTATTTTGATGCTTAGACTTGTTTATATCTTTGTTTGTGGTTCGTCAACCTTGGGCTAATTTTTCTTCACTGATTGGTCATTTCACCCTTGCCTCCGCTTCATCATCTTTTCATCCAACAAATAAGAGTGGAAACACTTATTGCGGCAGTTGGGCCCACATATTGAATGGGTCTCCTATCCCAAACGATGTGAGGTCTAATTGGGACCTTTCACCGGGGATACCCCCTTGTTGTCGGCAATACAATTTTGGCCGTCAAAAAATTGGCGCTAGAAGGAGGGCCAAATGACAAGCTGAGCCCTTAGAGCCTGCAGTTAGTCTCATATCTGTAAATTGCTCATCCTCAAATCATTCGCCAAGATGTTTATCAGATTTATCTAGTTCTCGATGCTCAATCCCCGATGAACCTCTATATCACTTGTCTGAGTTAAAATTCGATGGTGAGAATGGAATTTTCATAACTGAGCACCTTTCCAATTTCTTTGAGTTTTGTGGGTATTATGAAATTGATGATGAGGACTTGGCTTGTGTGCTCTTCTCCCTCCCTCTCGAAGGTCACGTTAAGAAATGGTACCGCATATTTCCAACAGCTTCCATCCACTCATTTGAGCAACTCACCGATAAATTTCAAAAAGCTTTTCACATGTATGATTTTCAAAATGTTTTAATAAGGTTAAATGAGATCAGAATGGAACCTCAAGAATCTCTAGAGGAGTTCTCTATTAGATTTGTTCATTCGTGTTTTGAGTTCCCTGAAAGAGATGTCGATTGGTCATATTTAATTGAATAGTTTCGACAAGTGGTTTTCATTTCCCTGGAACACCTTCAATCTGCAACAAAGACTAATCCCAATGTCTGTTATGATAATCCTCAAGTTTATAGCTGTCCAGATTGTGTCCCTAATATTTCCTTGTCTATCTCCCCTAGTTCGGAACACATTCAGGCCTCCAAGAAGAATATTACTATTTTTGACATTCCTTTTCCTCCTCCTGAATTGCCGCGTAATGGAGTTTTGGTCGCAAAAGGTCTATGTGATGATAGACACGTACAGGAAAATAAAACCTGTTGTAGCACCTTTGAATCTTTCACACACCCTGTCAAATCAGAACTTGAAAACCATATTGGCCTAACATCTCTCCCTGTTGATGAAACCTATCTCGAGTCAACTGAATGTTTTCCTAGGTACATTTCTACATCTCATTCTCATACTGGTAATGAATTGGGCCTTGTCCTGAATAAAGTTGGTTTCCCTACAAAATCATTGGACCGTGATGTGAATGCAAGATCATTGGCATCTCTGGATAACAATGATGTGCAAGATGAAGGTCCTTGTACGATTGATACCCCCACATCTGAATCATTTCATCCATTATCCCTTGATTCATTTCTTGAGTTTACCACACCAGTAATTTCTTCAAATCATTCAAAATTGTCTTATAATAGTGTTGATGACAATCACGAATGCACGGGTGGTGTTTCATAATCACATTACAAAATTGATGAATCTCTTATGTCTAATATTTTTCATCCAAAAACTTTAAACAACCAAAGGAGTGACTGCATGTCTTGGCAACCTCAAGATGTTTCTCTTGCTGTTTCATCCTCATTGTTAACCCTAGAGGAGTCTAATATACTAGATGCCCAACCTGACCAAATTGATGGCTGTAGTGATTGTTACTTATCTGAAAACATATTCACTCATGCCTCGGGGGACTGTCATTTGTATCTATCTGTCGACCCTATGAAGCCACCAAAATTCGATGATCCACTTTGTGATGATTCAGGGACCCATTAGGAAATCGAAGCAACTCAGCTTCTACTGATGGTTATCTTAGGTTCTTACGATCTTGATGAGACCCCTAAAACAAGTCAAACTAGGGTTTCTTGAATTAGGGTTTCTGCAACTACGATTCCCACGTACCACACTCCTCTCAGCATAATCGTGCTGGATGTCAACTCATATAGGAAAGCCTTCGATTTGAGTGATGTTTATCTGAGAACACCTTTCTATCCCCTAATAGTTGAGATGCAAAAACCGATATACCCTAATTTATTCACTAGAAGGAAAACACCGACCATTGTCTCTGATATTTTTGGTTGTTGCGTAGAAAGTACCAGTTTCATTCAGGTACAAGCATGTGATGTTTTTCGAGCCTCTCTCTTTTCTAAAAATCTCCCAGTCAATTCATCTCATCTTGGGGAATCTAAAGAATTTGATATGTTGAATTTTCAATCTGTCAGTTCGCAAACATCTAACTGAATTAATAATAAGCCCATTGACAGTTGTCCAATAAAAAAAAATCATGATCACATCCATTCGCCAGTTGATCTCATGAAACCATCGAAGTTTGAAATCCCCCCGCTAGAAGATCCAGGGTTTTTCCAGGGCAGTGAGGCACTTCAGCCTTCGCTGATGGTTATTTCAGATCCTCATGTCCCCGACAAAACCTATGGAGAACCTCAAAATAGGGTTTTCAAAATTAGGGTTCCACACTTGGATTCACAAGCACCTCAAATTTTCCTGGTGAATGTTTATTTTTCCCTTTCCATCAAATTTATCATCCTCAACATCATGATGAGATTCCCGGCTAGCTTGATGAATCCTACCTAATAAATATACCTCCAAAGAGGCAATGTCTTACCCCACTTCCTTCAGACCTAGGGTTGTGCATGGATGGATGTGTGTCATTTATAGATGATTTTAGGTTTCAAGTACATATTTCTGTGTGTTAGAATGAAAGTGAAATTCAGCTTGGACAATCCATTCTACCACGTTCTCTGGAAAGTAGCCATGACCTTCTTGTTGTTGCACATGATTTTCAGGTAAGTCTTGTTGTCGGTGCACAATTTTGGATATTGGTTCTAATTTCGAACATTGTTGTTCTTGGAGGGTGGGAACTAACGCGATTCCTGCATTGGAAATATGATTTCACATAACCCGACCGCCTCCCTAATTAAATTAGGGTTTTAGGTTTATGCTAGCTAGAATCTGTTAATAAAAGTTTGTTTGTTCAAATTGTTAATTAGGGTTTACTTGCTATGGTTTTCTTTATGGTTTAAAATTATGTTTGTTGTCTTTTCTTACGATTATTAGTTGTATGCATTCTAATTTTCCATTAGTTCGTGCTCATGCTCTTTCATTTTTCTCATTACTGCATACTTTTTAGATAATCACTACATGTGCTTTGCTTTGTTTTCTTTTACCTGCAACTAGTTGATCTTTCTAGCACATGGCATTACATTGCGTCATAAGCCTTGTTTGTTTCATCACGTTGTACACTTGCCTCCTCACATCATATGCACTAGTTGTTGACCTAGATTTGGACGTTTCTGTATATTGCATACCACTGCATGAGCCCTCATTGAACTTGGAGCCTTCAAACACTCGACGCCCCAACTAGCCTTCCTACTCCTCTTTGCACATGTTTTAAGCCGGATGGATTTCCTTCACCTCTCTGCATGCATCGAAACCCTTATGATCTTTCATGCTTTCTTTGTCATAATTTCTGAGACCCTAACCCTATTATTTCTGTGAGGTTGTGGCGATTACCCTAAGAGGCAACTTCTCTCAGAATAGGTCATCAAAGTCACATGCTCAGCATTATTCCTACGAGTCTAATTCATTATGCGGGGAGATACGAGCAAGTTGCTTGTGGGGAACACTAATGAGTTTGAATGGCCTATATTCGCAACCTAAACCTTGTGCCCAGCATAGTCTTGAATATATTAATGATCTATTTTTCATGTTTCACCTGTGCGTGGGAGATGGGATGTGAAGGCTCGACATGAGGGAAAATCCAAATCAAAATATCTTTCAGTTTCTGTCAAACAAGAAACAACCTCTCTTTCCTGTAGAATAAGTCGGGATCCATCCGCCCATGCAAAATAAGTGCCATGAGAACATGAAAATAAGTGCTACAAGCACATGAAATAAATAAAGGGTAAAGGATTGTGTTAAGTCCCTATATTAATAGTGTAGTCCCTTATTATGTTAGTGTAGCCCCCTTATTGTTATTGTTGTATCCCTATAACCCCCATATTGTTATTATTGTGCCCTTACATTATTAATGTTAGGTCGGCTAGGATTACATTGTGGCCCCATGGACTCCTATATATAGAAAGGAGGTTTTGTCATTTGTATCATCCAAGAATTGTTCATTCATGTAATGTATTGGAGGTTTCCCCCTCTAAGTGGCTTATTTCTAAGGCGTTGATATCTCTTTTATTCTATTTTTGGAGCTAGTTTCACAATATTTGGTATCAGAGCTTTGGATTCTAGGGTTTCACTACTCCAAACAGGTCATCGTGGTATTTTCACTATAAATTTTTTTCTACGAAGGTTCAGAAGCTAAAAGTTTTAGTGTGAGAATCCAAAATACTAAGGAACATCTTCACAGAATTTCAGAGCTTGGTTCGAAATATTTTCGAAGATATAATCTGTGGAATTTAGGTCATTTTGCAGGCTCCTGAATTTAACCTAAACAGGTCATCGTGGAATTTTCGCTATTACTTATTTTCTACGAAGTTTGAGAAGATGAAATTTTTAGAGTGCAAAGCTGAAATCCTAAGGAACACTGTTGCAAAATTTCAGCTCTTTTTTCACATTATTTTCAGAGATTATATATGTGGAATGTAGGTCTTTTTCAGGCTCCTGAATTTCATCTCAAAGAGGTGATCATGGGAAAATTTTCATAACTCTCTCTCTCAGCGTCGGATTAGAATTCTGTAAAAGGTGACTAGAATTACATGGACTGTCATTTTCTGTATATAAATTTTAGAGCCAAAGGAGAAAAAAGGCACATGTGGCAAGTTGTACAAGCTCGCTCTACTGAACCAGTCCATAATTAGGTCATTATGGGAGATTGGACATAACTTTGCCTTGAAGAATGCAAATCAAGTCAGACCTGTGGCATTTGAAAGAAGCTTCATAGGAATGCTACAGGGCCAAATTTCAGATATTGAGGATCTGAAAGTAAAGAGATAAGTCAATTTCAATATCGAGCTCCTCAAAATCAAGTATAAGGTGTGTATTTGGTTTTTAAAATTGCATAACGTTTATTTGAAAAAGTAGTTTGAAGTGATTCCAAGGGAATATTTTAGAATTTTTATCAGTATTGGGTCCTATAATGCCTCAAAAAAATAATTCCATACCCATTAAGCCTTCAAAAAGCTATAGTATGACGCATGAAGAGGAAGAATTGCAGTATGAGATATCAAAATTACGATACCAAGTGCAACAAATTTCGATCTTACGAAGAGCAACCAAAGATGATATAGATGGTTTAAAAGCAGAAATGGAGGCTAAGTTGGATGGTTTGAAGGATCAAATGATAGCTAATATGGATGATAAATTAGTGGAAAATCACATCGAGCATCAACAACAAGTTCTCCAACTCTCAAAGGATAACCTAACTTTGGTGCATAATCTAATGAAACAATAGGAAGATCAACATCACATCGAAAGAAGTTCTGAAGTAGTCACAGAAACAAGAAATCGACTAGTACGATCAATTTCAGAGTATCTTAGCAAGTGGAATAACTTTCCTGTAGAAGATTCCACATGGGAGGATGAGAATTTTATACAGAAGCATCAAGAAATAATCAAGCATTGAGGAAAATACTTGTTTGAAGGAGAGGGGCATGCAAAGTCCCTATATTAATAGTGTAGTCCCTTATTATGTTAGTGTAGCCCCCATTATTGTTATAGTTTTACCCCTGTAACCCCCATATTGTTATTATTGTGCCCTTACATTATTATTTTTAGGTCGGCTAGGATTATGTTGTGGCCCCACTAGGATTACATTTTGGCCCCATGGACTCCTATATATAGAAAGGAGGTTTTGTCATTTGTATCATCTAAGAATTGTTCATTCACGTAATGTATTGGAGGTTGCCCCCTTGAAGTGGCTTATTTCTCAGGCTTTGATATCTCTTTTCTTATATTTTTGGAGCTAGTTTCACAACATATTGAGAAAGGATTCCTGCGCAGAGAGGTAAGACAACGACTCCACCGAGCACTAGTACATTTGGGGGAAATTCCGACACTTGGTTCCGACGCTTTTGACCAAATGTCGGAAATTTCCCCAATTTTTTTCAATCCCGCCCAAAACCGTCTCTATATCGACGTTTACAGAAAAGTGTCGCAATACCGACACTTAGACAAAGTGTCGCAATTGCGACGTTTGGAGGAAGACGTTGCAATTGCGACACTATGCCCCAAAGCGTCGCTATTGCGACGGCTGCCTCCAAACTTCGTAAGTGTGACACAATATCTAAGTGTCGCAATTGCGATGTTTGGAGGCATCCGTCACAATAGCGACGCTTTGTCCGTCGTCGTTATAACGACACTTATATGCGTGCTACATAAAAATATGACACTTATATGCGCGCTACATAAAAATACGACACTTATATGCGCGCTACATAAAAATGATTTTATTAAAAACTACATTAATGGCTGATATCATGCGCGCATTCACCCTCCGCTCTTGCAGAACAGAATTCGACCTCAGCATTCACCCTCAGCTCTTGCAGAATAGCGTTCATCCTCAGCTCTTGCAGAACAACATTCGCCCTCAGCATTCACTCTCAGCTCTTGCAGAAAAACATTCGCCCTCAACCTTTACCCTCAGCTCTTGCAGAACAACATTTTCCCTTAGCATTCACCCTCAACTCTTGCAGAACAACATTCTCCTTGCATTCGTCCTTAGCGTTTGCCCTCAGCTCTTGCAGAAAAAAATTCGCCCTCAGCTCTTGCAGAACAACATTCACCCTCAGCTCTTGAAAAATGGTAAGTTCTTACTGCAGGCCCTTCCTCTAGTAGGGTTGATTCTATTTGGGTTTTTTTGGTCAATTCCATTGGATTGTGTTAGGCTATAGGGTTCTCTCTAGATGTCTTCCAATGTTCTTTCATATGAGTTTCAAAGAGGATGTGTAAGATGTGTTTGTGCTTGCATGAATTTGACTCCACCAGTTTCATGAAGTTTAAGCTATGGATTTTAGTTCGACAAACTCATCCATCTCAACACCCAGTAACGAATTGCCCTTGGTCTGATCTATATTGAAGGTGAAGTGAAAAGTGGTAGAGAATAAGAGATCGAAAGTCATCAACTTTATCACAAGGGTAGTACTCCAGATCGAAAGTGATGAGATTTAGTTCTCCAAATTTGGGGATTTTCTGATATTTGGGGATTTTCTGATGACATACCAAAGGTCACATCCATACAACCATATCAAAGTCAATGTTGAGATCATTATCATATAGATATAGGTCACTGATATATAGGGTTAATATCATCGTCACTATCCATGGAAACCGAATGGTTACAAAATCTGTGATTGTGGTTGGCTCATTTATAATTATTACCCATTTACAGTAGAGCACAGAAACACTAAATATGGCCCGAGCAGAGCCTTTACAACATGAAATGGAATTGCAGCTGCTTCATCAATGACCAATAGCTCCACTTGAGAAAAATTTTCATAATCTTGGGGCTGGATATACTGCAGAGCAAACAATTGTAGTTATCATTCGTGCTCCAATATATTAATATACTTTTTACATTGAGCTGAAGAAAGGGAAACAAGCAAATGCTAGCCATCATACAATGCTTTGACATAAGAGTTTTGAGTGACATACTTGAAAAAAGAACTCATCGACTGATATTTATAATCATTTGAGTTATTCAAGTTAAACACAATGTCAAGAATCAAGATTCAATACCCTCTATTATCTTCATCACCCGATACAAGATTTAAATTTTTCCCAAAGAAACGCTTATTAAATTGGCAGCCATTATTTCTCCCTGCTTTAAAAACCCTACATTTAAATGAAAACAAGCGTTGCATTTCAACTACAAAAATCTATTAGTGTTCAAATGTACATGTGTGCATCAATTTTGTAGGGTATTCCTTTTCCACTTTCACATTATCCAAGAATGTGTGTAGTATAGTTCATATTTTTTGTGATTTAGATTATCTTGAAAAAGGAAAGGTAAATTATTTCCCATGGAAAAAGAAGGTTTTCCCTTTTTACTACGGGAAATGGTACAACAAGGTTCCATTTCTACCCGAAACTCCTATGAAATAGGAACCAAATAAAGGCCATGTCTTCAATGGACATCATTTGGCTCTGAAAATGGCCATTGCACTATGTTGTTTCTTATATTACATCACGATAGTTTCTTAGGTAATTTCTTGTTTCTTGAGATGAAAAACAACCAAAGAAATTGTGAAGATCCTTTCAAAAAATAAATGACCATTTCTCAATCATATCTCAACTATTTTTTATTTTATTCAGTGGTTGCTTACTTTGAGAGAAATTTGACACTTTTATAAGGAATATAACATAAAAAACACAAAATGGGAAGGAATTGATGAGGTAGATGACCTTTAGTTGTTGTCAATTAAGAATTGATAATACACGATGCATGTTCTGTACTACAAACTAGATTCCTTCCTAGAGTTAGGACACAGAGTATTGAATCAAATTTGTAGTTTCTAACTTCTTGTATTGGTTCATCAATCTTGAAATTCAGACATTGCATGTCTTCATTGCTTCATGTTTGAATAATTTGCATTATATCGTACAATAGGAAATTAGGAATTATGATTATTATTGCTTTATGGATCTGTTAAGTTACTTTTAAGTTTGCATGGTTTAGTGTGAAATTATTCTTGTGTGCCCCTAGGCCCAGGTGAAGGAATGCCAAGGACTGAGAACCATAGTTTTTAAATGGTATTGTTTCTTATACCCAAAAACCCCTCAACGTCACTTCTTATTAGTTCTTAACAATAGTGTTGTAAACAATTTGAGAATTGATATAGAAAAATATCGCACTTCTCAAGATAAAGTCCTAAAGCTAAAGTGTGATACCATGTGTAATTCAATAGCCCCATTGTCACCTCACCAACCTCTTTTCACTTCGGGCTAGCTCTCCTCCAACTCAAGGGGGGTTATCCCTAGTAGATGTTAGGGATATAATGGCCCAACCAAACCAAGTCAAGAGCCCCCTAACTCTCTAAGTTTACTACTATCAATCAAAATATTGAACAATAGGGTCAGACATGCATCCTGAAGATAAAATTGCCAGGGTATTTTTGGGTAATTTCAAAGGGAAAGTCCCCAAACACATATAATTAAGGAATTATAACGTGATTTCAAACATTAAATATCAACAAAATCGTTTAAAGGATATTGAAAGGAAAAAGGTGATGGAAGATAGAAAGTGCCTTACTTAAATGCTCTAAGGACTTTTCAATAGTTGCTCCAAAAGCTTCACTTCAAGGCCCTTCAAGATCGTCTCCAACAATGCTATACCATCAGCTTCAACAATGTTGCTCCAAAAATGTCCTCAAGGTCTTCACAACAAGTTTACTAGATGTTTCTCCAACAATATATTCAATAAGGTCTTCATTGTCAACTCGTCTCTTGTTTGGGTGCCTTAATGTGCAATGACATGTTTCCAGGACTGAATTCAATGCAAGGCATATTTGAAACTCTAACTCTGTCGTCCGATGTCTTATTAGAAATTATTTCAGTTTTCATTTTGTGTTTTCAAGTTAGATATTGTTTTCAAGTTTTTACATTTATAATTTTATTGCAATGTGGCAGACTGATCAGAGCAGTGCAGGAACAACCTCGAGACAGGATGATCGCGGAAAGAGGCCAGCGGAAGAACATGTAAAGTGCTAGCATTGCTCTATCTTCGGGTATTTTAGTTATTTACATAATTGAAATAATATTAATTTTTCTCAAATATGCATAAACCTAGCCATGGTACGCCTGATGATTCCCTATTTGAGGAAGAGCTTTCTTCATCCCTATCTCCAGTGTTCTTGTTGCGAAAAAAGGCACGAGATGCAAGGTTGGAATTTAATACTTTGATAGACGCGCCTCAAACACCTGAAATAGAAGAGAGGATAAAAAAACTTATGAGCCAGCTAGAAACATATCGGGTAATAATAAAAAGTCAAAAGGATATTTTTTTTGTTCTACATGAGATGAATTGTGATAGTTTGATTTTTAATTTTTACATTGACTAAACTAACAAAAAATTCTTTTGTATGTAGCGTTTTCTGGCACTTGCTGAACCCGGTGTTGGTGGTAGTGGGACACAAGGGCAAGAGATTGCCCAACAACCCTCTCGTACACCTTCTACTCCTTTAGGTGCCAACCAAGAAACACACCCTGCCCAAGCAGACACCCAGCCAACCGCTGAACGTGTTGGCAATGATGAGGCTGATATGGCCAACTACATTATTGCGTTTCCTGGGGCTACACGTGTCAGCTCCACAGGGACCATTAATGGCACGTTGTTGGTCAACGATGAGGGTGTCCCTATAAAGCATGTACAACTCCCAGGTAAATTTTAATATTTTAACTATTTCATGTACTTTATCTAAAACATATTTATCATGATTTTTATTTTTAAATTAATGATAATATCTTTCTTTTTTTTCTATGTAGGAAACAATGAGTTCTACAGGTTTTTGGAGAGCCATGCGTTGGTAATTTTTGGCCCAACCATACGCACAGGGTGGAATTCCCAGAATTCCAACCTGAAAAAAGAACTTCTAGATTATCTAGAAGCCTTTTTTGGGGTCGGCACATTTGACAGAACAACGGTGGCTCGGGTAGCCGGAAAATATTTGAAATATACCAGGGACACCTATAGGACGCAATTGAAATTTAACCCTAGATATGAGCGTCCTCTCACAGTTCCAGAGAGTGAGTGGAGAGCACTCATCCATGACGAAAAAGAGAAAAGGGCAAAGAAAGAAGGAAAAATGCCAACTGGACCCGCAAGGTAAATTACAACTTTAATTCAATAGCTTTAATTTTCTCTATGTCTAAAATAAAAGTGTGCTACGTCATATCTGACCTCAATCTTTTGATGCTAGGTTGCTTGACACCTCGAAGGCAACCAAAGCTAGGATTGAAAAAAAGGGCCATCACAAGCTAGGCCAGGGTGGCTACTTGAAATTAGCTGCAAGAATTGTAATTAAGTAGCTAAACATCTTATAATTAATTGTATCGCCTTCCAACGTTTTTGTAATTCTATCAAATATGATTAAAAATACACAATCATATGTAATGTAGGGTGATGACTTCGGAACAGAAACTACAGAGGAAGATAAAAATATCGCTTTCCATTTCGGCTCTCAAGCCGTAGTTGAACGTCGCAGAAGCTTGGGGCAGGTCCCAAGATCTAGAATGCTTGATAAGGTAAAACATTAACCTTTCAATATGTTTGTTTTCGTCCATAAATTTAATGTCTAAAAACTTTGTTTAAATCAGGGGAGCAGCACTACCGACGAGGCAAATAACCCAGTTTTAGAGCCAGATGTAGATGATCCTCACGTGCAACCTAATCATTGTAGTGGGGACCAGGCCGACAATGCTACTATCAGTGAGGGCCGTGACGGTAATTAATTTCCACTTATAATTTTTTCTAATTATACCTTGATGGTTTTCCTTATAACATTTTTTGTTTAAATGACAGAGAATGTTTCCCTTGAGGATCTTACCACCAGAGAGGAAGACAGGGCAACAGTCCCAACGGCGACAACTGGTGCACGAGGTAAATAATCTCATTGCAATTTTTTTTATTAATATTACCGAACTAGTTCAATGATATTTAAAAACTGACAATTAAAATTTAATATTATCTGTTTTTGTAGGCGATGCCCCGTCACTGGATGAGACCGGACATCGTGACTACGCAACTAGGTCAGCAGTGCGGGTCGAAAGGCACGAAACAGGAGCAGAGCATGATGATATTGATGATGTAATTAGGAGCTTTAGAAATAGGAAGAAGAAAAAGAAAATTCGATAATGTAAAATATTGTATTATTATAAGACAAACGTTACCATACTTGGAATGTTTTTTGTGTTATATAAAAAACTCATTTATCATACTATTTTTATGTCAAGCATTAATTGCAATGTTTCCTTGCATACTTTTTGTTGAATTGTTTTTTTATTAGTTATTGAATATTTTTTTATGCTCATGAAAGTAAAAAATGAAATATAGATTGGGTATTGGGGAATTGAGAGTGATGTGAGGGGGGGGGAGGGGCGATAAGAGCTTCCACCTTCACGTGGTTGGCCCTGTTTAGTAGAGAATAATTTATTGGAGCGATTTAATCTTGGAGCAAACCTCCCTCGATCCAGCGTAGCAACAAAAAAGTCACTGTTGACTTAGTTGCTACTCTTTTAGATCGTGGGAGGCTTGTTCCAAGTTCATGCGACTCAAATAAATTGTTCTTGAAATGAAGAGGAGCTTATTCAGGTATGTTTTGACATTTTCAACATATGTTCTAACATTATCATAAGAATGCATCTTAGAGTAAAAAATACTACATCAATTACTTTTATTTATTGTATAGATAATGATGGATTTTGATTGAATTGGCAGTGCAGGTACAAATCCTCTTGCATCATGAGCAATACAACTTGTCAACCAGGGTCATGTCCAGGATATTTTTGCTTGTGCACTTGACCAGGTTCGTAATGTCACATTTTGTAAGTTCCTTTACAGTTCATAATTCAATATTAAACTTGTTCATGATTATTATCTAGGTTTTTTGTATGTGTTTTTTCATCTATTTGATTGTAAGCAACTCTGCATGTTTCCTATTGTTCACTATGATTTCTCCCATTACCACTCCCAGGATGAATCCGACTTTATTGTTACATAGGTTACTTTATTGTTTCTCTGATTTCTCCATTTACGATTTCATAGGTTACATCATGTAAAGTTGTCAATCTCGGGTTGGTGATGAGCTTTAGTTCTCCAGATTTGGGGCTTTTCTGATATTTTCTCCCTCATGTCATTCCTGCATCACCTCGTTGTTTGAGCATGCCAATTCTTCCCAAATATCTTTATATGTCTGTAATTTTGGAATTTGATTTAAAAAACTAGTACCCAACTTTGAGTTCAACTGGTGTTCGTGTAAGGTTGTTTGGGCTTTGGGAAATATTGTTGGAGACTTTGCAACATTTAGGGATCTTGCCCTCAGTCATGGAGCTCTGAGGCAGGTGCTTGCCCAGTTGAATGATACTGCCAAAATTTCAATGATAATAAATGCTACATGGGCTCTGTCAAATTTTTTCCGTGACGTAAACCCCAACCACTATTCGAACAAGTAAGCAGAATACATTTTCTGCCTCTTCTTCTTAGTTCGCAGATACTGTGGATTTTTTTTATAGATCTTGGTGCTTGGTAGATTTGGACGTAATATGGACCTAGGCGCTTGTTCATTACAATGACTCTGTCATCAGGTTTTAGAAAATGCTAAGAAATTTGGGTTTCACAAGGGGATTACCCTTGCTTGCAATTATCGATTATCAATCACATTCAAAAAAAGTCTTTTGTAGCATTGCTGAGCTCTTTGTAGGTGAATTTCTGAGGCAATTTCACAATATCTGAACTAAATTTGTCTATCCTTTTCAATACTCTGCGCTTGTAACAGAACCAGATAAACAATCTAGTGGCCAATGCAACAACAACAACACCTCTTGTTGCAATGCCTGCAGTTCACCCTCTCTGCACGCATGAATGACTATCGCACCCTCTTTTGTGAACAAATCTTGGAAATTTGAAAAGGTACTAATGAATTCCGATTAGGATACGTAAAATTCAACATCCAAAATAGTATCAAATTCACTTTAACAATATTCATCTAGTGAGGGAAAACGGTTTATTAGAGACCTATTGGACTCATCACCCCCAAATAGCCTCGGGCTGCAGTGTGATCATCTTTTTCTTGAGTATATTTTTTATTTTTTGGTGAGAGTTTATGGTTTCTCTAACATAGCTTCAGAAATCCGATTCAGTGCCTGCTTGAATATTGTCACATAATACTTATGGTTTGGATTGATGAGCATGTTATGAATGGTTGGTTGATTCATAAGAACCACCCATATAGTCATCTTGAGATATTTCAGAAGTTTTCTCGGGTTTCCTTTTTCACCGTTTCTAGTGGGTGGGATGGTGTGGGGTGATCCATCAATACTGGTGCTCTTGTAGTAGGGAATTTTTTTTTGGGGATATAAAGGAGAATTTTGTGTAGATATTCCATTGGATGCATTCATATATGGGCACGAGAGGTCAAGAATTTAAATTAAAAATATGCAACCTCTAGCATGGCAACTTGAAGGCCGCGAGAGACACTGGTTAAAGATTGTTTTGTGCTGGCCTTAATATAGTCGTGATTTCTTTGTATTATCTTAATGCAAATATATAGTCTGGTCTCATTAAAATGATGATTATGGTTGTATTTCTCTTTGGTTGTTTCTCTCTTAATGCTCCAGAAGTTGCCAAAAGTTGCGATAGTTGTTTAGTTTGCCTGTTACAACTTAAAAGTGGTTTTTAGCAATGGGAGTCATGTTTTTTAAGGTTCATACTAATATGAAGATCTTGTAATTCTATATTCAGCATAAGAGAAGATGGCCTCTTCTTTGGGCGGTATGACAACAATTTCCACATCTACCTCATTGGGTAACAATGGAAAGGGGAAGAATTTGGGTGCAATGTTTGATAATTATGGCAGACAATTGTCTTCTCTTTCAGTTTTTTCACCCATTTCCTTTAATCGCTCAAGCAGAAGAGGGACTCTGAGATTACGCGACAGAGAGAAGGTAGTTAATACAAGAGCTATAGAAAAGGAGTTGTACTTCAACAAGGATGGCTCAGTGACAAAAAAATTGCAGGTCAGAGAAAAAATTATGTTTAAAGGAAGGTCACCTGCACGTGAAACTTCACTGCGGTGGATCTTTGCTTGTCCACTTATATTCGATTTTAATGTGTTATTTTAATTTTTCATGGAGGGTTGTTTTGGCATATGTTCTGGCATTCAATTGCACACTTACTGAAAGCATTGTCAATTTGTCTTGCAGGCGGTGTGAACAAACTTGCTGATCTTGTTGGAGTCACCTTTGGGGCGAGGGGAAAAATGTTGTCTTGGAGAGCAAGCATGGTTCTTCGAAAATAGTTAATGATGGTGTGACAGTAGCTAAGGAGGTAATTTGTAGATGTGTGCTCTGGTTTTCTTTTTAACGTTGTATTAGTTCCCCCTCTTAAATGTCTTAGATTTGGTAGGCATAGTTTGAAAACTCAAAGGTGAAAGGAAACATATTTGTTACCCAGTGGTCTACTTGGCCTATGGACTAGCCACATTAGAGTAATGCATAAATATTTTCACAACAATAAAAGGAAAAGGTTATGGCTGAGTCAAATTTTATTGTTATTGACAGTGTAATGAAATGTATCTCAATGCTATGGTTTTGGCCTTTTTATTGGTTGAATTAGAGGACCCAATTGAAAATATTGGGGCCAAGTTGGTAAGGCAAGTTGCGGCAAAGACAAATGATTTAGCTGGGGATGGAACCACAACATCTGTTGTTCTTGCACATGTTGGAATATTGAAAAATTCCAGAACAATGAATGGAGAATAAATCTCCCTTCTTTTAACACAGAGAAAATAAAAATTTCTTTGACATGAGACAAAGTTTCAATACTTTGAAAACAAACTTCTATTCCCTTCAATAACTCAAAAAAAAACTATTACACTTCTTCCTCACTGAGAGGGATTACAAAATTATGACTGCTACAAAACGCAGTGCATAAAACCAACTCATTGTCTGTTCAAAACAAACATACTCTGTCTCTAAGACACTCTGTTGTGTTTTTCCCTTTCGCACTGCTGTGCATACACACTTAAAAAGTTACACTCAGTTTTTCACTTTTTACACACTGCTATGTAATAAAAAATTTACGTACTGTCTATAAAAAAAACTACCAAGCTTTTTCGACCTTTTTATTTTTATATGCCGGAACATATTAAACATATTATAATAAACCCTCTTTTAAAAAAAATAAAATTAAAACTAAATTCTATGGCCCACCTTTCATTTCGCATATGATATATATATAACATATGTTTAAAACATATGTATATATTAAACTATCAAAACATTAAAGAACCCTTTACGTCGGACTTCAAAAGTCTGAATAGATTGAATTTCAAACCAAATTTGCGTTCCAAAATGGGATGCTGACCTCTGCCTAATTTTAACTCGAATTCTCAATCCAATGTGCCCTATAAAAAATTCGGGTCCGGTTTTCAGGTTTTCAGATTCCCTTCAATTTCATGCGATCTAATATTAATGCTCCACGTGTCCTCCTTTTGAATTTACAAAACTGTCGGGTAAATTTCTGTTTGTTTAATTTCTGGTTGGTGAATTGCGTTAATGCTAGTTGTTGTGTTTAAATACAATCCTGTACAGAAATATGGCTGCGGCCGTCTACAAAAAAAACTTGCAGGAATTTTAAATGCTGAATTAAATTTTTGGATGGCGTGCAAGCAACCTCCAAAAAAATTTTGCTGCTGCATCCATCCTTCTGCTGCAGCAGTTGAAGTTAAAATTCAACAGCACAGGGTTTAATAAGTGAGGGTGTAAAGGTAACTTTTTGTCGATAGTACTGGATTAAGATCATCTATTCATTTTTTTAGGGTCTTATGGTGTTTGGTTTTTAGTTTTGGGTTGGGCTTATTGAGTCTAAGATAGTTTTTGAGTGAAAAAATTGCTATCAGGTATTAAAAAATTTTGGTTCTTTTGTCAAAATTTATGAGCTTGTTAGGAAATACAAAACTAAAAATGGTTGTATCTTAAATTTGTGGAAAATAATTTGAAATGAAACCTTTTTGTTTAGGTTGTTGCAGCAGGTGCAAACCCCATTCAAATTACTAGGGGCATTGACAAGACAATAAAGGCCCTTGTTTCGAAACTCAAAATTTTGTCAAAGGAGGTAAATGCTTGCCTTTTGAGTAGGCTGGTTTTCCTTTTTGCTGATGGTTTGGTGTATCTAATTGAATTAGTTGCCTAAGGTATTTTTGGTTGCAAACTCCTTTTCATTTTTCATACAGTATTGCCCTTGTGGAATACATTTTATTGTGTGGTCTTGTTAGATCTACAACATTTGTAGTTGTTTAGTCTTATGGCCGAGGTGCACTTTTATTATGGAAATAGTTGATGCAATATTGTCATTTAATCCTTACTGCAGGGTAGCATGTTGAGAAGTTTCTTGTGAAACATTTGGTATTCAAAATGACACTTGATCTTATACAACATCATGCACTTGAATTCAAAATTCATATTCAAAGTGTGCTAGACAATTCTTGCAAAATTTCAAATATTTATGTTGTTTTAAACCATTATCTTTTTCATGTATTAGATGCTGAAAATGAGAAAAACACTTTGGTATGAAACCAACTGGTGAATAATTTCCAGCAAAATAGCCACTTCCAAGACATGATTTAGAAGTAGAACATATGTACTTATGAAGCATAGAAAGATATCCTTGATGCATTGTCAATGTTTGGCTAGGGTTATTTTTGGAAAAAATAACTCCTTATTCCTAGAATAGTGATCTTCAATACAAGTAAATGCCAGAGAAGAGAGATCATCGTGTGACATAAACCTATTAACAAAAGTGAACAGGGAATGATTATTAATTATGGCATACTAAGTTGTCAGTGATTTTGACTATTTATCTTTAACATGTAAAAATGTTAAATTCCAAACTTACATCATCATGGTTTGGCATCATGAGCTTGACTAATTGTCCACCATGCTCATAATTTCATTGTTGTATTCATATCTATAAACAACATTTCAAATAATAATAATAAAAGTTCTATAAGAAAAATCCAGACCTCCATGCTGCTGCTCCTTGTGAGACAAAGTCAAAATTGCATTACACAATCTAACACATAAGAATCTCCTATATCCCAGTGGTATGTATCCAAATTCTTATAATAGTGTCTTCAAGACTTATGTTGACATTGCCAATGAGATATTTAAGCAATGAAATATGGAGCGTTCTTCATTGTTGTATATGTAACAGTCTTTTATTAATATAAAGAATGATGGTTTTGTCTTTCTGAAAATGAAATGTAAAAATAATTTATTGTGGTCAATTGAAAAGTTTTTTTTTTAAAGCTTTTCATTATGGAAGGGCAACATAGATATATGCCCTTCTAATTGAAATTCGGACCTGCCCTTCAAATTTGATCACTGTGTGGGACCTTAACAAACAATAAAACTATTATGCTGCACGTTATATAAACATATAACAAAACCTTTGTCAAAACTTCAAACGAACCCTTTAGCCGTGGGTATTTCATCACGAATTGATCATTTTACCATGTACCTTCTTCTAGAGGAATATTCTTCCACTTGATTAGGTACTTCATAATGGTTATATGTCAAAGAGATACATAATGTTTATCTATAACTTTTTGTGTTTCAAGAATCAACTTTCATTCTTCATCTAATTTTGGAAGTTCTATTTACATTGGCATATTTTTTCCCAAAACCTTTTTAGGCAAGATACATGAAAAACCTTATGAATGCAAGAAGAAGGAAAATATAACTTCTATACCACTTGTGCAATCCTATGAATAATTATTTAGGGCCATAAAATTTTTGAGCTAATTCTTTATTCTTCTTTTTCTTGAATGAATATTGCTTATAATGCTATAATCTAAAAAATACCCAATTACCCTCCTCAAATTATATTTCACTTCAATGTTGTTCCCCTTGTTGTTTTATCATGTTTCATGTCATTTGAAGTTTTTCCATAATAATTTTCAAAGTTTCTTTAGTATTTTCCATATGTGACTCTGTTTCCTATACTTTGGACTTATCTTGCAAAAAGTATGAGATACTAGGAGTTGGATATCCATAAGGGCCTTAAATGGGGAAATTTTAGTAGATGTGTGATAGGTAGTATCATATTACCATTCTTCCTTGACGAACCCACTTCATCCATTAAGATTGATTTTCTAAAGAGTAACATTGTAGATAACCTTAAAAAAATTTGTTAACTATTTTTGTTTGACCATTTGATTGTGTTTGATATGTAGAACTCATGGCAGCTAGTGTTTCTCCACTCATATTAAATAATTATTTCCAAAATTTTCTTGTTACTATTACTATAGGAAAACCATGAAGACTATGAATTTCTTTCATGGACACTTCTGCCACTTGGCTTTTTGTTTATGTACTTTGAGCTCTACAAAAAAAATCTACAAAATTTGTCTATATAAATGACCACAAAAATGTAATACTTACCTTTATATTTCAGTAACCCTGTAATAAAGTCTATTGATATATCTTCTAGTCTTTGAATATGTATGTGGAATAGTTGAAGTAACCCTAGAGATTTTACTATCTCTCTTTTATTTATTATGCAAACCTGACCTTCTCTTACAAAATTTTGAATATCTTTCTTCATTCCTTCCAAAAATATATTTTTGATCCTTTGAGATGTTTTAAGGAACCCTGCGTCCTACCATCAGAGAGACATGGGACTCCCTTAATATTTGTTTATTCAAATATGCTTGCGTGCATAAAAATATTCTACATTTGCACCAAAGTATATCTCTCTTTCACTCCCAATGCTCCATAGAGTTCATTCCATCCTTTATAAATTTTAGTTTTTGTTTAGTACTATTGTCATTTTTCCATTATGGAAAGCTTCTTCTAGCCACCTAGGAATAGAAAATGTAATTGGATATAAATTTGAGGCCTCTTCTATTTTAGAAAGAACATCATGAACTAAATTTTCCTTACCCTTTTTGCAGATTATCTCAAAATTAAAACTTTGCATTTTTTATCCTCATTTTTGTTAATCTTCTAATGAAAATCATAGCTTCAAAAAATAATTTATGCTATCATGGTATATCTTGACTTAAAGTACCTCCCAATGATATACTATCCCCATTTTTTATTGCATGTAATATTGCTTCCATTTATTTTTCATACGTAGATTTCACCAAATATTTTCTTTGAATTCCTTGCTTTTAAAAGCCAATGATATCCCTTATTGTGTTAATGTTATGTAAATTCCTTGTCCTAGTGCCTCACACTCTACTATGAATGTTTTACCAAAAGTAGGTACAACCGATGTTGGTGTAGAAGACATGGCATCCATTAAAAGAGAGAATGCCAAAGTAGCCTCATCATTCCATATAAATGATATTTTCTTCAAGAGATATGTGAGTGGACTTGAAATACATGCATAATTCTTAACAAATGATCAATAATATCATGTAAGTCTAAAAAATCTTCTAAGAACCTTGATTTTCTTAGGAATAGGTCATTTTGTAATAGCTTGCATCTTTTTAGGCTCCAACTTCACTCCTTCCTTTATGGATATTTTTACATAAAATGATTGTTCTCAATAATAATTTATATAAATTTTCCACATGTTTTAGTGTGGTATTTCCCATGATTTATTATAAATATGTGTATTTTTTTTTTCCACCGAGAAAAAATCGGTAACGCCTTATTTCTAAATGAAAAGTTACACATAGCATATGCATTGAAGCATTTTCAGAAATTGCCCACTGGGCTCGTGTGCTTTGCACACAATGCGACGTAGTGAGGCTACCGTGCATTCAGAAAGAATGAAAAAAGAAAAAAGAAGGGAGGAAGGGACAGAAAAACTGGTTCCAGGGAGTGAGTAGAAACTCACACCTCATGTTTTTCTCCCCTTCTTCTTTTCGACCTTGCGCCACTCTCCTTGGGTGGGCTCGATCGTAGCTAAGACTAACTGTGTTTCTGCTTTCTGTGGGCCTGTATCCTTGTCTGAGTCTGAAGTATCTGTGGAGTGATGCCGTTTGATCCCTCCCATACTCAAATCCTCACTTGTCCTCTCTGCCAGATTTGACTGGTGTTGTGAACCCTTGTTAGCTGAAGTGCTTTCCTTTTGAGTCTCTGTTCCTTGGGTAGGCTCAGTATTCTCTGTAGGAATGACTTCCTCCTCTGCTTCTGATTCGTCGTCCTCTGAGTCGGGAGGGGGGTATTGCCACCCTTTTCTCTGCTTGCCTTTCTGCTTCTTTTTACTGTTTGATTTCTTGGCTTCTGGGCATGTACTTTGCAAGTGTCCTGTCAGCCTACAGATTCTGCATCTGAAAGCAGTGTTTTCATAGTCTAGTCCTTGCAGCCAGTTTTGTTGCTTGTATACCAGCCTTATACTTTCCGGCAGTCCTTTGCTTAGGTCGACTTCCACACAAATGCGTGCAAAGGTGTAGATCCTCTCCTCAATCCTCTCCAGATCAGTTTTGATGTATTTCCCTATGCTGTTCCCAATGCCTTCCAAAAATCTTTCACTCCAAAAGTGAAGAGGAAGGTTATATAGGCGGACCCAGACCGGCATTCTGGAGACAGTCATTTTGTTTGGGTCAAAATCTGGAAACCATGGGGTCATGAAAAGACCCGTTGTTCCCCAAAACCAAGGCCCTGCACTGATGATTTTATCTCTGTCTTCCGTGGATACGAACTTCACAATGAAGAACCCCTTGGAGCATAGGTGTATATCACATTCCAAGGTCCAACTGGTATAGATCCAGCGAAATAGTTCCATTGGCTTTGGCCAAAAACTATTAAATCGACAAATTAGGGCCTGAGTTTCAAAACACTTTACGTATTCATCTAGTCCTGTAGAGTCAATGTTGAGGGCTGGGGTTTGCCCAAGCTGATCTACTATGTATGGCCTAGGTATATGTCCACCTTGGTCTGGAGGGGACCCTGGATCTCTGTTACCCTGTATGATATTTTTGTATGATAAGCCTCCCTTTGATTGTTGCTGAGATGTTGTCTTCTTCCCCTTGTCTCCACCTGTGGTGCTTGGATGTCCCTGGGGCACAGCACCTCCTCTCAGCCTCAAATTTAAGGCAATAGTTGTTTCTGGACCTATATCGTAATTGTTCAGGGTTCTGCTATCCTGAAGGGACCATCTACCACTGACCAGATGCTGGATCTGAACAGGGTAGCCCTTCTCTGCCCAGATTTGCTGTTTCAGCTGCAGAATCGTGCTTTCTGCATGTACCCATACAAGACTGGTTTTCCCCACAGGGGGTTTAATAAAAATCTGGAAACAAACTGAAGTTACCTGTTGCGAGGGTTCCGGCTGATCTAGCTGCCTGTACCTTGGTGCTGCCTCAAGCTGCGCGAAAAGAGGCTGTCCCCGTGGTATACATAGAAAAGACCCCTTCCTTGCCTCATTCCAGAGCTTGAGGAGCCCGACTCGATCTATGGCTGTAGACAGCGAAACTGTCTTTTGCCAGAGATCCTTAATGCGCTTCGTTCTTGCATGAAGATCTCCAAATCCGATTAGTAGTGTAGGGGACTCTTTCTGATTATGCCGATCCCTCGTCTCTGCCTCCTCTATGTACTGAATCGGCTTTGGGGTCTGCATAACAGACATGGAAGCCTCTGCTCTTGCTGCATGCAGATGAGGGGGCGAGCGAAATACTAGAAATCCCCGGTCAAAGCCGATTAACAGGCTTCCCTCGGGTTGAGGTCCCAGATCAGTAAAGTAATCGCCTCCAAGCGCTCTGTTCATCGTGGGTTGTTGCGCTCCATAGCTAAATTTCACAGCCGATCTATTCCTTTTCGGCCAGGTCTCTCTAACCATCGTGGAAGGACTATGTGAAGAGGCTTTGGCGGCGTCTCCCTTAGCGGGAGTGAAAGGATCCTGGAGAGGTCTGTAACAGGGCGCCCTCGATCGGGCCGGATCGCACCTTGGTCCTTGGATAGCGGGAAGCACTGCTTGAGATCTGCGATCTTCCTCCCACAACGTTCGAATCCTGCTTTCAAATCCATGATCCAGCTGCAATACTATCTCTCCCACCCTGATTTGGCCAGGAACTGTCGGATCGGGTTCATCACCGTATGAAAACCGACCTGGGACTGTGCTGCCCTGAGTCACAGTCTTGGCGGCGGCGATGTTCTGAAGAAACCTTGCGGAAACCCTCGCTGTATCCATTCGGCGATCCCCGTATTCTCCGGTTCTCACCCGATTGAATAAATTCTATTCGAGAATGAAAAGTCTAAATATGTGTATTATCAAAGAAAACCAACACAAATTTTATAAGATGGGATCAAACAAAATTGTTCTTAAGTTGAGTCCGCTAGACTTCAAACGGCGATAAACCATAATTCAAACCAAATTTGCGTTCCAAAATAGCCTGCTGATATCAGCCAATTTTGTGACGCGAAAACCAAATGAATTCCGCCCTAATATTTTTCGGGTCTGAAGTTGGGCTGGCGTACGGAAGGAGAGTTGTGACGCGAATTTCTTATCAAATTCGCCCTAATATTTTTCAGGTCTAGATTTCCACTGCTCGAGCAGCCCAAACAAAGATCTGCTCCAATCAATTTCTGCCACGTGTCCTCAATCAAAAGTTGTCCTGTTCCCGGATGCGAGTGCATTCGATGGCGTTTAAGGTGATGGGACATGGATGTGGCGATTTAATATCAATCCAATTAAGTTTTAACGCTGTTCAATTAGCTGATATTTAAGTTCCAAGGTTTTCACATCAAATCGCATTAAGTTTTAACACTGTTCAAGATCAGACCTCCACTCCTGTTAGCGATTCCGCATGCTCCAATATGATCCGGCCTTCAACTCTCATTAATGAGAGATTAATTATGATGGGCGTTCTTCGATTGCATTGTAGTCGGGTCGATAAAATGGCGTTTCGCTATGGTTTTTCAGACGAGCCGGTTGTTGGGTTACACTGCCTGCTCATTGTGACGAGAAGGAGAAGTGGCCAGCTGAACTGCTACTTAGACCTTGGTGCATATCTGCATTTCTCTCAGTCTAGTCTGTGTCTATCTTCCTCGATTTCGTGGAATCCTGCTTCTCTGTCTTGTCTTGTGCCCACTTCTGAGACTGCACCCATGTCTGGCCTGCGTCAAAGGATGCGTTGCTGTAGGGGGAGCACTAGAGGTCAACCCCTGCATGCTCCCTCCAGCCCCTCAACCAAGTCGTCTTCCCAGTCCATTGATTATTACGCAGGTCGCTATCCAAACCCTAGAAGTGGGCGGGGTCGGGTTCTAGGATCTGGCCACCATATGGGCTCCCCTGCTCCTCATTTCCCCATCGCTTCACCTTCTCCCACAATGTGCACTGCGATTTTTTCCTTTAATTGCTCTCTGAACTGCCCACGAATCACATCTTCAATCACCGTGGTTTTCTGTGAGGAGGCCCAAATGGAGGAACAATGCACTCGTCTGGCGGGTCTGAGCTCAGAAAAAGCCAGCCAGCATTCGGACCTTCAGGAGGGGAGCAGTGGCGCGAATGAGGAGATAGCACCTGGTGATCCTGGACCTTTCAAAGGATGGTGCCGAATTGTCGAGGAACCACTGGAGGAGTAGTTTGGTTAATTTGGTTTTCTTGCTTCGCAGGCCCACTTAATTGGGCATGTTTTAGATTATATTACTATGCTGGACCTCTGTAATATTTTTGAATTCTGTAAACGTTCAAGATTGGTTTCCCTGTATGAAGGCAGTCTTCTTTTTTGATTTTTTGATGACAAATTTTCCATAAGTCTGGGCAATGTTTTTGACTAAAGTCATGTTGTAATTTTATTCCCACTATTAATAGATTAACTTTACCTAGAAAAATAAAATGTGGCCCTGTTTCTATTTTAAACCTATTTTTTTGAAATACAGAGCCATGTTTATATGATTGTTTATAGTCGAAGCACTGCGGGGTGGTTTATTATATTTAATATTTCACGGTCGAATTATGTTCATAACAATTGGAAAAAAAAAATGTTGCCCTGTTTCTATTTTAAACTTGTTTTTTGAAATACAGAGCCATGTTTATATGATTGTTTATAGTCGAAGTGCTGCGGGGTGGTTTATTATATTAATATTTCACGGTCGAATTATGTTCATAACAATTGGAAAAAAAAATGTTGCCCTGTTTCTATTTTAAACCTGTTTTTTGAAATACAGAGCCATTTTTATATGGTCTACGTATTATACTCTTTCTCTGTATATCTACAGGAACCTTTTTTCTATGAACAGGGTGGATGCTGTAGCGGGCTACTAATGGAAACAAGCAAGCCTGAACCTTACATTTTGGATGCAACAGATGGTTACCAATTTTGGAATCAAGCGAGCCTGATCTTACAAACGAGCCTGGGTTTCTGCAGATGGTTTTTATTTCCGGGAACAAGCGAGCCAGAACATACAATCGACCCTGGGTTTATACATATTTTTGCTCTATCATGGATGCTTTTTGTGTGAGGTGTATATCAACAGTACATGTCTCTGCACATTTCCTGTATCCACTTTATGATACTATTTTATGTGTTGACAGGTTATCACTCTGCCTTCAAAACTAGCGATGATGGTCTATGTTGCTGGTTTATTGATATGGTCTGATGGTATTTTTATATTTTGGACATATCACACTCCTCACATGATTAGCGTTTTTCTCTGTTCAAGGATTTTGGGTACTTTAATTTGTATTTGGAATAATGGACGTCGGTACTCTATCTATTCCTTTACTATTCTACATACTACTATTTCACTTTCTTATAGATGCCTTGGGCATATTTGGATGCTTTCTCAGATTTTCGATAATCTCCATGTGGACCGTTACTGGGTTTTATATCATGTCCCTATATGTGACATGGGGTATTTTTCTATCATTGTCTGGGGTGGGACTTCCACTTTTCTGGATGGATATTTGGGTTCCAATCTTCAGATGTGAAAATGTAATGACTTCATGGATTGTTTTACTTCATATAATATATTCAAAACAATGTTTTTTCTCTTGTGCAAAAAAATGATTGTTTATAGTCGAAGCACTGCGGGGTGGTTTATTATATTAATATTTCACGGTCAAATTATTTTCATAACAATTGGAAAAAAAAATGTTGCCCTGTTTCTATTTTAAACCGTTTTTTGAAATATAGATCCATGTTTATATGATTGTTTATAGTCGATGCACTGCGGGGTGGTTTATTATATTAATATTTCACGGTCATTGGAACGCCCACAATTCATAACAAATATTGGAGATTTACTCTCATGTTTTAAAGTTTCATTTTTTTTTTATAAATTGAACCCGCCGTCGGTATACAGCATCGGAATTGCGACAGCTTAAAAACGTCGGAAGAGCGACAGTACAAAAACGTCGGACGAGCGACGTTCAAAACGTCGGACCACATTTCGTCTGAATTGTGACAGTTTACAAAAGTCAGAAGAGCGACGTTCAAAACGTTGGACCACATTTCGTCGGAATTGCGACAGTTTACACACATCGGAAGAGCGACGTCCAAATAGTCGGACCACATTTCGTCGAAATTGCGACAGTTTACAAACGTCGAAAAAGTGACGTTCAAAATGTCAGACTGCATTTCGTTGGAATTGCGATAGTTTACAAACGTCGGAAGAGTGATGTTCAAAAAGTCGAACCACTTTTCGTCGGAATTACGACAGTTTACAAACGTTGGAAGCGCGACGGTTTGGGAAACTTCAGAAGAGCGACGCTTGTTTGGAAGCGACGGAAAAAGTGTCGGTAGTGCGACACTTTGTCAGTGCGCCGGAATTGCGGCGTGATGGAAAACCATGTTTTTCCCGTCCTCGAACTGTCGCTCTTGCGACAACGATGTGTCGGAATAGTGACGAATTGGCCGTCGAAAATTGGGCCAAATTTACTAGTGGGGGTACTGACTACGCTCGCTGGCAGCGGAGCAATCTTTGTGATTTCTTGAGGTGACTCCGTCGGGGTATTGTCCAGGCCTGCTGGTAGTGGAGCAACACCAGAGACTTATTTTAAAATTCTGAATATAATAAGCCTGCTGCCTCACTCTCTGCATCGTCATCAAACTACTAACATGATTAAACGTCTACTTGGGCGTTTTCTGATTAACAAGACCTAGCTGAGGCACAAGGATTGGGCATATCTGTAAAGGTCAAAATAACACAAGAGGTACCCACAACACATGTTCAATATTCCCTTGCATTACTATCCAGACTCAGAATATTGTGGGGATGTTAATAGAGATGCTGGATTCTACCAGTGGTTCACCAGTTGTTGTAGCCGCTACAACACCACCCAAAATTTAGGGTACATTCAAAATTTCGGGTCCCCCTCTGCTTGCTCAACAATTAGGGTTTTGACCCAGCCTTTAGTTAGTGACACCCCTATGACCTATTCTTGCAAAACCCTATCACCACACCCACTTACCTTGATGAATAATCACAACACTAGGACTTGGGGATTTGTTGCTTCAAAGAACACTGAGGGTCCCTCCGTTGGATTCAGAGATATGTTTCCCCCAGATTGTCATGATAGCGGCCTCTGATGTGCTTGAACTATTTCCATCCCCTCGCAAACCTTCTCACCATTATGACAAGATATTTTTGCTGCAATCACGTCATGTGTGGAGGTATGTTGTATAACAATTGTGATCATGCACATACTTGGGTGGAATTTTTTATGGGTGTTAATTACATGACATACTTTCATTAAAAGAACTTCCACTGTGGATCATTTGTGCGTTCTATTTGGGTTTTCTGCCAAGATTAAGGGTCACATGTTAATTATTTTCAGGTTTTGGGACATCATTCGCTAATAGTAACCATGTAATAATTGATATTATAATGTCACGCAGTTTGAGCTCGTGAAGGATATTACCAATAATATCACCACACCACCGCACTGAAGGAAATAAATTGAAGTTAAACTTACAAAAGCTCAATTGCGGAACATGACACATTCATCTTCGTTCCATGTAGGGATGAGAACAAAGGATATGTCTGAGACCATGTCAAATCGGATTGCAAGGGTAAGAGCATTTCGAGCTAAAATGCAAAAAGAGAAAAACATGGAAATCGTAATCGCATAGACTATTTTAGTCTTGTGGATGTCAAATTTCATTTCATTTCATTAAGGAGCACAACCAATGAAAAGAACTTATTTAAATCCAAAATTTTGGTCTTTGAAACTAGTAAAAATAAATACCAACTCGTTCACCTAACCTCATCAATCAACTAGAGTTTACAAGCTCGAACTTCAAATCCCGGTCTAGCTTGGACTTAAAATTATGGTCTACACCATGCCCAATCATCACTCACTTCCGCTATGGTCATCACTCATTTATGAAGGGAGCCACTCAGCCAGATCTAATTTGGAATCCGTGTCGCAGGCCGAGGACCGGACCATAGCAGTTTCAGAACAAAGGCTGGACATTCACACAAATCCACTACTATCATCTCCTGAAAGTTCATTGTTGGAATACATTAGAGTTGGATTTTATTTGCGAATAGGAGAATTGTGTTCAAATCGCATCGGGTGTAATATTGATTTTGTTTTATTGAGTCTTAACAAGCGTGTTGTACAAATTCGAAGGCGCTCAAGCAATGTTTTCCATCATGATTACCACTGTGGGGGTGTCGCCTAGATGAATTTGGGGGAGAAACGTTTAGATTTCCTAAGGCTTAGTGTAATTTGACAGAGAATAGCTCAAACCTGGCATGGAATGCAGACTTCTCAGATATGTTGTGCCACCATGGCATTCGATATTTGTATTCATTGAATTAAGCGATGAAGTGGATGGGAGGAAATAATATTCCTCCTCTGTTGGCTTTACAACCAACATTTCTTCTATGATGTGCTGATTCGTAGAATCCACTGCATCACACACTTCGCCCTTTGTATTGCACCACAACCAATATTCATCAGCGCTCTTTCCGGTTCCTTTCGAAATGTCTGCAAGTGTTGTGCTCTCAAAAACCATGTTCTTCCAAATGGACAAAAGAAACATACTCATAATATTAGATTTGAAAATGTGGTTCAGAAACACAAACAATCACAAGAACTCGACTTTTATGGTAAGGGTCGGTGAGACTCAGCATTCACATGTCCCTACGCCTTCTCTATTATGTATAATTCCCAAAAATAATGAGGGAAATCTCAACTGGAAAAAATCAGAAAGAGTGTGACCTTCGGCCTATTGAGACCAATCATCAAGTCGTAAAGCAGCTGTAGATGTGCCCGATGTGACCTATGGCAAGCACAACTAGTTACTGGTTTGCAAAGCATGTGGAAAAATCGAGAAGTGTGACTTGCATGGAATTGCGACTGTGTGACCACTAGGAGGTCGCATTTCTTCTTAAGTCACTGGGTCGCACAACACGTGGAACAATCGATAAATGCGACTTGCATGGAATTGTGACTGTGCAACCACTAGGAGGTCACATTTTTGCTTAAGTTGCTGGGTCGCAGAGCACGTGGAACAATTGAGAAATGAAACTTGCATGGAATTGTGATTGTGTGACCACTGGGAGGTCGCATTTCTTCTTAAGTCATAGTGAAAGGAAAGCGCGTATGAAAACTAGGGTTTGCTAAAGCATGTGTATGAAATGTCTGATCTGTTCTTATGTGTCACTGCTATCTGTATTCTTTAGTTCTGAGTTGTCTATATCAGTTTGGTTGTATGATTGAGCTCGAATGTGTGGAGTGGGTCCAGTCTGAAAATATGATGAAACGTGGCCTGCAAGTTGTGTCCTAAAGGAAGCTTTGGATCCAGTGTGAAAATCGATGAAACGTGGTCCATAGAGGTGCTGAGGGTCGTAGCCTTCAGTCAGGGGGTTGAAGCTCCCTTCCAGGTGAGGCTGGTAAACGAGATCAGGGGGTCGTAGCTCCCTTCCAAGAGAGGCTGGTAAACGAGTCAGGGGGTTGGAGCTCCCTTCCAAGAGAGGCTGGTAAACGAGCGCAGGTGGGTGCCTACACGTGTTAGTGAGTCACACTTTTTGACACATATGTTGTAAGATGTTTTCTCTATAATAAAATATGAAGGCTGAGCAGCTGCGGCGGTGGTTTTCTCCCAGGCTTGGGTTTCACCTAAAATGCGGGTGTTCATGTGTGATGCTTATGTGTGATGGTTTATTCTGTTCCTACTGCACATGTTTACTGTTTATAGAACATCTAATGAATGAATGATGGAATGATATAAGTGAAGAATTAATGGCATAATTAGATCTCTGTGTATACGCGAGTTTTATGAAGGATATACGCGTGTATACGCTAGTTGTCTTCAGCAAAGTCGCGTATGGGTTTTAGAGCATGAAAAAGTAAAAAGTTTTAGTTTTCCCTAAATACTGATTCACCCCCCCTCTCAGTATTTTTCCCAACAGGTAGTCGGTTTCATAATCTGAATCCAAACTTTGTAGTTCGAATTTGTTTCTGAACTGCATGAATTCTTCTATTTGTTTGTCTCCATCGAACACTAGCCAATATCTTTCGTTATCAGGAATGGCTGGTCTAAATTTTATCTGAGTTGTGCAGTTTTTGGTTTCATATGGCGTTAAGCATGTTCTAGCTACAAAAGCTAAATTGTGGGCTGCAATATTCCCTTTTCTTGGGACAAAAATAAGTTTGGACTCCTCAAAAGTTTTTAAAAGGTCCATGACATTGTTTCAGTAGGCCCTAAGTCTGGGATGATTTGCGTTATATCGCCCATTGACTTGCCTAATGACTAACTCTGAATCCCCATACACATTGATTCTCTTGGCTCCTAACTTCTTCAACAATCATAAGCCTAAGAGAAGGGATTCATATTCCGCTATGTTATTCAAACACTGGAAGTTTAATCTACAGGAAAGGCTATCTGTGTGGTTATTCTCAGTGTTGCGTATCCAGACACCTGCACCGGCATTGGTCTTATTGCAAGACCCATCGAAGTGCATACTCCATAGAGGACTAGTCTCGAGTTTATCATTTGGGTTACTATGCTCTTCAATAAGTGTGCTATCAAATTGTTCTTGGAGGTCAGCACACTGTTGAACTTGTTCTAACTCCTCAGATTTTTTATTGGGTTGAGGACTTCTTTCTTGACTCTTAACGTTTAAAAGAAAAGGACACATAATTTTTAGCTCAAGACCTGTGTTTTGTTTGCTAGAGTTTACAGGTTCGGCAAACTATTCTGACACTCCTACATTATCTTCTTCCTCCTCTCTATCTGTCATTAAATCAGACAAGGTCACTTTTTCACTGGAAGTTTCATCATTGAAAAGGATAAATGAATCCAGGCCTGTGTTTACAGAATAAAGGGGAGAGTTCTGTGGTCTATCTTGGCTAGTCACCATGTATTGCATATGAGACTCCCTGTAAAGTCTTCATGTCTGATTGAGAACAGGGATGGTCGCATAGGTCATGTCCATCTGCATAGTTCCTTGTAACTTGGCTCCCTAAGAACTATATAATATCATTCCATACTTTGTGGGCACATCAGCCACAACAATATCCATGACTAAACATTTGGCTGGAATTTGAGCTAAGTTAACACAGAGGTCTTTAATTAATCCTAAACATTTTACTCTGCTTGAGTCAAAGGAGTAAAGGTCTTTGTAAGGTCTAGTGATTTGTAGACCAAGGCTCTCCATTACAGCTTTAGGCATTAAATTATGAGAAGCCCTGGAATCATGCATAGCGTCATGCAAAATCTTTTCATGAACATTTAAACTTATATAAAAGGGAGGAACATGTCCCTCTTGATATCTACCTTCAATCTTAGGACCACAAATGAACTCTGGCTGGTCATCATTAAGATTGACTGTGTCATTATTATCCTCAATATTTAAAGCCTTCAAAATTTGGGTCCTATAGACATTCTGGGCAGCTAACTCAGTCAAGGGAATAGAGATTTTGATCTTTGAAATTTCCTGCTCTAGGCTGAAAGGAATTTGGTTCTTCAAAGAACTTGTCTCAGCCTTACTAGCTACCAGTCAATCAGCAACATCAGCTTGCTTATTTTTTCTATTTACATTTGAAAAAATGATCTTAACAAGAGTACTAGCTGAAGTGATAGCACTACAAATGTCCACACTCTGTTTTTCATTGTTTTGAGTGCCTTTCTCTCTACCTTTATCAGAATTAACAACTACTATTTTGTCCTTCTGTTTGACAACTTTAGGCTTGGTTGCAGTGCTGTTTTGTTAAGATTTTTCAGAGGTTTTGGTGTTGGGATTTTGTTGACTGGTTTTTCTTCTAAGGTCATATTCTCTTTGAGACTCTATGATGACATTTTCCATGTCTTGATAATAACTTTCATCATCATCTCTTTTGTCATCATAAGGTGTATAAAGACCTTGTTTTCTATCATAGTGGACTTCAAAGTCATCATTATCTACCCCCAGCATGTTGATATCATCTTCCTCTGTTATTTCATCTGTTTCCTCAACCTCACTTACATAGTTTTGATGAAAGGGAGGAATGATCTGTTGATCATCTTCCCTCGGTATATTTTGAGGTTGGTTTCTTTTAAAATTCTGATTTTGGCTTTGATTTCTATTTTGAGGAGTATTTTGGTTTTGAATTTCTTGTGCTCTCTCAAGAATGCTCATTTTCTTCATCATCTCCTCCATCATTCTTTCCATATTTGAGCTGGAAATAGAGGGTGTAGATTCCTCTCTAAAGGACACTCTCTTTTCATTTTTCATTCTTTCTCTCTTCTCTATTAAGCTGACTTCCACAGCAAGAGCCCCCTTTTGCATCTCTTCAAGAGTTGCAGGATCTCTCTCTCTTAGCTGATAGGCCATTTTAGGGTCAAACCCTTCAGGAAACTTGTTTAGAGCTGAGCCTTGTGGAGGTTTTAGATCTGGGGAAAGTGCATTATATACACTGTTGAATCTGGTACAATAAGCTTGTACACTTTCCCCCGTGTTTCTATGGAGGTTCTTGTAATCAGAAAGGACTAGGAGAGGATTCTTCTTTACTTCCCATTTGTTTAAGAATGTCTAATGGAGGGCTTGGAGATCATTGATACTGTGGGGGGTTAAGCCTTTAAACCATTTTCTTACTTCTCGCCCCAAACTTTGAGCAAATAATCTAAGCTTGACAGAATCATCATCAATTTCATTTCTATCAAAGTAGTCATTCATCTTATCCACATGTTGTGATGCAGTTGTAGCATTACTAGCATCATACAATGGAATTTTGGACTGATAGTCCTGTGGAAGATTGACTAATGGTACAAGAAGGACTAAGGGAGCATACCATGCTGCCATGATATGTGGTGGGGGTGGATTCACAAGAGGTGGATTAAAAAAAGGAGAAGTGGGCTGAAGTGGAGTGGTTTGGACAGTGAATGGAGGATGAAGGGATGTGGATGGAACAACAGTAGATTGTTGAGCTGATCTTGGATGAGAGATACCTAAATTGTGAAGGAAATGTAAATCAGGAGGTGTTGCTTCTCTACTACCAGGATGTTCACTTATTTCAGGAGATGAAAGTGAAGACTCAGAATTTAGCTGAGTTATATCATCAAACGACCTAGTTCTAAAGGGATTTACTGAGTCAACTTGTTATTGTTGTAGAGATGAAAGTTTTTCAGGAACTGAATTATCTCTCAAGGGTGATCTGAAAAAATTTGATAATTTAATCCTAGGAGACTTCCTAAGGATACTTTATTGGTTATCAACTATCTCAGGTGGATCAAGGTCAGGATAGGCTCTAGTGTGATTCTTTCTAGGAGCCACTATGCTATGTTTTTCAGACCCAAATAAACAAGAAAAGTTCAACCAAGTATGACAATCTTTAAAAGGTCAACTAATATTGTTACACAAATTTTGATCCTACAGTCCTCTAACTGAGTTTGAATGATATTGCAATGATAAGGGTTCTTCCCAGTGGAGTCTTAAGGTCTGTTCAGGATTGTGGAGTCGCCAAGTGGAAGTTGTTAGCTCTTTTTCAGAGGCAAAATGTTTTATTGTCCACTACCATGTTTATTGGATACCAATCTGAAATAGTTTTGGGTTTTCTGAGTTATTTTTCAGTCCTATTGGTTGTTAAGAGTGTCCTAAATAATCTTCAAAACTTAGCTACGGTTATGAGACAAGGAAAGTCTGCTCTTATGGCTAAGCCAACTGATCTTTCAAGGTTAGACAAACTCTTATGAGAATCCTAGGTTTTTCCTAGTTTGTCACTGATTCAAACAAGCTTCATCATGATTACCATTTCTTGGCAGTGCTTGAAAAGGCTACTTTTTACTCACTAAATAATGTTTGTATAAAATTTTAAGGGGAACCAGATATTTTGGGCTCGATCCCCAGTGGATTCGCCAGAAATGTTGGCACCTTGTAATTAGCAAGATTAGCAAAATTACAACTACAAGGAGAACATTATTTCAACCACTTTGGGATTCTAGGATCTATCCCTCCTAAATCCGGAGAGGGATCTCTCCAATAAGTGCAAATATGGATCTATCTTTGAAGTCTTGGATAATGATATTAGGCTAGTTATGAAGGCCTAGGGTCTTGTTTTTTTTTTCGATGGTTGAGCATGATTATTATTTGAGGTGGAAAGTTCTAAATGCAAATATTTTCAAAGGTATGGAGTTGCAAGAAAATAGAAAAAGCTTTGGCCAAGAAGATAGATAATTGCAGGTTTTAGTCCATTGGGCTATGGAGTCATAATAGGGTTTAATTGAAACAATCAAGGTTCAAGAGTGGTCTATGGGGCAAGTCATCTATGTCCAAGGATCTCTTCAAATTTTTATTTATGGAATGAAATGAAACAATAAGAAGGGGAATTAAACAGATGAAGAACAAAGAGCAGCCCAAGATCAGGCAAGTACTTCTAAACTAGCTTGCTTTTGACATACACTTAAGAAAGACATAAAAGTAATCTAAGATCAGGTAAGTACTTCTAAACTAGCCTGCTTTTGATATACTTTCAATAGAAAAACATTTTTAAAACAAAGGGAAACTTGAAGGCAACTGTTGGAGAAGAAACTAGAGGGTCGGGCTCACCACAAATCCTCTCCTAGCTCTTCTCTACTTGGTAACTTTCAAGACAAACACAAACATAACAAAGAATGGCCTAAGATCTGGTAAGTGCTTCAACGCTAGCTAGCTTTTAACACATTCCAAGGGAAACTTTCAAACAGTCTTTGGGGATAAAACTAGGACCAGGGCACACCATATCTTCCTTAGTTCATCTGTACTTAACATATACTAAAAATAACATTTAAGAATAATATTTAGCTAAGACAGGAGGACGAGGGAATGCTAGCATTCCTACTGCTTAAACTGAATTAAATCATTCCTAAATAACACAATTTTGAAGAAAACATTTAGATAAACATTTTCAATTAGAGAAGGGTACTGATATATAGTAGGTCCTAACTCTAT
This sequence comes from Pinus albicaulis, assembly GCA_034641835.2. Classification (NCBI taxonomy): domain Eukaryota; kingdom Viridiplantae; phylum Streptophyta; class Pinopsida; order Pinales; family Pinaceae; genus Pinus; species Pinus albicaulis. The sequence continues at coordinate 1,866,976,600 of CM076575.1, read as the reverse complement.
GCATGATGTTCTTTATAAGAGAAGATGAACACAGTGAAAACAGAAATAAAATAACAATTTACAATAAGAAATAACATCACCGTCGACATAGACCAGGATCCCATAAATCAGCTTGTATTGATGCTTCAAACCAGTTACAGTATTAAGTCCAATGCTTTAGCTTAGCAATCATCTACACTTCCCAGACTAACTAATCTATCACAAGTAGAGCTTCAAGAGCCAGTGAACACTATTTACAAGTAGAAATCTCAAGCTTAAGTATATTTCAAAGTTCTGCAACCAACCCCTTTCTCATCTTCTCCAGTAGTATTTATAGAAGAATGAGGAAGTGGGATCTGATAAAAGATCTCCTGGGTCAATTAATACAAACTTAATGGCTTCTCAGCCTTTGAAGGGCTTGATGAAGAAGTTTACAGATGTTTTATGTTTGTATTAATTGTTTTACATTTTAAGATTAAGCTTGATGGGAGCTCTTATTGTCTTTTGAGGCTCTGTGTTATGTTAAAGTAACTTTGCTGATATTTTGTCATTAAGTTTATTTGCAGAATTAACTCTCTGGTTGCGCTGAGGCAAATATCTGATCTTGATCAATAACTTCGGCCTCTGTTTGAATGCTTTGAGGCACAGGTGGCTTTGTGGTATCCGAGAGGAATCAATTTGCCTCTGATGTGGTGGTGGAGGCTTTTTTGTCTGATAAACATTTATGATTTTCTTTAAACTGTGTTTTAATTTGGAGGATTAGGCTTTTGATAATCAATCTTAGCCGTAATCCTCATAAATTTGTCTTCAATCTTCCATTCTGGTGCATTCTGTCTTCGACACTGATACTCTTTGATTGTGATTTTATTCACTGTGTCTTGCTGATGTGTAGGCCGCGCAGGGCTCATATGGCATCAATGTGATCAAGAGCGAAACCCACTACAAGTAGGTTTGTCTTTCATTTACCAAAATGAATCTACAACCTTCATATATGTATCATTTTCGCAGATTCATAACTCTGAAACTGATCCTGGGACCTGTGGGTTATGGGCCCACATACACAATCGACGGGTTTTAATTAAATTCACACGCCATACCTTAGTTTATCCCCCGAGCTCCTTTGAGTGCGATCACTGTTCGATGAGCCAGCCTCAGATCAGACGGCATACGTCAATATCGCGTTGAGCCCACAGTCGACATTTAACGCGCGATGAGGCAGTATTGTCCCGTCGACGTGGCGGCTTTTCACAGGATCACTTGCTATTGAGTGGTTTCCTTTCCGTACCAAAAGCGGTGCGATCAAAACTGCTTCCGGCTTTTGAACAGTAAGTGACCATAGGTTAAACCGGGGTTAATACCCTGCTTCCTATTCACTTCGTTCCATTAAAATCAAGGTTCAAACCTCGGAACTGTGGCTCCATTAACTCATTCCCAGCCTTCGGCTTTCTCTTTAATATGATGGAAAAACCATTTAATCACCCTTTATCAAATAACATACCCCGAACTTCAAAAATTCCCGATAAAACCAAGCTGCATATACCATTTCGGGTTAAAAAAGGAGCCCGCTAACGTCAGGGTCTTTGTGACCCAAAATTTTTATCAAATCCGCCCTATAAAGCATATCAGGTCCGTTTGGGGCCTGCTGACATCAGCCCAAATGTGACCCGAAATTTTTAACGAATCCGCCCTATAAAGCATATCGGGTCCATTTGCAGCCTGCTGACATCAACCCAAATGTGACCCGAAATTTTTATCAAATCCGCCCTATAACAATTTCGGGTCCAGATTTCGCGACTATGCGAGCAACCAAACAAGACCCGCTCCAATCAGTTGTTGCCGCATGTGTGCTGACGTGTATGTTGACTAGGCGTTGGGGACCTCTAGTTTTGTGGGACTGCTGACTGCTGTCATGGCCGTGGGGACCACTAGGGTGATTGATTTGTGGGTCGTCGATCTGCAGATCAGATCAACGGTGGGGAGTGAATCGGAGGGATAACAATCGAGGTTCAGAATAGAAAGAGCCCAATAAAACTTGCCGATGCGATTAAGCGCTTGAATGGTTCAACGCTTGGTTCCAGCACCAAGCCGTATGGAGGGGAAGTGGTTAAGACTTTAGCCCAAGGGGGCTTAAGCCTTTATACGAAAAATATATGTTTTTTCATGATTTTTTCTGGTTTTCAAAGGATTTTGAGGGTTTCAGTACAACTTAAAAATGAGTTTTAAACCATGGAAAATTATTTTCATGAATGGAAGAAGGGGAAATATGAAAAATAGAGGATTTTTATGGAGGGAAAGGGGAGCAAAATGGAGGTTAGTTTTTCAAGTGAGGAAAGGGAAAAAAGATGATTTTGCAGCAGTTTCTTCTCATGAAATTAGCAGAATTTCTGAGTATAAAATGGAACAGTAGTGAAGATTTGGACAGAGGCATGAGGCCTTCAAGAGTCTTCAAGAGATAACACTTTTTTGCAATAAAATTTTCTCCTTGAAGGCTCCAAAAAAATATTTAGCCACCTTTTGGTATAACAAATTTATTAGGTGGCTAACAGATTCCACCAATCACCAAAAACGAAAATGTAAAATAGTCATTCTTTTTAAGAGAACACAAAATTCTTTTGTACCTTGAATGCTATAAAGGACCCTTTTTCCACATTCTAGTAAATTTGTCTAAGTTATTACATGAATTCAAAAGGATTATTAGCTAATCATGAAAAAATTGAATGAGTATTTGTTAAATAATTGAGGCATCCAATGAACTACCCATGGGTAATGCTATTCACCAATTCCCCCCTTCAAAATTTGGAAGTTTTATGTTTTTCTCCGAAGGTGTAAGAGAGGGTTTACAATCCCCCATGTCAAATTCATTCAACAATTTTGTTGCATATTTGGTTTTACTAAGAAAGATTTGATGATATTTTTGAGAAGATTCCAATCCAAGATAGTATTGAAGTGGCCCCAAGTTAGTCATTTTGAACCCTTGTGAAGTTCTTATATCACATGCTAGATGTCAACTTCATGATCCCTTATACTAAACAATTCATCAACATAATAAGCAATGACTACCAAGATTTGACATTGCATCTGAAATACAAATTTGATCCTGACTTATGCAGGAAGGCAATAAAATATAGAAATACACATAAACATAGAGATGCAGCTAAAATAATACTTCATTTCATTAATATCAAATAACTTAAATATGCTTACAGACAGAATGGAAATAAACTAGCTAGGGCGCTGGCAACTTATCTATGAGAAGAGATGTGGTGGCTACAGGCATCTGAACTGTGTTACAATGAGGCTCGAAGGCCTATTTATTATTTAGAAACAATGGAAAACCCTGAACCTCAAAAAACATAACCCTAGGTGATGAAACGCCAAACTAAGGGACCTGTTCGGGTAAATTGGTACATCAATTTCCTGGAGTTATAACTTTGGCATACGTTCTTCGTTTGACGCACATGATACCTAGTTAGAAATATCTATCCGAGCACTAAAATTACTGATATTGAATTTTAGGTTGAAGACTTACATTCACTGATGGTGATTTTCCAAAAAAAACTTCGTTTAGGGTCTCAAAACGGCTCCAGAAGTACATGCCTTGAAAAACTGCCAAAAATAGTAAATTGTGCTATAATTTAGGAAACTAAAAAACTAAAAGAAACAATGGTGGGGGTCCAACTAGAATGGGTGGGTGGCCACCAATATACACCTGGATCATTAATCCCCCCTTAGGAAGCAATGGTCCCCATTACGTTGAGTTCCTTCATGAGATGAGGAAACTTCTATTGAACTTGGTCCATGGTGAGCCACTTGCCCTGGTGAAGGAGTTGGCCTGCTTTGAAAACTCAATATAGTTGGATCCTTTTTTTTCAGGTTTTCTTGATCTATGTGTCCATGATCCAATAAATTTTGTCTTGTTCCATGCATTCTGTATTTAACTCTATTGGTGTGAGTTGTTCTGCAATGTCGTATGTGTCCAATAATGGTGGAAAGTACGGCTGAAGGCGGTCCACATTGAACATTGTGTGTAGACCAAGGAATGGTGGAATACTGAGCTTGAAGGCATTTTCCTCTACTTACTTGGTGATTATTTATGGCCCATATCGGAGCAGGCGAAGCTTCTAGTGGGGCCCAGCGAGGTGCTCCTTTGGCAAATGTAGCCAAACTTTGTTGCCCACCTGGAACTTGTGTGGCACCCGATGTTGATCATGTTGTTGGTTGTAATTAGCATTGGCTATGTCCAATATTTAATGGACCTGTTGGAGGATGTGTTGAATGTGCTCAATGAATTTTTTTGCCTTTTCGGCTTTGGACAGGACATGAGCCGAATCTGCCTAAGTAGCTGCAAATGATATGGCCACATCAATGGGACATAGTGGCCAGAATCCCAAGCCGACCGGAAAGAGGTTGTGGTCAGTGGAGTTGTGGAGAGACCAATTATAGTTGTGCTATACATAGGGGATGCTCCCATCTAATGTGTGTGGATTATTTTAGTTGTACATGCGCAAAATGTGTACAATCATCCCGTTGACGACCTCTGTATGTTCACCATTTTGGAGAGGGAAAGTTGTGGACTTGGTGAGCTTGGTGTCCAGCAATGGCTAGAGGCTAGACCAAAATGTACAGAGGAACCTGTTGTCCCGATATAATATGATAGACAGTGGGATCCCAAAGTGTTCCCACACTCGTTCAAATAAGAGTTTAGCAATGGCTTTTGTTGTGATATTCTTCTTGCAGATCGTCATAATGGCCATCTTCGAGAATCTTTCGACGACCATAAAAACACAGGCATTGCCATGCTGGGTAGAAGGAAGGTCCAACATGTAATCCTTGGAGATGGATTCCCAAGGTAAACTAGGGGTAGGCAGCGGATTATAGAGGCCTTTCTTCTTGATGGTCGGTTTGTCAAAGTCACAGACAATGCAATATGTGATGTACTTCTCCACATCTTGTCGAAGGTTCGGCCAATAGAAAAACTTCTGTAGTACTTCCATTGTTTTCTTGACCCTGAAATTCCCAGCGATCCAACTATAGCGCGCTTCCCAAACCATATTGGCACACTTGCTTGAAGGAACACAAAGGTGTCCCAGGTGACATAACAGTGCATCCTGGAGGTGAAAATTTGGAACTTTCTTACCCTTCAAGTGCGTCTTGTATGTGTGGTTGAATTTTGGATTGCTTTTGTAGAGAAGCGGCCAGTCAAAATTCTCGTGCCCATAAGAGTTAAGCACGGTGGTTAGTGCCACAATTGGTAGTCAGCTAAGGCATTTTGCAGCATTATTGGTGTTTCCCTTCTTGTCCTTGATGTTCAAATGAAATTTTTGCGGGTATGTAGACCACTTCTGATGGCGATCATTCTGCAACTTTCATTGTGTTTGTATGAACTGCAGGGGTTGGCGGTCTATGTGGATGACCATTTCCTTCCCCAAAATGTAATTCTTCGAATGTAAGCAAGCATGTACAATGGAATACATCTCTTTGTCATAAGTGGGATATTTCTAGACTGTGTTGTAAAGTGTCTCACTATGATATGCCACTAGATGCCACTATTGAGTAAGAACTTCCCAAATAGCATAGTGAGAGGCATCTGTCTCGATATCAAATGGTTTTTGCAAGTTTGGTGATGTGAACACTAGTGAAAATTATAGGCAATGTTTCAACTCTATGAACACCTTTTATTGAGATTCAGACCAAAACAATTTTTCTTTCACTCCTCCCTTAGTGACTTGACTCAAGAGACAAGTGATATGAGAGAATCCCAACATGGACCTGTGGTAGAAATTGGCAAGACCCAGAAAGTTATGGAGCTCTATTAGAGTGGTTGGGGCTGGCCAATCCTGAATTACTAAGATCTTGGTTGGATCTGTTAGCCCCCCACAAATTTTTTGATAAGCAAACAGGGGGCTAAAATTCTTTTGAGCCTTCAAGGAATGCATTTCCTTTGAAAACACATCATCCTTGAAGCCTCCTTGTGCCTTTTGTCCTTTGATAAAATCCCCTCTGTTGATTCCCATTATAAAACCTCTCTGTTTGTGAAGAAATGCCCAAAGGCCTTTATTTTCCCCTTGTATCTCTGCAGAACTCTCCATTTTACCCCTTTTTTCCCCTTTGCAAATTCCCCTTTCCATCCCAAAATTTCCCCCTTAATCCTCCTAAATCTCCCAAAAATCCCCTTTAAATCCTACTCTTACCCTTTGTTTGGCCAAATTCCCCTTTTTTTCCCCTTATCGTTACCCTTTCCCAATCTTAAAATTCATTAAAAAGAGCCCAAAAAAACCCACTTTGCCACATTATAATAGGGCCTAGCCCCTTTTCCGCTAGCCCCCAACCACTTCCCCACGTGACCCGCACCTGGGACCAAGCGTTTAAGCCTCGGGCGCTTATCGCAATCGGAGTCATCGGGCAGGCGTTTTTATTTGTTACGTTGAAAAATCCTAATGCGATGGGTTTTCGTTAACAAGTCCTGCGATGTATTCAATACCATTGATCTATCACGTAGATCCGAAGGTGGAGCGCTAATTGCACCCCCCGCCCAATCGCAATCGGAAATTTAAAATGGTGCCGCTCTCGTTTCCCCCAATTGCGATCCCCGATCGCATTCTCCACCGTTGATTCCCCCATTGATCCTACAGCCCGGCGCTAATCGCTCAATCACAATCACAAATGTTAATGTGTCACCCCGCTGCCTCCCCGATTGCAATCCCTCGACTGCATCTCCACCATTGATCTGTCAATTATATTCGATGGTTGAGCATCAATCGCACTCCCCGCCCAATCGCAATCGCAACTTTCGTTGTGCCACCCCTTTCGCTCCTTCTGTTTGTGACCTTCCAATCCAATCTAAGTTGTCCATCCCTCTGCTAGATCCAACGGCCATCGCATGATCGCTGCCTTGCTCCAATCGCAATCGCATTTCTCAATTTTTGTCACTTTCCACCCCTTGCGATTGCGATCCGCCGATCCAATCTCAACTGTCCATTTAAGCCAAGATCCAATGGCCAGGAACCAGTCGCGCCATCATTCAAATGGATTGTAAAACCTCTCGTTTCTCCCCTCTGATTGAATTGTAGCCCTCGATCTCCTCCTGAGATCCGACGGCCTGAAAGAATCGCCCTCCACCCACGCCGAGTCCCACCACATACACGCGTTTCATTGCATTTTCATCCATTTCCTTTGCATTTCTGCTTTTAACCAAACTTCGCAATTTGCATTAAAGTTAATATTTCATATTCATTACGCCCATTATTAGAAAACCATCCCGTTGTTTCATCTCCGCTGTCGATCTCCGCCACTAGACCATGATCAAACGGTCCACACGCATTCTTCCATCAAACCCTATTGTTCGCTGGTAACACCATATCAATGCATTTTCACCATTGTTTCATTTAAAACTACCATTCTTACCACCACCACACTATCATTTCCTCTGCCCTCCGTATCCATCCTCCCTCCCATGCATTGGATTTCTTAACACAGTTGTGGGTTTTTTGCAGGGTACAAGCAGTGAAACGCTGCCATGATTACACAGTTTTTAATACAGCGGAAAATTTTCACCGACAGAGACAGAAAGGAGCAGCAGAGAATCTAAGGCACGAAAATGAATATCTTTGAGCCTTAAATCTGTGTTTTAGAAGCAAAGTACCTGTTTGAAGACATCATAGATCCTGCAGAGGATATGGAGCACAGAAATTAATGAATAGCAGGTTTTTTTTACATCAGCAAAATGTTTTTCTCCATGGAAGGACGGGGTGCTCATACTGTTTTTAATCTATTCCATGTTCTAGAGAATATTTCCACCTTGACCACAGTCCAAAAACATCAGAGCATGTGTTATGTGGTATGGCGGACTTCTCCGTCATTTATTTTCCTCTTTTGTTTATTCACCAGAGTACTACACAGTACTGCAACCATAGTACATCAGAGTCATACCAAAGTAATTGGAAGACTAAAGAAGATTACTCCTTCGTTCCGAAGGGTACCAGATATAAATGCAGAGAATTTAAACAGAATGGGCTTCGGTCCTCTCTTTCTTTCCTGAGTTTTAATGCTGCATTTAGTTTCCACCTACCTCCTCGGCTCATCCTTCTGCTATAAAACTCATGAGAAAATTATTGTAAAGGTTTTTGATTGGATATCAGTAGAATGCAAGCTGTTTCTCTTGAGACAAGTTCTCTATGTAAGATTGTAAGATAGGCTGAGGAAGGTTTATCAGGCTGAATATCAAGTTGTAAGTAATATTGTACTTGACTGGTGTTGCACTTAATATGACAAGCACATTCCTTTGGATCCTGATCTAAAGCTGCGGTGATGTTTTTCTGTCTCTATGTTTTATTTCATTCCATCTCATTTCTTCTGGCTTGCATCAGAAATCTGGCATAGGATTTGCCCCTGTTAGGCACCCTATGTTTTTTCCCTCCTTGCCTTAATGTTTTCTGCTAAATGTGTTATCTAAGAATTAGTTTCAGTTAATTTAACCAGTGTAGTGGATGACATTGCCTGCTAGCTGATGTATGAATTGATGAATCTATTTCTTAGATGTTCCTATTAGAATTTAATTGGTTGAATTGAGAACACTGGGAGATTAGGACTTTGTCTCTGGCCTCACTAGGATCTTTTTCACTTCAATTAAACCTTTCTAAGTTCCCTCAAGTTGCTCTTTTTCCCTCCTTTGAGAGTTGCCTCTAAGTATGTCCAAGCAGGTCTGGAGTTAAATGACCTCTGACCTGATCTATAGACAGAAATTGGTATCCTCTCCTTCTTCCACCTTCTTCCTTATTGTTCCATTCCACCAATCATTTTAGGATCCAATACTTTAGATGACTAGCCCAACTAAAAGCCTGCATGTTGAACAGCAAGTAAACCCTTTCCTGACTCCATTTCCCAATGGTCTTGAATGTTCCCTATATTATCACTCCTTTGCCTAAAGTCCTCTTTGCTCATCCTTGTCTCATATTGAACCCTTCTTTCCTGATTCTCAGCAACCAAACATACAATTAAACAAACAACCTGAGCCTTATAACTAGCCTAATATCTTAACACCGAGCTTCAAAGACATATACCTTTGACATATCATAGAGAGATCCCTCTCTGGACCCAGGAGGGCTAGATCCTAGGGTCTGAAATTGGTTTGATGTTGTCTCATCTTTTGGTATTGCCAACCTTGCCAAAACATCGGAACCCCAACATAATGGCGACTCCACTGGGGAAATCTGAGAGCCTATAACTGCTAAACATTAATCTGTCTCCCAGTATCGTCACCAAAATATTGGCGACTCCACTGGGGAATTCTGAGTATTGTCCATCCTACTACATTGCAAGAGTCTCAAAAGCCTAGAAACTCTAGTCAGGTTGGTAGTGAAACACTTCCATGTGCATTCTAACTTCTCTACCATTTGTTGTGTTTCTCCCACACTCTTAGACAGAGTTTGGAAAAGGGCCAGGTAGCCTCCAGATCTCACACTCTTTAGGGGTGACATATCTGGTAAAAGCCCTCCCAGTCAATCTCTGGTTAGAGTTTGTTGTGTTTTAAAGATATCCTTGAAAAGGGACATCTCATAAGCACTATGGTGGACAGTGTATCCTCCAGAAGCATCCTAAACCTTCCACCTGACGACTCCACAACTCTTTAAAGATCAAAGACTCCACTGGTGATCAGTAGGCTGTTGATTACCTTTGTTTTCACATGACTCCACTGGGAGACCAGTCACATTACAACATCATTCCCACAAATGGAAGACTCTGAGTTAAGCCCCCTTGAAGAGTTTCGTTATGGAATATCAGGTATACTAGCCCAAATCAGAAGTAAAGACCTTCCAGAGGTTTTACGTTCCAGCTCAAGATTCAATGATCAACCTAAGCTGAAGAAAGTTTTTCTAGAAGTGCTAGTGAAAAGGTATGAAGATGAGATTGAATTTTTGAACTCACAAGAGAAATCATACCATTTCAGAGACCCCAGAGCATTTTTGGAAAGTCCCCCTTCCCCTAAGAGGGAAGAGATTCCACTGCCTGTTGAAGTACAAGAAGAAGGTGATCAGGCTTTCAATAGCCACTTTGAAGATGTAGTGGAGGATGCAGTAATCAAAGCTACCCAGGATAAAGATAGCCTACTAATCAAGGGGGGCCTAAAAGAAGAACTTGTACATCATGTGTTCATTGGTCCTGTGGCAGAATATATGGAGGCCCTAATTTGCTCAAATACCCCACCATTGATCTTTAACGCGGGCCAGATTCATCAGGAGTGGTCACTACTGATGGTAACCTCAGTTTTGAAGAACTACATTCAGAGCACCCTGTGGTTATCTCTGGCAGGAAGTCAATGCTCATATCCTTTTTTGCTACTGCTTGACTGGCTGCATTGGCATTATTGTATCACCTAGAACATCAGAGATTTCCAAGTAGAGTAGGGTAGGCACGAAAAGCTCAATAAAGCTCAGCCTGTGAGCATGTAGTTAGTTGTTTAATTTTTGTAAAGTCCAGCAAGTCAGACAGTCTAATCCTGGCTTGACTGTTTTCAATTTCTGTCTTAGAACGTAGAGAAGAAGTCTGCTAGACAGTTTAATCCTAGAAGATAGTAGTTTAGGTAGAGAAACTATGGGGCCAACAGTCTAATCTGGTCTCATGGAGTAATAAGGGTAGCAGTAGAATAGGTTTATTTTCCTGCTTGTAAATATTGATGGTGAAAAGGGTCTGCAAGTCCAAATGCACCCAGAAGAAAAATGTTAAGACTATAGTATGGGTAGGTAGTTGTTTGGGATAATTTTTACTGCCGATATGATGTCTTCATGATTTTTGGTAGCTGATATAAAGAAATAAAGGGATGTGCCAAGCAGTAAGCATCTGGCCTACACCAAAGATCATTCGCTGGATTCTTGACTCCTTCAAGAAGAAGCCATCCCCATGTGGAGCCACTGTTAGCCCCCCATAAATTTTTTGACAAGCAAACAGGGGGCTAAAATGTTTTTGAACCTTCAAGGAATGCATTTCCTTTGAAAACACATAATCCTTGAAGCCTCCTTGTGCCTTTTGTCCTTTGATAAAATCCCCTCTGCTGATTCCCATTATAAAACCTCTCTGTTTGTGAAGAAATGCCCAAAGGCCTTTATTTGCCCCTTGTATCTCTGCAGAACTCTCCATTTTACCCCTTTTTTCCCCTTTTCAAAGTCTCCTTTCCATCCCAAAATTTCCCCCTTAATCCTCCTAAATCTGCCAAAAATACCCTTTAAATCCTACTCTTACGCTTTGTTTGGCCAAATTCCCCTTTTTTTCCCCTTATCGTTACCCTTTCCCAATCTTAAAATTCATTAAAAAGGGCCCAAAAAAACGCACTTTGCCACATTATAATAGGGCCTAGCCCATTTTTCGCTAACCCCCAACCACTTACCCACATGACCCGCACCCGGGACCAAGCGTTTAAGCCCCGGGCGCTTATCGCAATCGGAGTCGTCGGGCAGGCATTTTCCTTTGTTACGTTGAAAAATATCGATGCGATGGGTTTTTGTTAACAAGTCCTGAGATGTATTCAATACCATTGATCTATCACGTAGATCCGACAGTGGAGCGCTAATCGCACCCCCCACCCAATCGCAATCGAAACATTAAAACAGTGCCGCTCTCGTTTCCCCCGATTGCGATCCCCTGATCGCCTTCTCCACCGTTGATTTCCCCGTTGATCCTACGGCCCAGCACTAATCGCTCAATTGCAATCGCAAATGTTAATGTGTCACCCCGCTTCCTCCCTGATTTCAATCCCCCGACTGCATCTCCACTATTGATCTGTCAATTAGATTCGACGGTTGAGTGTCAATCGCACTCCCCGCCCAATCGCAATTGCAACTTTCGTTGTGCCGCCCCTTCTGCTCCTTCCGATTGTGACCTTCCGATCCAATCTAAGCTGTCCATCCCTCCGCTAGATCCAACGACCATCGCATGATCACTACCTTGCTCCAATCGTAATCACATTTCTCAATTGTTGTCACTTTCCACCCCTTGCGATTGCGATCCGCCGATCCAATCTCCACTGTCCATTTAAGCCAAGATCCAATGGCCAGGAACCAGTCACGCCATCGTTCAAATGGATTGTCAAACCTCTCGTTTCTCCCCTCTAATTGAATCATAGCCGTCGATCTCCTCCTAAGATCCGACGGTCCTGAAATAATCGCCCTCCACCCACGCCGGGTCCCACCACATAGACGTGTTTCATTGCATTTTCGTCCATTTCCTTTGCATTTCCGCTTTTAACCAAACTTTGCAATTTTCATTAAAGTTAATATTTCATATTCATTATGCCCATTATTATAAAACCATCCCACTGTTTCATCTCCGCCGTCGATCTCCGCCACTAGACCATGATCCAACGGTCCACACGCATTCTTCCATCAAACCCTATTGTTCGCTGGTAACACCATATCAATGCATTTTCACCATTGTTTCATTTAAAACTACTGTTATTACCACCGCTGTGCTATCATTTCCTCCGCCCTCCGTATCCATCCTCCCTCCCATGCATTGGATTTCTTAACACAGTTGTGGGTTTTTTGTAGGGTACAGGTGGTGAAACGCTGCCATGATTACACAATTTTTAATACAGCGGCAAATTTTCACCGACAGAGACAGAAAGGAGCAGCAAAGAATCTAAGGCATGAAAATGAAGATCTTTGAGCCTTAACTCTATGTTTTAGAAGCAAAGTACCTGTTTGAAGACATCACAGATCCCGTAGAGGATACAGAGCACATAAATTAATGAATAGAAGGTTTTTTTTACATCAGCAGAATGTTTTTCTCCATGGAAGGACGGGGTGCCCATACTATTTTTAATCTATGCCGTGTTCCAGAGAATATTTCCACCTTGACCACAGTCCAAAAACATCAGAGCATGTGTTATGCGGTATGGTGGAATTCTTCGTCATTTATTTTCCTCTTTTGTTTAATCACCAGAGTACTACACAGTACTGTAGCCAGAGTACATTAGATTCATACCAAAGTAATTGGAAGATTGAAGAATATCACTCCTTCATTCTAAAGGGTACCAGAGATAAATGCAGAGAATTTAAACAGAATGGGCTTCGGTCCTCTCTTTCTTTCCTGAGTTTTAATGCTGCATTTAGTTTCCACCTACCTCCTTGGCTCATCCTTCTGCTATAAAACTCATGAGAAAATTATTGTAAAGGTTGTTGATTGGATATCAGTAGAATGCAAGTTGTTTCTCTTGAGACAAGTTCTCTGTGTAAGATTGTAAGATAGGCTAAGGAAGGTTTATCAGGCTTAATATCAAGTTGTAAGTAATATTGTACTTGACTGGTGTTGCACTTAATATGACAAGCACATTCCTTTGGATCCTGATCTAAAGCTGTGGTGATGTTTTTCTGTCTCTATGTTTTATTTCATTCCATTTCATTTCTTCTGGCTTGCATCAGAAATCTGGCATAGGATTTTCCCTTGTTAGGCACCCTATGTTTCTGCTCTCCTTGCCTTAATGTTTTCTGCTAAATGTGTTATCTAAGAATTAGTTTCAGTTAATTTAACCAGTGTAGTGGATGTCATTGCCTGCTAGCTGATGTATGAATTTATGAATCTGTTTCTTAGATGTTCTTGTTAGAATTTAATTGGATGAATTGAGAACACTGGGAGATTAGGACTTTGTCTCTGGCCTCACTAGGATCTTTTTCACTTCAATTAAACCTTTCTAAGTTCCCTCAAGTTGCTCTTTTGCCCTCCTTTGAGAGTTTCCTCTGAGTATGTCCAAGAAGGTATGGAGTTAAATGACCTCTGACCTGATCTATAGACAGAAATTGGTATCCTCTCCTTCTTCCACCTTCTTCCTTATTGTTCCATTCCACCAATCATTTTAGGATCCAATGCTTTAGATGACTATCCCAACTGAAAGCCTGCATGTTGAACAGCAAGCAAACCCTTTCCTGACTCCATTGCCCAATGGTCTTGAATGTTCCCTGTATTATCACTCCTTTGCCTAAAGTCCTCTTTGCTCATCCTTGTCTCATATTGAACCCTTCTTTCTCGATTCTTAGCAACCAAACATACAATTAAACAAACAACCCAAGCCTTATAACTAGCCTAATATCTTAACACCGAGCCTCAAAGACATATACCTTTGACATATCATAGAGAGATCCCTCTCTGGACCCAAGAGGGCTAGATCCTAGGGTATGAAAGTGGTTTGATGTTGTCTCATCTTTTGGTATTTCCAACCTTGCCAAAACATGGGAACCCCAACAGGATCCACATGCACCCCCCATTCATCAATAATGTATCCCAGATACTGAACCTGGATCATGCCAAAATTTCACTTCTCAAATTGGCACACAACTTGTGTTGCTACAATGTTTCGAGGACCTGTTAGATGTGGTGGAGGTGTTCTTCCCAAGTCTAACTAAAGATAAGGATGTCATCCAAGTAAAACACCACAAATTAGTTAATGAAGGGTTTCAGTATGTCTTCCACCAGCCTCATGAAGGTTGCGGGAGCATTCATCAACCCAAAATGCATGACGAGCCATTCGAAAAGGTCTTCCTTGGATTTGAAGGCAATCTTCCATTCATCGGAGGGCTCGATCGGTACCTAGTGATACCCAGACTTCAAGTCAATATTTCTAAAATATTTTTTCCCCTTGAGTTGGTCTATAAGTTCATCAATCTGTGGGATAGGGTACCTATTCTAGACAATGATCTTGTTCAACGTCTGATAGTCATTACAGAGTCTCCAAGTCCCATCCTTCTTCTGTACTAAAATGATCGGGCTCCCACAGGGTGATGAATTTGGTCGGATGTGGCCTTTCTGCAGCAACTCCTGAATCTGCCTCTTGATTTTGTCGTTCTCAAGAATAGAGCGCCAATATATTGTTTCGTTGGGCAGTGACGCACCTAGGGTCATATCAATGAAGCGCTTGACCTAATAGTGAAGAGGCACCCCTAGGGGTGAGGTGAAGATTTCCATGTACACCTCCATCACTTTGTCCATCTGTTGTTGTCATGCGCATGAGCCCTGTCTAGAGGTCATGGCCATAGCCTTTTTCTTATCCTCGGGATGGATCAATAGGAAAATAAATTTCCCAGTTTTGGAAATGACCTTGTTGCATTGTTTTGCAGTAACCAAAGAGATGGCGATAGGTGGTGCTACCTTAGGTATCATGTACAACTTATTTCCCAAAGTAACAATAACAACATGAGGCCTGGACTAATACACAACATGTCACTTCCACAAATATGGTTTTCCTAATAATACATCACAAACGTCAAGAGGAGCAATGTCACATAATACCTCATTCATGTAGGGCTTGATGTTGTAGGGAAGGTGACATTATTGGCTGACGCGGAGATCCCGTCCTTGGTGAATCCACCCGATGGTGTACATTTGTGGGTGTGTTGTAGTCAGAAAGCCTAGTTGCTTCACGACCTCTACTGAAATGAGTTTATTTTTTATCACGTTGTTGACAATGAACTGCAGCGAAGAACCCTTTACCCACATCTGGGAGTGGAAGAGGCACTCCCCCTCCTCTGAATCTTTCAGCTCCTCCTTATGGATCTTCGTGATGGAAACGTTGACATTGGGCTCCGCAATGATAATATGCTTCCTTTTTTCATTCCCCTTGTAAGGTTTTAAATTAGATTCAGAGTATGCATCTGATTCATAAGTCTTCATCTCGGCCACCAGTGATTGCTTGGCCCAACACTCACTTGTATTGTGAGCGGATCTCTTATAGAACTCACACCACTTTCCTATGTCCTTCTTTGGATTCGCGATGTTGTTCTTTTCTTGTGGCTTTGGTGGGTTTTCCTGGGACGTCATTCCTTGGATTTGTCCTTTGTTCTACATTTTGGGGGCATCTTTCCCTTGCTTCTGATTTGAAAATCCAAAGTCTCGCTTCTTCTATTTGAATTTATACTCAATCTTGGAAGCATATTGGTATGTTGCACCAAGAGAGGAGATGTCAAGGAACTTCGTTTCCTCCTGAACACATCGGCCTCCCCTGCTCCCTCATCCTTATTTTCCTCCTCCATGGGAGTTCGTCGAGGTTAGCGATGTCGATCTTGCAAAGGGTCAACCAGATCGAGCCCTAACTCCTTATACCCCGACCTCGTTGGGGACATGAAAAGAAGGATCGAGAAAGTACCACTCATCTGAACTTATGCAGGAATACAATAAAATAAATAAATACACATAAATGTAGATATGCATAAAAAATAACACTTCATTTCATTAATATAAAATAACTGAAATATGATTATAGACCGAATGGAAATAAACTAGCTAGGGTGTTGGTAGCTTATCTCTAAGAAGAGATGTGGTGGCTACAGGACTCTAAATTGTGTTACAATGAGGCTTGAAGGTCTATTTATCATTTAGAAACAATGGAAAAGCCTAAACATCTAAAAACCTAACCCTAGGAAATGAAACGCAAAACTATATGCCCCATTGGGGAAAATTGGTACATAAAATTATCGGGGTCGTAACTTTGGGATATGTTATTTGTTTGACGCACACGATACCTCATTAGAAATATCTATCCAAGGAATATAACTAATAAAACTAAACTTCAAGTTGATACCTCACTTTCACCAGTGGTGATTTTCCAAAAAAAAAGTCGTTTATGGCCTCAAAACAGCTCCGGAAGTTCATGACCCGAAAAACTGTCAAAAATAGTAAATTGTGATACAATTAAGGAAACTGGAAAACTGAAAGAAACAATGGTGGGGGTTGAAGTGGAATAGGCGAGTGGCCACCAATATCCACTTGTATCATTCCTACCCCCTTAGGAAGCAATGGTCCCCATTGCGTTGAGTTCCTCCATGTGATGAGGAAACTTTTGTTGAACTTGGTCCCTTGTGAGCCACTTTCCCTGGTGAAGGAGTTGGACTACATTAACAACTCGATATATTTGGATCATTTGTTTTTTGGTATTATTGATTTGTGTTTCCATGATCCAATCAGTTGTGGCTTGTTCCATGTAGTCTGGGTTTAACTTTTTTGGTGTGAGTTGTTCTGCAATGTCAGATGTGTCCAACAATGGTGGAAAGTAGGGCCAAATGTGGTCCACATTTAACACTGGGTGAAGACCAAGGAATGGTGTAATAATAAGCTCAAAGGCATTGTCCCCTACTAACTTGGTGATGGTGTATGGCCCATATCAGAGCAGGCCAAGCTTGGGGTGAGGCTGAGCGAGGTGCTCTTAGTGCAAATGTAGCCAAAATTTGTC
Source organism: Pinus albicaulis (assembly GCA_034641835.2). Classification (NCBI taxonomy): domain Eukaryota; kingdom Viridiplantae; phylum Streptophyta; class Pinopsida; order Pinales; family Pinaceae; genus Pinus; species Pinus albicaulis. The sequence continues at coordinate 1,866,959,412 of CM076575.1, read as the reverse complement.
GCCCAGCTGGAACATGTGTGGCACCCAATGTTGATCGTGCCATTATTCATACTTAGCATTGAATCTGTCCAATATGTCATGGAAATGTTGGCAGATGTGCTGAATGTGCTCAATGAAGTTGTTTTCCTTGTCGGACTCAAACTGGACATAAGACAAATCTACCTGAGTAGCTGCAAATGGTATGGCCACATCAATAGGACATAGTGGCCAGAATCCAAAGCCCACCTGAAATGGGTTGTGGCTAGTCGAGCTATGGAGAGCCTAGTTATAGTTGTGTTGGACACAGGGGATGCTCTCATTGCATGTTCATGGATTCTTTTAGTTGTACATGTGCAGAATGTGTACAACCATCATGTTGACGACCTCTATCTATCCATCAATTTGGGGATGGAAATTCATGGACTTGGTGAGTTTGGTGTCTAGCATCGAATAGACGCTAGACAAAAATATACTAAGGAAACCATTATCCTGATCTGAGATGGTAGACAATGGGATCCAAAAGTGTACCCATATGCGTTCAAAGAATACTTTAGCAATGGCTTCTATTGCGATATTCTTCTTGCAGGCCGTCATAATGGACATCTTCGAGAATCTGTCGACGACCAAAAAAACAAAGTTGTTTCCACTCTTAGTAGAATTAAGGCCCAACATGTAATCCATCTAGATGGATTCCCAAGCTTGAGTAGGGGTAGGAAGCAAAGTATAGAGGCCATCCTTCTTGATGGTCGTTTTGGCAATGGTGCAAGCAGTGCAGGATCTTATGTACTTCCCAGCATCATGTCAAAGGTTCAGCCAATAGAAATAATTCTTCAGTACTTCCACTATTTTCTCGATCCCGAAATTCCCAGAGACCTAACTATAGTGAGCTTCCCAAACCATCTTGGAATGCTCGCTTGAAGGAACATAAAGTTTTCCGAGGTGACATAGCAATGCATCTTGGAGGTGAAAATTTGGAACTTGCTTACCCTCCAAGAGTGTCTTGTATGTGTGGCCGAATTTTGGATTGGTTTTATAGAGAAGCGGTCAGTTGGAAGTATCATGCCCACAAGAGTTGAGGATGGTGGTTAGCACCATGATCGTTGGTTGGCTGAGTAGTCTGCAACATTATTGGTGTTTCACTTCTTGTACTTGATGTTCAAATGAAACTATTGCATGTCAGTGGACCACTTCTAATGGCGATCGTTCTGCAACTTCCCATATGTTTGTATGAACTGTAGGGGTCAGTGGTATGTGTGGATGATCCTTTCCTTCCCCAAAATGTAATTCTTCCATTTTCGGCAAGCCTACATAATGGAATACATCTCTTTGTCATAATTTGGATACTTTTAAACTGTGTCGGAAAGTGTCTCACTGCGATATGCCACTGGATGCCCTTGTTGAGTAAGAATTTCCCAAATAGCATATTTAGAGGCATTTGTCTCAATCTCAAATGGTTTTTGCAAGTATAGTAATGTGAGAACTGGTGCAGAGTAGAGCCTATGTTTCAACTCTATGAATGCCTTCTATTGAGATTCAAACCAAAATAATTTTTATTTTGCTCCTCCCTTGGTGACTTGACTCAAGGGCCAAGTGGTATGAGAGAATCCAAACATGAACCTGCGGTAGAAATGGGCAAGACCCAGAAAACTATAGAGCTCTATTAGAGTGGTTGGGGTTGGCCAATCCTGAATGACTTAGATCTTGGTTGGATCCACATGCACCCCCTGATAATCAATTATTTATCTCAGATATTGAACCTTGGTCATGAAAAAAGTGCACTTCTCCAAATTGCGCACAACTTGTGTTGCCGCAGTGTTTGGAGGACCTGTTGGATGTGGTGGAGGTGCTCTTTCCAAGTCTAACTAAAGATTAGGATGTAATCCAAGTAAACCACCAAAAATGACTTGGTGAACGGTCACAAGATGTCGTCCATCAACTTCATGAAGTTTGCGGTAGCATGTCAACTCGAAAGGCATGACCAGTCATTCGAAAAGGCCCTCCTTGGATTTTAAGGCAGTATTCCATACATCGGACGGCTCGAGTATTACCTGGCGATACTCGGATTTCAAGTCAATCTTCCTGAAATATCTTTCCCCCTTGAGTTTGTCCATAAGGCATCAATCTATGGGATTAGGTACCTATTCAAGACAGTGAGCGTATTCAGCACCGAATAATCAATATAGAGTCTCCAAGTCCCATAAGCTTTTGTACCAACATTATCCGGCTACCACATGGCGATGAAATCGGCTCGATGTGGCCTTTCTGAAAAAGCTCCTAAATCTGCCTCTTGATTTCGCCATTCTCTAGAACAGAAAGTCGATAGATTGGTTGATTGGGTAGTGGTGCACCTAGAGTCAGATCGATGAAGTGCTTAGCCTGACAGTGAAGAGGCACCCCTGTGGGTGAGGTGAATATGTCCCCATACTCCTCGACGACTTTTTTCATTTTTTTTTTTCATGTGGAGGAGCCTTGTCTGGACGTCGTGGCCACAGTCTTCTTCTTTCCATGAGGGAGGATCATTAGGAAAAAAAATTTCCTGGCTTTGAAAATGAGCTTGTTGCATAGTTTTTCAATCACCAAAGATATGGCAGTAGGTGGTGCTACCTCTGGTATCCTGTACAACTTATTTCCCAAAGAAATAATAACAGTGTGAGGCTTGGACTCATCCATAGCATATCGCTTCCACAAGTATGGTTGGCAAAATAAAACATCACAAACATCAAGAGGATCAATGTCACATAATACCTAAGTCGTGAAGGGTTTGGTGTTGTAGGGAAGGCAGCATTGATGGCTGACGCCGAGATCCCGTCATTAGTGAAGCCACCCGATGGTGTATGATTGTGGGTGTGTTCTGGTCAGCAAGCCTAACTTCTTCATGACCTCTGCTAAAATGAGGTTCTTTTGGCTCCAACTGTCAACAATGAACTACAACAGGGAACCCTTTACCCACATCTAGGAATGGAAGAGGTGCTCCCCCTCCTATGGATTTTTTGGTTCCTCCTTTTGGATCTTCTTGGTAGTAATGGTAGAGTTGGGATCCGCATCAATAATATGATTCCCTTTATCATTCCCTTTTTCATCCTGATTCAGAGACAAAGCATGCATCTGATTCAGAAGCCTTTAGCTCGGCCACTAGTAATTTCTTGGCCCGACACTCACTTTTGTTGTGATTGGAGCTCTTATGTAACTCACACCACTTTCCAATGTCCTTCTTTGGCTTCGCAACATTTTTCCTTTCTTCTGGCTTTGACCGGTCATCGTGGGTTGCCCCGCCTTGGCTTTGTCCTTTGTTCTGCGGTTTGTGTGCACCTTTCCCTTGCTTCTAATTTGCAAAGCCAAAGTCTCGCTTCTTCTGTTTGAATTTATACTCAATCTTGGAAGCATATTGGTATGCTGCACCAAACGAGGATATATCAAGGAACTTCGTTTCCTCCTGAACGCGCCTTTGCAAAAAATTGTGGTACTTTGGTGGGCAGCCATTGAAGGATCTGGGAAAATTTATCCATCATCTTGTTCAGTTGTTTCTTGAGGGCCTCCTCAAGAAATATTTTGATAGGATATCATGCTCCCTCATTTTTATTTTCCTCCACCATGGGAGGTCATTAGGGTTTGTGAGGTTGATCTTGAAAAGGTTCAACCAGATCGTGCCCTAACTCCTTATACCCCAACCTCGTTGGGGACATGCAAAGAAGAATCGAGAAAGAGCAGATGGCTCTAATACCACTTATCCAGACTTATGCAAGAATGCAATAAAATACAAAATACACATAAATTCAGAGATGCAACAGAAATAACACTTCATTTCATTAATATCAAATAACTGAAATATGCTTATAGACATAATGGAAATCAACTAGCTAGGGCCCTCGTAGCTTATATCTAAGAAGATATGTGGTGGCTACAGGCCTCTGAACTATGTTACAATGAGGTTCAAAGGCCTAAAAAACGTCCAAAAACCTAACCCTAGGAGATGAAACGCCAAACTATGGTCCCCATTAGGGTAAATTGGTACATCAATTCCCCGAGGTCGTAATTTTGGAATACAATCTTTGTTTGACACATACAATACCTTGTTAGAAAAATCTGTCCAAGGACTATAACTGATAACAAAAAGGTTTAAGTATGAATACCCAATTTTTCGACTATTATTTTCCAAAAAAACTTCATTTAGGGCCTCAAAATGGCTCTAGAAGTTCAGGACCCCAAAAGCTGCCAAAAATAGTAAATTGTGCTAAAATTAAGAAAATTGAAAAACTCAAGGAAAAAATGATGGGGGTCCAAGTGGAATAGGTGGGTGGCCACCAATATACACCTAGATCATTCCTCCCCCCTTAGGAAGCAATGGTCCCCATTGCGTTGAGTTCATCCATGAGATGAGGAAACTTCTATTGAACTTGGTCCCTGGTGAGCCACTTGCCCTAGTGAAGGAATTTTCCTGCTTTGAAAACTTTATATAGTTGAATCCTTTGTTTGTGGGTGTTCTTGATCTATGTTTCCATGATCCAGTCAGTTGTTTCTTGTTCCATGCAGTCTGGGTTTAAATCTAATTATGTGATTTGTTCTGCAATGTCGGATGTGTCAAACAATGGTGGAAAGTAGGGTCGAAGGCGGACCACATTGAATAATGGGTGCAGACTAAGGAATGGTGGAATATTGAGCTCAAATGAATTATCCCCTGATGACTTGGTGATGATGTATGGCCTATATCGAAGTGGGTGAAGCTTGTGATGGGGTCCAGAAAAGCACTCCTTCTGCAAATGTAGCCAAACTTTTTCACACGCCTGGAACTTGTGTGGTACCCGATGTTGATCATGTTGTTGTTTGTACTTATTATTGGCTTTGTCTAATATGTCATGGACCTATTGGCGGATGTGTTGAATGTTCTCAATCAATTTTTTTCCCTTGTCTGCTTCGAACTCATGAGTTTAATCTTCCTGAGTAGCTGCAAATGGTATGGCCACCTCAATGGGACATATTGGTTGGAATCCCAAGCCCACCTAAAAGGGGTTGTGGCGAGTCGATTTATGGAGAGCTCGGTTATAGCTGTATAGTACATAGGGGATGCTCTCATCCCATGTGCGTGGATGCTTTGAGTTGCACATGCATAGAATGTGTACGATCATCTTGTTGATGACCTCTGTTTGTCCATCAGTTTGGGGATGGAAAGTTGTGGACTTGGTGAGATTGGTGTCCAGCATCGACCAGAGGCTGGACCAAAATGTACTGAGGAACTTATTGTCCCGATCTGAGATGATATACTATGGGATCCCAAAGTGTAACCACACTCATTCAAAGAAGAGTTTAGCACTAGCTACCACTGTGATATTCTTCTTGCAGGGCGCCCTAATGGCCATATTCGAGAATATGTCGATGACCACAACAACAGAATCATTTCCATGATTAGAAAAAGGAAGTCCAACATGTAATCCATAGAGATGGATTCCCAAGGTCTACTAGGGGTAGATAGCAGATTATAGAGGCCTTGCTTCTTGATGGTCAGTTTGGCAATGGATCAGGTAGTGCAGGATCTAATGTACTTCCCGACATCTTGTTGAAGGGTCGGATAATAGAAATACTTCTGCAGTACTTCCACTATTTTCTCAACCCTGAAATACCCAACGACTCGTTTGTGGTGTGCTTCCAAAACCTTCTTAGCATGCTCGCTTGAAGGAACAGAAAGGTGTCCTAGGTGGCATAGTAGTGCATGCTTGAGGTGAAAATTTAGAACGTGACTACCCTCCAAGAGCATCTTATATGTGTGGCCAAATTCTCGATTTCTTTTGTAGAGAAGCGGCCAGTCGGAAGCCTCGTGCCTGCAAGAGTTGAGAATGGTGGTTAGTTCCACAATCAATGGTTGGTTGAGGCAGTCTGCAACATTATTGATGCTTCCCTTCTTATATTTGATGCTCAAATGAAACTGTTGCAGGTATGTGGACCAATTCATATGGCGATCTTTCTATAACTTCCCTTGTGTTTGTATGAACTACAAACGTTAGTGGTCTGTGTGGATGACCATTTCCTTCCCCAAAATGTAATGCTTCCGTTTTCGGCAAGCCTAGACAATGGAATACATCTCTTTGTCATAAGTGGGATACTTTCAAAATATGTCAGAAAGTGTCTCACTGTGATATGCCACTGGATGCCCCTGTTGAGTAAGAACTTCCCCAATAGCATAGTTAGAGGCATCTATCTCGATCTGAAATGGTTGTTGCAAGTCTAGTAATGTGAGCACTAGTGCAGAGCATAGGTGATATTTCATATCTACGAACACCTTCTATTTAGACTCACACAAAAAAAAAAAATCTTTCGCTCCTCCTTTGGTGACTTGACTCAAGGGCCAAGTGATATGAGAGAATCCCAACATGAACCTGCGGTAGAAATTGGCAAGACCTAGAAAGATACGGAGCTCTGTTAGAGCGGTTAGAGCTGGACAATCCCAAATGACTGGGATATTGGTTGGATCCACATGCACCCCTACTCATCATTAATGTATCCCAAACACTGAACCTGGGTCATGGTGAAATTGCACTTCTCCAAATTGGCACACAACTTGTGTTGCCACACTGTTAGGAGGACCTATCAGATGTGTCAGAGTTTCTCTTCCCAAGTTTTCCTGAAGATCAGCATATCATCCGAGTAAACTACCACAAATGAGTTTTTGAATGACCACAAGATGTATTCCATCATTCTCACGAAGGTTGCGGGAGCATTCGTCAACCTGAAAGGCATGACCATTCATGCGAAAAGGCCCTACTTTGATTTGAAGGTTGTATTCCATACATCAAAGGTATCAATTGATACCTAGTGATACCCGAACTTCAATTCGATCTTGCTGAAATATTTTCCCCCCTTGAGTTATTTCAGAATTTCATCAATTCGTGGGATCAGGTACCTATTCCAGACAGTGATCTTGTTTAGTGCCTGATAGTCAATACAGAGTCTCCAAGTCCCATCCTTCCTCTGTACCAACACAATCGGGCTCCCACAGGATGATGAACTCAGCCAGATGTGGCCTTTATGAAGTAGCTCCTGACTCTGCCTCTTGATTTAGTTGTTCTCCATAATATAGCACCGATAGATTGGTTCGTTGGGCAACGACACACCTGGGTTCAGATCGATGGAGTGCGTGACCTGACGGTGCAGAGGCACCCCTACAGGTGAGGTGAATATGTCCCCATCCTCCTCCACAACATTTTCCATATATTTTTTTTTCGTGCAGAGGAGCCCTGTGTGGAGGTCGTGGCCATGGTCTTCTTCTTTCCCTGAGGGTGGATCATCAGGAAAAAAAAATTCATGGTTTTTCAAATGATATTGTTGCATTGTTTTGTAGTAACCAAATAGATGGCGATAGGTGGCACTACCTCTGGTATCATGTACAACTTATCGTCCAAAGTAACAATAACATCACGAGGACTCGACTCATACACAAAATGTTTCTTCCACAAGTATGGTTGGCCTAATAATACATCACAAACATCAAGAGGAGCAATGTCACATAATACCTCATCCCTGATGGGCTTGATGTTGTAGGGAAGGCGGCGCTGCTGGCTGACGTGGAAATCCCATCCTTGGTGAATCCACCCAATGGTGTATGGTTGTGGGTGTTTTGTGGTCAACAATCTTAACATCTTCACGACCTCTAATAAAATGAGGTTCTTTTGGCTCTCACTATCAACAATGAACTGTAGTGGAGAACCATTTACCCATATATGGGAATGGAAGAGGCTCCCCCCTCCTCTGGATCTTCCGGTTCCTACTTCTGGATCTTTGTGGTGGAAACAGTGGCGTTGAGATCTACATCTATAATATGCTTCCCTTTGTCATTCCCCTTTTTAGGTTTTGATTCATAATCAGAGCATGCATCTGATTCAGAAGCCTTCAACTCAACCACCAATGAATTCTTGGCCCAACACTCACTTGTGTTGTGAGTGGAGATCTTATGGAAATCACACTACTTTCCCATGTCCTTCTTTGGCTTCGTAGCATTGTTCTTTGTTTGTGTTTTTGGTGGGTTGTTCTGGGCTTCCTTGCCTTGGCTTTGACCTTTGTTCTAATATTTTTTGGAACCTTTCCCTTGCTTCTCATTCACAGATCCACTTTATCACTTCTTATGTTTGAATTTATGCTCAATCTTGGAAGCATAATGGTACGATACACCAAGCAAGGAGATGTTGAAGAACTTTGTTTCCTACTGAATTATCTATGCAGACAACTAAGGTACCTCAGCAACAAATGTTTCTCCGAATATTTGATACGCAAATTTGTGCATAGGGTATGGATCATATTCGTCAGCTCATGCAACCTTTTATCCCTTTGTTTCCGCAACGTAGTTCATTGTATGTACTTTTCCTCATAGCTCCCCAAGGGATAATATTGTTCCTTGATGGCATCATGGAATGAATCCTAAGTGGGTGTGACCGAGAATAGAGAGGGTTCCCTCTCGTCATTTTCCTCAAAGTAGGTTTCCCACCAGTTCTTGACATGGGAGGCAGCTTTGAGGAGTGAAAAATTAATATTTTCCAAGCTGGAATAGTCATCAACTGAGAAATATCCTTCTAATAGATTCAACCATCTATTTATGACATCTGCATCTATTTGGCCCTCAAATATGGGAATGTCAAAATTTACTTGTACCTTAAAAGGAGAGGCATCCCTGAAGTGGCTTCTAGATGAAAATTCGTCATTGGTGGGAATTCGTTGAAGGATCTGGGAAAAGTTATCCATAATCGCATTACTTTGTTTCTTGAGGGCATCCTTGAGCAATATTTTTATCTCCCTCGTCTTTCTTTTCCTCTGCCATGGGAGGTCATCAGGGTTTGCGAGGCTGATCTTGCAAAGGGTCAACCAGATCGAGCCCTAACTCTTTATACCCGACCTCGCTGGGGACATGCAAAGAAGGATCGAGAAATAGGACACCACTTTGATACTACTGATCCAAACTTATGCATGAACACAATAAAATATAGAAATATACATAAACATAGAGATGCAGCAGAAATAACACTTCATTTCCTTAATATCAAATCATTGAAATATGCTTACAGATAGAATGGAAATAAACTAGCTACGGTGCTGGTAGCTTATCTCTAAGAAGATATGTGGTGGCTACAAGCCTATGATCTATGTTACAATGAGGCTCAAGGGACTATTTATTATTGATAAATAATGGAAAACCATAAGCATCCAAAAAACTAAACCTAGGAGATGAAATGCCAAATTATGGGCCCCGTTGGGGTAAATTGGTACATCAATTTCCCAGGGTCGTAACTTTGGCATACGATCTTCATTTGACACACATGATACCTCTTTAGAAATATATATTCGAGTACTAAGACTATTGATAGTGAATTTTGGGTTAAATACAACTATTCATTGACAATGATTTTCCAAAAAATCATTGTTTAGGGCCTAAAAACGGCTCCAGAAGTTCAAGACCCGAAAGACTGCCAATAATAGTAAATTGTGCTACAATTAAGGAAACTCAAAAACTAAAAGAAAAATTGTGGGGGTCCAAGTGGAATAGGTGGGTGGTCACCAATATTGACCTGGATCATTCCTCCCCCCTTAGGAAGCAATGGTCCCCATTGTTTTGAGTTCCACCATGAGATGAGGAAACTTCTGCTGAACTTGGTCCCCGTTGAGCCACTTGCCCTGGTGAAGGATTTGGCCTACTTTGAAAACTCGATATAGTTGGATTCTTTGTTTCCGAATGTTCTTGATCTGTGTGCCCATGATCCGATCAGTTGTGGCTTGTTCCATGCATTCCAGGTTTAACTCTGTTGGTGTGATTTGTTCTGCAATATTGGATGTGTCCAACAATGGTGAAAAGTAGGTTCAAAGGTGGTCCACATTGAACACTCAGTGCAGACCAAGGAATGGTGGAATACTGACTTTGAAGACATTGTCCCCTACTGACTTGGTGATGGTGTATGGCCCATATCAAAGCGGGCGAAGCTTGCGGTGGGGCCCAGCGAGGTGCTCCTTCTCCAAATGTAGCCAAACTTTGTCGCCCACCTAGAACTTGTGTGGCATCTGATGTTAATCATGTAATTTTTTGTACCTAGCATTAGCTCTATCCAATATTTCATGGACCTATTGGTAGATGTGATTAATGTGCTCAATGAAGTTGTTTGCCTTGTCCGCTTATGACTCGACATGAGTTGAATCTGCCTGAATAGCTGCAAATGGTATGGCCACATCAATGGGACATAGTGGCTGGAATCCCAAGCCCACCTGAAAGGCGATGTGGCCAGTTGAGTTGTGGAGAGCTCGGTTATAACTGTGTTGGGCATAAGGGATGCTCTCATCCCCTGTGCGTGTATGCTTTGATTTTCACAAGTGCAGAATGTGTATGAGCATCATGTTGATGACCTTTGTCTGTCCATTAGTTTGGGGATGGAAAGTTGTGGACTTGGTGAGCTTGGTGTCCAACATCAACCAGAGGCTGGACCAAAATGTACTGAGGAACCTACTTTCCTGATCGAAGATGATAAACTGTGGGATACCAAAGTGTACCCATACTCATTCAAAGAAGAGTTTAGCAGTGGCTTCTGTTGTGATATTCTTCTTGCAGGCCGTCATAATGGACATCTTCGAGAATCTATCAACTACCATAAAAACACAGTCGTTTCCATGCTTAGTAGAAGGTAGGCCTGACATGTAATCTATGGAGATGGATTCCCAAGGTCGAATAAGGGTAGGCAGTGGAGTATAAAGGCCCATCTTCTTGATTTTTTTTTGTAAATGGCACAGACTTCTACAGTACTGCCATTGTTTTTCGACTCTCAAATTCCCAACAACCCGATTATAGTGCGCTTCCCAAACAGTATTGGCATGCTCACTTGAAGGAACACAAATTTTTACCAGGTGACATAGAAGTGCATCGTGGAGGTGAAAAATTGGAACTTTATTACCCTCCAAGAGCGTCTTATATGTTTGGCTGAATTTTAGATTGCTTTTGTAGAGAAGCGGCCAGTCGGAAGTCTTGTGCCCACAAGAGTTTAACACGGTAGTTAACGCCATGATATTTGGTCAACTGAGGTAATTTGAAATATTATAGGTGTTTCCCTTCTTTTACTTGATATTCAAATCAAATTTGTTGCAGGTATGTATACCACTTCTTATGGTGATCATTCCACAACTTCCCTTGTGTTTATATGAATTGCAGGAGTCAGTGGTTTATGTGGATGATTGTTTCCTTCCCCAAAATATAATGCTTCCATTGTTAGAAAACCTACACAATGGAATATATCTCTTTTTAATAAGTGGGATACTTCCGAACTATTTTAGAAAGTGTCTCACTATAATATTCCATTGGATACCTATGTTGAGTAAGAACTGCCCCAATAGCATAGTCAGAGGCATATGTCTCGATCTCAAATGGTTGTTGCAATTCTCATAGTGTGAGCATTGGTGCAGAGAAGGGAAATGTGTCAACTCTATGAATGCCTTATATTGAGATTCACACCAAAAGAAAAAAATTTCGCTCCTCCCTTGGTGACTTGACTCAAGGGTCTAGTGATATGAGAGAATCCCAAGACAAACATGCAGTAGAAGTTGGAAAGACCTAGAAAGTTGTGGAGATCTGTTATAGTGGTTAGGGCTGGGCAATCCTGAATGACTTGGATCTTGGTTGGATACACATGCACCCCCTGCTCATAAATTATGTATCCCAAATACTAAACTTGGGTCATGAAAAAAGTGAACTTATCCAAATTATCACACAACATGTGTTGTCGCAGTGTTTGGAGGACCTGTCGAATGTGGTGGAGGTGCTCTTCCCAATTCTTCCTGAAGATCGAGATGTCATCCAAGTAAACCACAAAAAATGAGTTGGTGAACGGCCTCAAGATGTCTTCCATCATCCACATGAAGGTTGTGGGAGCATTCGTCAACCTAAAAGGAATGACCAGCCATTTGAAAAGGCCCTCCTTGGATTTGAAGGTAGTTTTCCACATGTCGGAGGGTTCGATTAGTAGTTGGTGATAACCGGACTTCAAGTCGATCTTGCTCAAATATTTTCCCCCCCTTGAGTTGGCCTAAAAGGTCATCAATCTGTGGGATCAGGTACCTATTCAGGACAGTGATATTATTTAGCCCCCGATAGTCAATACAGAGTCTCCTAATCCCAACCTTATTCTATACCAACACGATCAAGCTCCCACAGGGCGATGAACTCAGTCGGATGTGGCCTTTCTGCAGCAACTCCTGAATATGCCTCTTAATTTCTTCATTCTCTATAACAGAGCACCGATAGATTGGCCTGTTGGGAAGCGACACACCTTGGTTTAGATCGATGGACTGCTTGACTTGACAGTATAGAGGCAGCCCTGCGGATGAGGTGAATATTACCCTGTACTCCTCTACGACTTTGTCCATCTATTGTTGTCATGCACAGGAGCCCTATTTGGAGGTCATGGCCATAGTCTTCTTCTTGCCCTGAGGGAAAATAATCAAGAAAAAAAAATTCCTAGTTTTGGAAATGAGCTTGCTGCTTTGTTTTGTAGTAACCAAAGAGATGGCGGTAGGCGATGCTACCTCTGGTATCCTGTACAAATTATTACCCAAAGTAACAATAACAACAAGAGGCCTTGATTATACATAGCATGTCGCTTCCACAAGTATGGTCAGCCTAATAATACATCACAAACATCAAGAGGAGAAGTGTCAAATAATACCTCATCTGTTAAGGGCTTGATGCTGTAGGGAAGGCGGCACTGTTGGCTAACACGGAGATCCCGTCCTTGGTGAAGCCACTCAATGGTGTACAACTATGGGTGTGTTGTAGTTGGCAAGCCCATATTCTTCATGACCTCTTCTAAAATGAGGTTCTTTTGGCTCTCATTATCAATAATGAACTGCAGCGCGGAACCATTTACCCACATCTGGGAATTGAAGAGGCACTCCCCCTCCTCTAGATCTTTTGATTCCTCCTTATGGATCTTCATGGTGGAAATGGTGGCATTGGGATTTGCATCGATAATATGCTTCCCTTTTTCATTCCCCTTGTCGAGTTTTGATTCAGAGTCAAAGCATGCACCCGATTCAGAAACCTTCAGCTCAGCCATCAGTGACTGCTTGGACCGATACTCACTTGTGTTGTGAGTGGAGCTCTTAAGGAACCCACACCACTTTCTTGTGTCCTTATTTGGATTCACGACATTTTTCTTGCTTGTGGCTTTGGCAGGCTATCCATGGCCACCCCGCCTTGGCATTGTCCTTTGTTATGTGGTTTGGGGGCACCTTTCCCTTGCTTCTGATTCGCAGATCCAAAGTCTTGCTTCTTCTATCTGATTTTTTGCTCAATATTGGCAGCATACCAGTACGTTGCACCAAGAAAAGATATTTCTAGGAACAACATTTCCTCTTGAATGTATCTGTGCAGACAACTGTGATACTTCAACACCAAATGTTTGTCAAAATATTTGATACCCAACTTTGTGCGCAGGGTATGGAACTTTGATTCCTTTGATGTTGTATCGTATTCCATTATATGTAATTATCCTCATAACTCCCCATGGGATAATATTTTTCCTCGATGGCATCTCGGAATGAATCCCAAGTAGGTGTAGCCAAGAACAGAGAGGGTTCCCTCTCGTCCTTTTTCTCACAATAGGTTTCCCACCAGTCCTTGACACGCAGGTGGCTTTGAGGAGTGCAACATAATCTTTTCCTAGTTGGAAAAGTCATGAAATGAGAAATATCCTTCTAATAAATTCATTCATATATCTATGACGTATGCATATATTTAGCCCTCAAATATGGGAATGTCAAATTTTACTTATACCTTAAAAGGAGTGGCACCTCAGGAATTGTTGTTGGATGCAGAAGCGCCATCAATGGGTAGTTTTTTAAGGATATAGGAAAATTTACCCATCATTGCTTTATTTTTTTCTCAAGGTCCTCCTCGAGCAATATTTTGATAGCATCTCCTTCTCCCTCGTCTTTATTTTCCTCCGCCATGGGAGGTCGTTGGGGTTTGTGAGGCTAATCTTGCAAATGACCAACTAGATCGAGCCCGTACTCCTTATACCCTGACCTTGTTGGGGACGTGCAAGGAAGGATTGAGAAAGAGCATATCTCTCTGATACCACTAATCAAGACTTATGCAGGAATGCAATAAAATACAGAAATATGCATAAATATAGAGATGCAGTAGAAATAACACTTCATTTCATTAATATCAAATAACTGAAATATGTCATCCATCAACCTCATGAAGGTTGTGGGAGAATTTGTTAACCCGAAAGGCATGACCAACCATTTGAAAAGGTCCTCCTTGGATTTGAAGGTAGTCTTCCATACAATGTAGGGTTCGATTGGTACCTGGTGATACCCAGACTTCAAGTCGATCTTGCTGAAATATTTTTCCCCCTTGAGTTAGTTAGAAAGGTAATAAATATGTGGGGTGAGGTACCTCTTCCAAACAGTTATCTTGTTCAACGCCCAATAGTCAATACAAATTCTCCAAGCCCCATCCTTCTTATGTACCAACACGATCGGCCCCCCACAGGGTGATGAACTCGACCGGATGTGGCCTTTCTTCCGCAACTCCTAAATATGCCTCTTGATTTCATCATTCTCTAGAACATAACGCTATTAGATTGGTTCATTGGGCACTGATGCACCTAGGGTCAAATCGATGGAGTGCTTGATCTGACAGTGCATAGGTACCCCTACGAGTGAGGTGAAGATATCCCCGTACTCCTCCATGACTTTGTCCATTTGTTGTTGTCGTGCATAGGAGCCCTATCTAGAGGTCATGGCCACAGTATTATTCTTTCCCTAAGGGAAGATCATTAGGAAAAAAATTCTTGATTTTGGAAAAGAGCTTATTGCATTGTTTTGCAGTAACCAAAGAGATGGCGACATGCGGTGCTACCTCAGGTATCTTGTACAACTTATTTCCCAAAGTAACAATAACAGCACGAGGCTTGGACTCATTCACAACATCTCACTTCCACAAGTATGGTTAGCCTAATAATACATCACAAACATCAAGAGGAGCAATGTCACATAATACCTCATCTATGAAGGGCTTGATGTTGTAGGGAAGGCGGCACTGCTGGCTGACACGGAAATCTTGTCCTTGGTGATGCCACCCTATGGTGTACGATTGTGGGTGTGTTGTGGTCGGCAAGCCCAGCCAAAGAACTGCAGTGGTGAACTTTTTCCCACATCTGGGAATGGAAGAGGTTCTCCCCCTCCTCTGGATCTTCTGATTCCTTCTTCTGGATCTTCGTGGTGGCTACGATGGCATTGGTCTCTGCATTGATAATATGATTCTCTTTTTCATTCCCCTTGTTGGGTTCTGATTTAGAGTTAGAGCATGCATTTGATTCAAAAGCCTTTAGTTCGGCCACCAGTGACTGCTTGGCCAGACACTCACTTTTGTTGTGAGTGGAGCTCTTATGGAACTCACACCAATTTCTCGTGTCCTTCTTTGGCTTCGAAGCATTGTTATTTTCTTGTGGCTTTGGCGATTTGTCCTGGGCCGCCCTGCCTTAGCATTGTCCTTTATTCTACGGTTTGGGGGCACATTTCCCTTGCTTCTAATTCTTGGATCCAAGGTATCGCTTCCTCTGTTTTAATTTCTGCTCAATCTTGGCAGCATCCCAATATGTTGCACTAAGCGAGGAGATGTCAAGGAACTCGGTTTCCTCCTGAATTTATTTGTGCAGACAAGTGCGTTACTTCACCACCAAATGTTTCTCTAAATCTTTGATATTCAACTTTGTGTGCAGGGTATAGAACATATTCTTCATCTCATGCACATCTTGATCCCTTTGTTGTTGCTACGTAATCCATTGTATGTACTTGTCCTCATAGATCCCCATGAGATAATATTTTTCCTTGACTACGTCTCGGAACAAATCCCTAGTGGGTGAGGTCGAGAATAGAGAGTGTTCCCTCTCGTCCTTTTGCTCACAATAGTTTTCCCACCAGTCCTTGACATGGGGGGCGACTTTGAGGAGTGAAAAAGTAATATTTTCCTAGTTGGAAATGTCATGAACCAAGAAACATCCTTCTAATAGGTTCAACCATCTATCTACTATGTCTGCATCTATTTGGCCATCAAATATGGAAATGTCGAATTTTACTTGTACCTTAAAAGGAGTGGCACCTTTGGAGTGGTTGTTGGATGCAGATGCACTGCCAGTGCTCAGTCGTTGAAGGATCTGGGAAAATTATCCATCA
The DNA here is from genome assembly GCA_034641835.2 of Pinus albicaulis. Classification (NCBI taxonomy): domain Eukaryota; kingdom Viridiplantae; phylum Streptophyta; class Pinopsida; order Pinales; family Pinaceae; genus Pinus; species Pinus albicaulis. Next base: position 1,866,943,236 of record CM076575.1, on the reverse strand, counting down.
TCACGTTCCTTTTTTTCTTGAGGGCCTCCTCGAGCAATATTTTGATAGGATCTCATTCTCCCTTGTCTTTGTTTTCCTATTTCCATGGGAGGTCTTCGGCGTTTTCGAGGCTGATCTTGTAAGGGTAAACCAAATCAAGCCCTAAATCCTTATACCCTGACCTCGTTGGATACATGGAAAGAAGGATCGAGAAAGATAATATCGCTCTAATACCAATGATATAGACTTATTGATGAATGCAATAAACTACAGAAATACACATAATCACAGAGATTCAGCAGAAATAACACTTCATTTCATTAATATCAAATAACTGAAATATGCTTACAGACAGAATGGAAATAAACTAGCTAGGGCATTGGTAGCTTATCTCTGAGAGATGTGGTGGCTACAGGGCTCTAAAAACCTAACCCAATTTATTATTAATAAATAATGGAAAACCCTAAACAACCAAAAACCTAACCTTAGGAGATGAAACACCAAACTATGGGCCCCGTTGGGGTAAATTGGTACATCACTTTCCTGGGGTTGTAACTTTGGCATACGATCTTCATTTGATGCACATGATACCTCATTAGAAAGATCTATCCGAGGACTAAAAATGTTAAGAGTGAAATTCAAGTTTAACTCTTACATTCGTTGATGGTAATTTTCCAAAAAAAACTTCGTTTGGGGCCTCAAAACAGCTTCGAGATTTCAGGACCCGAAAAACTGCCAAAAACAGTAAATTGTGCTACAATTAAGGAAATTGAAAAAATGAAATAAAAAATGGTGGGGCTCCAAGTGGAATATGTGGGTGGCCACCAATATCCACCTACATCATTCCTCCCCCATTAGGAATCAATGGTAACCATTGCGTTGAGTTCCTCCATGAGACGAGGAAACTTCTGCTGAACTTGGTCCCTGGTGAGCCACTTGCCCTAGTGAAGGAGTTGGCCTGCTTTGAAAAATTGATATATTTGGATCCTTTGTTGTTGAGTGTTCTTGATCTATGTGTCCATGATTCGATCAATTATGGCTTGTTCCATGCAGTCTGGGTTTAATTATGTTGGTGTGAGTTGTTTTGCAATGTCGAATGTATCCAACAATGGTGGAAAATAGGGCTGAAGTCGATCCACATTGAACATTGGGTGTAGATAAAGGAATGGTGGCATACTGAGCTCGAATAAATTATCCCCTACTAACTTGGTGATGATTTATGGCCCATATCGGAGCAAGAAAAGCTTGTGGTGGGGCCCAAAGAGGCGCTCCTTCTGCAAATTTAGCAAAACTTTATCGCCCACCTGTAACTTGTGTGGCACCTAATGTTGATCATGTCATTGTTTGTACATAGAATTGGCTTTGTCAATTATGTCATGGACATGTTGCAATATGTATTGAATGTGCTCAATGGAGATGTTTTCCTTGTCGACTTCAAATTGTACATGAGTTGAATCTGCCTGAGTAACTGCAAATGGTTTAGCCACATCAATGGGACAGAGTGGTTGGAATCCCAAGCCCACCTGAAAGGGGTTGTGGCCAGTCGAGTTGTGGAGAGCCCGGTTATAGTTGTGCTAGAAATAAGGGATGCTCTCATCCCATGTGCATTGATACTTTGAGTTGCACATGCGTAGAATGTGTATGATCATCCTATTGGGACCTCTGTCTATCCATCAATTTGGGGATGGAAAGCTATGGAATTGGTGAGCTTGATGTCCAGCATCCACTAGAGGCTGGACCAAAATGTACTGAGGAAACTGCTATCATGATCTGAGATGATAGACTGTGGGATCCCAAAGTGTACCCACACTCATTAAAAGAAGAGTTTACCAGTGGCTTCTGCTGCGACATTCTTCTTGCATGCCGCCATAATGGCCATATTCCATAATATATCGATGAAAACAAAAATACCATCATTTCCATGCTTAGTAGAAGGAATTCCTGACATCTAATCCATGGATATGGATTCCCAACGTCGACTATGGGTAGAAAGTGGAGTTTAGAGACCTTTCTTCTTGATGGTTGGTTTGACAATGGCACAGGAAGTGCATGATTTTATGTACTTCTCTACATCATGTCGAAGGTTCGGCCAATATAAATACTATTTTCTCAACACTAAAATTCCCAGCAACCTGGTTGTAGTGTGCTTCCCAAACCATCTTGGCTTGCTCACTTGAAGGAACACACAGGTATCCAGGTGACATAGCAGTGCATTCTAGAGGTGAAATTTTGGAACTTGCTTACCCTCCAAGAGTGTCTTGTATGTGTGGTCGAATTCTGGATCACTTTTGTAGAGAATCGGCCAATCAGAAGTCTCATGCCCACAAGAGTTGAGCACAGTGGTTAGCGCCACGATTGGTGGTCGGCTAAGGCAGCCTACAACATTATTGGTGTTTCCTTTATTTTACTTGATGTTCAAATGAAACTATTGCAAGTATTTGGACCACCTCTTATAGCAATCATTCTGCAACTTCCCTTGTGTTTGTACGAACTACATGGGTCGGTGATCTGTGTGGATGATTGTTTCCTTCCCAAAAATTTAATGCTTCCATTATCAGCAATTCTCTTGCACAATGGAATACATCTCTTTGTCATAAGTGGGATACTTCCGGACTGTTTCGGAAAGTGTCTTTGTAATATTCCTAAAATTTAGCTTTTAGCTAAATGGAATATTATAGATTGTTTTGTCACTAGGTAGGTGAATAAATGAGTAGGGAGGACCATAAATCTCCTTAGAAATAATAAAATCACTTTGAGTGTGAAAGGGGACCCTCTAAGTAGCCAAATAAAGCACCTTTGAGTGTGAACAGGGGATGAAACATGTGGAATACGTCAACTTTGACCAAATCAATAGCGTTGTTATGGAGGAGTGGACATTTAATGAGGAATAATGCAGTTTTGGAGGGATATTGATTGCATGGAGGAAATGATCTAATTGAGTGGGGCCAAGGGAAAGGAAGCTCATAACTTATATAAGGAAGAGGATGGCAGCCATATGGGGTTATGTTTGGATATTATTATTTTGTATGTGGTCTTTTTAGACTTCTTGCATTCTTCAGTTTTTTAGTTGAGATTGTTGTGTTGTTTAGCACCGGGTGTTCCCAAGCGGGAATCCCACCTCTTTCCTTGAGATGCCTCTGAGAGGAGTATTGTACTACATTTCCACATTCAAGTTCAAGGCCAAGCTATATCTTTCTTCATCAGCGCAGTTTCTGCAGAATATTGTGTTGTGTTGCAGGGTGCAACAGTGGAGAATTAGATCGGGTGTCTTCAGAGCTAGTTTTGCAGTGGAGGAAGGTTTCCATCCATTGGGAGGCATGTAAAGAATACCCTTGAGATTTATTGACACATTTAGCAACATGCTAAGGAGTATTTATCCCCTACATCATAGTTTCAGCCTAGATATGCATTATTTTAGGGAGGAGTTGCAGGGGTAGTTGCAGTGGTTGTTTTGGGAGGTGATTTCTTCATTAGAGGAGCCATTCTTTCAACCAGAGGATATATTCAGCCATATCTTCTCATTTCTATTGTTGCAACATATCTTCAGCCCTAGGGCTGTAGCTTACATTGGCACATTGTGTGCATTTTCCGGAAACCCTCTTGGGTTGTCTTGGAAAGTTGATCTAGTGTGCAAATCTATATGAACAGACTCTATTGGGGCCTATATCAATATTTTGATATCATTGTATAATCTCCAGCTGTATTTATGCTTAATATTACTACGTTGTAGTTTCTCTCCATCTTTTTGTATTGTAACAGCATCTCATATCTGGGAGTGATTTCTTATGGGAGGCTTGTTTACTCATTGTATATGATTTATGCCTCATTATTTTGTATTCATTTGCTTCTCTAATGCATAATGTTATGACTTCGTATTGGTCTCATGGTTTCATGTGTTAAATATTTGTTGTTTATTTCATTTTATGAGCTATATTTCTTCTTTTCCCATTTGGGAATATTACAGTGGTATCGGGGCATAATCTTGGCTCAGCTTGTGCATTTAGCCAATATGTCACCATAAGAAGAAGCTTCTCACAAGAAGAGGAGATGTACAAAAGAAACAAAGACAAGACTCCATAATTTGGAGGAAGAGAGCAAGAGGGGCTCTCAAAGGGAAGACATGAAGATTCCTCCTTCAAGGGAAGACCAAGATCTAAGGTCTCTCATTGTTGATGAGGTATTCTCAACTATTAATGAGGAGGAAGAGAAGAAAAGAAGTAACAGCTCTGTCACTTCAAGAGAAGAACCATCACCACATGGGGATGGGCATGAAGCTATTGCTTCAAGAGGAGGATCTTTTGCACCTTTACAAAAGGTTCCCAAGGAACATCATGTGACAATAGTGATGGGCAGTGGCACCTCGATCAAAGGAGGGGAAGAAAAGGTGGATCAGCATCAAAGGATGAGGAGCATGCACCCTTGTTTATTTTAAGGGGTTTATATACAGAAGAAGGAGACTGATTTATGCAGTGAAGGGAGGGACAAATCAGTCCACTCACCTGTACATTCTACTTCAGATTTTGATGTCCCTTTACATGGAGGCATTCCACCAGGGAGACCCCCTGATTGGAAGATGAATAAAGAGTTCTATCAACATGATGCAGCATGGATATATTTGGCTAAGGGAGAAGCCTTATGAGGAGCTAGCACATCGCATAAATCCTTTGATGGGTTCAAAGGAGAGGTGACAAATTTTCTGATATGCACATTTCCATCTCCAACTCAGCTATTTGCGTTGAAAGATGATGATTCAAAAATCTATGATGACATTGGCATGATGTCAAAGGGCTACTCCATAACCTTGGGGTAGCAAATGATGCTCCTCACATGAGGAAGATTTTTGAATATGACAAGAGGTTATTGACACTCTTGTATGCATTAGCCAAACTATGAAATTTTTGGAAGAAAGACACCTTTCAAGAGGAGGTTGAATTCCATGTACTCCAATCTTATCTTAGGCAAGATCAGCTACAAGAGAGGCTACAAAATTGGGGTAACAGTACTCCAACATGTGGCTTTGACATTGAGCATGTCAGGGAGGATAGTTATGATGTGACAGGAGCTTCATTTAATATTTCTACAGCGTTGTCATTGTTGGGAAGTGTAGATCCATATTGGGAGTCCCAACTATTGGTGGAATACGCCAAGAACCTCTTCACATGTAAGGTTCTTGATGGGAAAGTGATAGATGGGAGGTATAGAGTGGTTAATGGAGTCATTTATTTCCATGATCTGATCTACTTGACTAGAGACTCAAATCTCAAGGATAAACTACTACATGCAGCATATGAGATCTTGCTTTCCAATCCCACTGGTTTCATTAGAACATACCATACTATCTTGGAGGGATCCATGTGGGAAGACTTCAAAGAGGAGATGCACTATCATATGAGGAAGTGCATAGATTTTTTAGAGGGTGAAGGGAAACACAACTCTTGTGAAGAGTCATCATCACCACCTCCTTACTCATTGGGTGTGAGAGGGAGCTCATCCATGAGCTACCACACTAGTTTGAACCAAGTGTATGGTAAGGATTGTATTTCTGAACATCATGATATATTTACTATATACTTGCATTTTATTACCACACATATGCAAGTAATTGCTCCAAGAGGGGGCACTCTTTCTTATTTGCTTCATGGGCTACTTGGAGACATGAGCAATGATGATGTTGACCATTCCCTAGAAGACTATGGGGAGATGATGTATTCTTCATGGTGTGCTTCTTTAACACCAACCATCATACACCTTCTCCAAACATGCAAGAAGAATAGGGGAGAAAACAAGTGGTGGAAGGAACACTTGTTATATCATATTCTATGGCACTTAGGAGAAAAATTGTGCTGGTTGCACATGATGGACCATTGTCCTTCTCCTTTACTACATATGGCAGCTAGCATGAATTTGATTATGATTCCATATGTTGATGATGTTCATATCTTTGTTGGAAACATGATTGGAGGGGAGGCACATTGGTTGGATGTGTCCATGGGGAATGCAATCTCACACACCTTTTATGCTTCATGCTTCAAGGGGAGCATGGGAGATGGTATGGCCACTATAGTAGATCACTTGTTTCTTTATGAGGTGGGCCATAGGATTTTTTGGAGCACTTGGGATATGCCTCTCATGAACATTTGGGAGGAACTTTTATATGAATTACCATGATGGAAGGTGATTCATTTCATTTGGATGATAGCATGGAGATGGGAGTCTCTCATTGGGAATGAGATCCCCTATGCTTGTCATCACTCCTACCTTGAAGAGGCCAGTGGACAAAAATAATTTTTCCATATAGACCTCCCATTTTCTCATGATGAGAGCCATTTGGTTTATCCACCAAAGGCCAACTTGCACATTTGGGAGAAACCATTGGGAGACAAAATTATTGTAGAAAATCTGAAGCAATGGTGGGGACTATTGATGAGGAGGCCACAAGAGGAGGAGGGGAGGAATTTTTCTCCACCTTTATAGTTGCTTGAGGACAAGCAAAATTTTGGAGGGGAGGACTGTAATATTCCTAAAATTTAGCTTTTAGCTAAATGGAATATTATAGATTTTTTTGTCACTAGATAGGTGAATAAATGGGTATGGAGGCCCATAAATCTCCTTAGAAATAATAAAAATCACTTCAATTTTGAAAGGGGACTCTCTAAGCAGCCAAATAAAGAACCTTTGAGTGTGAACAGGGGATTAAACATGTTGAATAGGTCAACTTTGACCAAATCAACAACATTGTTATGGAGGAGTGGATGTAGAAATTTGCTAAATAATGATTAATTATCCACCGAGACTATCCTAATCACATATCAATTCGAATTCATATGCAACACATAATCTCTTCCACTCAGATCATCACACATGCGGAAATAAAACAAGCGACAGCACATCAAATCATCATACACATTAACACAGTATGTATGGGGAAAGCTTATAGCTGAAAACCCCGCAGCTATTGTGTATATTATAATGGAGAAATCATGTAACAAACTCGGTACAATACTCCTCACAAGTACTCAGTACTTTCTCATAAAGTTACACACAAACTAGCTTGGTTTTGAACAGGTTACTGGTTCAAAACTCACCACTAATTGCCTTGCCTCTATTGCGCAATCATGGCCTGTCTAAATAGAGATCCAAGGTTCGAATCTCCTTGGCTTGACAGTGCAATCATCATGGGCAATTGCCTCCAAGTGTGGTGCAAATCTCATGCACAACTGATGTCACAACTGATAGCTGTACTCACCCTTTCATCTACCTCTTTCACTGGTCTCCACTGAACTGTCCATGCACTGTAGTGAACTGATGTGTTCTTGAGTTGAATATTGAGTTACTAATTAATGAATTAAATAATATTTAATTCACTCCACTCATTACTAGTTGATTAGCTAGTTAAACTAATCTCAACCAGTTCAACTAAATTAAACCGAACACAACTCCACTAGCTGTCTCATTAACTCCACCAAACTTTTGCCACTGAAGTCCTAACTGAAGTCAACCATGCATGAGCTCACCAAACCCTAGGAATAGCGTAATTCCTCTGTCAGATGCATGAGCCACTTCCAAGGCTCGAACTGAAGTGCTCCAAGAGAGTAAACTGAAGTTTAGAGTCCAAATATTATTAAGGGTAAATAATATTTGACTTCCCTATTTTTAGGATAGGCAATCTAAAAATAGACTTCGACCTATAGGTCTAAAAATAGAGGTCCATCTATTTTTACCAACATGAAAAATACTCCAAGAATAACATACTGCAACCCCTGGACCATGCTCCATATGTCTAAAAATAGACATAGTCTAAAAATAGACTTTGCGCCGGAATTTGCCTGCGGGCCCACTTAGTGAAGGCGACTTCATTTCACTAAGCTCCATCATCTTGCTGCATTTTCAACACTCCCTCTCAGCAAGATATGGATTATCTGCAACCCCTATCCTACCTCTATGGAATTCGAACTTGCTCCTGGTGAGCGCCTTCGTCAAGATGTCAGCATCCTGATCCTCCGTGGGAACATATGAAAGCATCATGATTCTCCGTTGAACACAATCTCTGATATGATGGTACCTGATGTCGATGTGTTTGGATCTATCATGAAATACTGGATTAGCCGAGAGTTTAATGCAACTCTGGTTATCACAGTAGATCACTGTAGGCTCCAAAAAAATAGACTTTGCGCCGGAATTTGCCTGCGGGCCCACTTAGTGAAGGCGACTTCATTTCACTAAGCTCCATCATCTTGCTGCATTTTCAACACTCCCTCTCAGCAAGATATGGATTATCTGCAACCCCTATCCTGCCTCTGTGGAATTCGAACTTGCTCCTGGTGAGCGCCTTCGTCAGGATGTCGGCATCCTGATCCTCCGTGGGAACTTATGAAAGCATCATGATTATCCGCTGAACACAATCTCTGATATGATGGTACCTGGTGTCGATGTGTTTGGATCTATCATGAAATACTGGATTAGCCAAGATTTTAATGCAACTCTGGTTATCACAGTAAATCACTGTAGGCTCCAAATGCAACCCGAACAATCCAACGAGGATCTTCCTCATCCAAATAGCCTCGCATGCAGCCAAGCTTGCTGCCATGTACTCGGCCTCTGCTGAACTGAGTGCCACGGATCTCTGCTTCCTGCTGTACCAGGAAACTGCTGTCGACCCAATGCTGCAAAACTCCTCCAGATGTGCTCTTCCAGTTCGTTGGGCTCCCTGTCCAATCTGCATCAGTGAAGCCAGAAAGCTTCGCTCCATCCTCCTGTCTGTACCATAGACCATATCCCGATGTGCCACTAATATAACGCAATACATGCTTGCTTGCCTTCCAAAAGAGCTTGGTAGGCTTAACCATAGCTTGCGAAAGCTGGTTAACTGCATAGCATATATCGGGTCGTGTATTGACCAGATACATAAGCGACCCCACCAACTGTCGATAGACAGTGGCATCCACTACCGCCGCTGAAGTAGCATCCTCCTTCCTCCAACCACCAGGAAGAGGAGTGTCAACAGGCTTGCAGCCTTGCATGTTGAACCTCTCCAGAATCTCCCGGGCATACTTGCCCTGAGAAACAAACAATCCTTCTGGTTATCACAGTAGATCACTATAGGCTCCAAATGCAACCTGAACAATCCTGCGAGGATCTTCCTCATCCAAATAGCCTTGCATGCAGCCAAGCTAGCTGCCATGTACTCGGCCTCTGCTGAACTGAGTGCCACGGATCTCTGCTTCCTGCTGTACCAGGAAACTGCTGTCGACCCAATGTTGAAAACTCCTCCAGAAGTGCTCTTCCGGTCCGTTGGGCTCCCTGCCCAATCTGCATCAGTGAAGCCAGAAAGCTTCGCTCCATCCTCCTGTCTGTACCATAGACCATATCTCGATGTGCCTCTAATATAGCGCAATACATGCTTTCCTGCCTTCCAAAAGAGCTTGGTAGGCTTAACCATAGCTTATGAAAGCTGGTTAACTGCATAGCATATATCGGGTCGTGTATTGACCAGATACATAAGCGACCCCACCAACTGTCGATAGACAGTGGCATCCACTACCTCTGCTGATGTAGCATCCTCCTTCCTCCAACCACCAGGAAGAGGAGTGTCAACAGGCTTGTAGCCTTGCATGTTGAACCTCTCCAGAATCTCCCGAGCATACTTGCCCTGAGAAACAAACAGTCCTCCACTGCGCTGCCAAATCTCCAATCCCAGGAAATAATGAAGGATGCCCAGGTCCTTCATCTCAAACTCTCATGCAAGATCCTCCTTGCATGAAAGTATCAACCGCTCATCACCCGTCAAAATCAGATCATCTACATACAGTACGATGATCAGCAGCTTCCCCTCCACCACAATCTGGTACAGGTTAGGATCCGCCTCACTCTCGGAGAATCCAAGCCCGGTGAAATAACTGTCTATGCGAGTGTACCAAGCACGAGGTGCTTGCTTCAGCCCATACAATGCTCTCTTGAGTCGGCACACATGCGACTCACTGCTGAAGATCTCGAAACCTTCAGGCTGCTCTATGTACACCTCCTCCTCAATGACTCCGTTGAGGAACGCAGTCTTCACATCCATCTGATGGATGTGCCATCCCATCTACGCTGAGAGAGCAAGGATCGTCCGTATGGAAGAGTACCTTGCGACAGGTGCAAAAGTCTCCTCATAATCGATCCCCTCGATCTGTGAGAAGCCACGGGCGACAAATCTCACCTTGTACTTCTCCACACTCCCGTCAGCCGCCTACTTCACTTTGTAGATCCATCGCAAACCCACCACTGATTTCCCCTCCGGTCTTGGGACAATCTCCCATGCACTGTTTCTGACGATCGAATCATATTCTTCGATCATGGCATCTACCCATGCGGGTTCCTCCACAGCTTCCTCAAAAGAGGATGGCTCCGTCACAACACATTGACCCACAAGAGCCATGTATCCAGTGTACCGATCCGGTGACTGTCTCTGTCTGCGCTGTGCTGTAGGTGGTCCTACAACCTTCTCTGCATCCCGAGCCAGTCGCTCAGCTTCTGTAGTGCGCATGCGCCCTCTGATGGTTGGCGTTGCATGGGTGGTTTCTTCCACCTCCTGAACCTCCTCTTGTGGCTGATCCACATCCAGAAGCTCCTCCTTAGGAACTAACAGCTCCTCATCTGCATGCAAGTGTAGCTCCCTCTCAAGCGAACACTGCATGGCTTTCTCCTCCTGAAACTTGATATCCCGTCGCACAACAGTCTTGCGACTGTCTGACAAATACACCCGATAGCTGTGAGGTGTATCAGTGTACCCCACAAATATTCCAACCTCTGCGGTCAGATCCAGCTTATTTCTGGCATCCTTCGTCACATGCATGTAGACAGGTGAGCCAAAAATTCTCAGATGAGAAATATCAGGCCTCTTGCCAGAAAACGCCTCCTCCAGTGTACTCATGCCAAGAACCTTGTGAGGACAACAGTTCTGCACATACACTGTTGTATTGCATGCCTCAGCCCACAAGTGAAGGGGTAGGCCTTGATCATGCAACATCGCCCGTGCAGCACCCACGATCGTTCTGTTCTTCCGCTCAGCCACCTCGTTCTGCTGTGGGTTATGGGGTGCGATGAGCTCTCTCCGAATCCCTTCTGTGCTGCAGAACTCCTTGAATTCAGCCGAGATGAATTCACCACCATTGTCGCTCCTTAGAGCAATCACCTTCTTCCCCGACTCCTTCTCGACCAGTGCTTTAAACTCACAGAACTTCGCGAATGTATCGCTCTTCTTCTGCATGAAGAAGATCCAACACTTTCGAGAGAAATCATCAACAAAGATTACGTAGTACTTGTGCTTTGCTGTCGAAGCAACTGAGAAAGGACCACACACGTCTGTGTGAACTCTCTCAAGGATCGTCGTGGCGCGACTATCCTTCTCGTGAAAGGTGGTTTTCACATACTTCCCTAAAGTACACCCCTTGCACTGATCTGACTGCGCAAGAGTGCCCTTAGGAAGCCCAGTAGAAATCTGCTGCAGAATCTTCAAAGCTCCATGGTGAAGGTGGCCCAATCTCCCGTGCCACAGTTCGCCCTCATCATCCCGGCTCACCACTTCTCCCGCCTTGCATGCCATAGCTGCGCAGCCATCTACCTGCAACTGATAAAGGTTCTTGGTTCGAACCCCTATCTTCCGGGTCTCTCCAGTAGTCTTACTGTGTAGGAAGGCTTTTCCTTCGCTGAAGACCACATCATACCCCTTATCCTCCAACATCGCCACAGAGATCAAGTTCTTCTTCAATCTAGGTACATGCATGACATCCTTCAATACAAAGGGTTTACCAGACTCCCTCTGAAAGGATATGGTACCGATACCAGTCGCACTGTATCTACCATCATCGCCCATCTCGATGTGCACGCCCAGATCTTTGTCCTCTAGATCTGAGAACAAATCCCGATCTCCCGTCATATGAAATGACGCACCGCTGTCCAAGAACCACACCGATCCCATCACACTTGAAACCAAGCATGCGATCAGTGAAAAGTCAAGCTCGAACTGTGAAGCCAAAGCTT
>CM076575.1:1866705381-1866931136 GCA_034641835.2 Pinus albicaulis | reverse complement strand
TCGAAGTGTACGAAAAAAGACCACTTTAGCTACGCATAAATTATAGCCCTAACATCAAATATGGCTGCCAATATCTTCAGATCTGCAGTTAGTTGATCAAGACAAATGCTGCAAAAATCCAGATCTATGCATAAAGAGACATTAAGCAGTAAAAGTAAGGTTTTGCTCCATACATCCAATAGAAAAGACAAGAACAATATTTTTGAAAGAATTTTTGTATTAAGGGCACCTGGGAGGAAAACAAGAAGGTGTTTCCAATTCTCCTCAATGGGATGGGTTCTTGGAAGTCCTCAGCACTTCAGATCTAGAATTTCTCTCTCCTGTTGGTGTAGAAAACCCAAACAAAGATAGAACTCAAAGGGAGCTCACACAGCAAATAATGGAAAATATGACAATGATAATGGCTCAAAGTCAGACCAAGAGTATATATCCAGAGTGATCTAATAGGCGACAAAAGTGAAGAATGGTAGGAGAAACCCTCCTATTTATAACAAAATATTAGGGTCATTCTAGATCTTGGTGCATGATTAAAATAACATTAACCAAATCTAGATCCACCTTTTATGGAATATTTTATTATATGTGTTGGAGGGAAAAAGTATTTGACTTGGATCAAATCCCTTTATTTGTAAATAATAAATAAATAAATGATTTATTTATGATTTTAAGGAAGCAGTTGAAAGATAATCAAATAAATAATGATTTATTTAATTATTTATGGGTGATTTAGTCATATTTAACAAGGAATATTATTTAAATAAGATTTAAATAATTATTCCTAGAAAATAATAAGATAAATAAAGATTTATCTAATTAATTTCTTTGTTTTGGGTTAAACATGACCAGGAATAATAATTAAATTATTGTTTAATTAATTATTTCTTGAGGAAAATCAAACAAATATAGGTTTGTTTAATATTTCCTTTTGGGGTTTCCTGTTTAGACCATAAACAACCTAATAAATGTGTTTTATTAAGTTATTTTACATAGTGAAAACAATTTTACTTAGGGTAAAATTGGTCTTACATGGTGTACTTGGGTCCATCTAATGATAGTAGGTTAGATGACCAAAAAATGGTGTAACACTCTGAATAAGTTTAGTCTGAAATAATCTTATCAATCAATGTTTCTACTAACTTATCAACATAAATTTAAAGTATGTTCAGTCATGATTAGGCTAGATGACTGAACAATATATCATTTTTAATCATCAGTGGCACTTAGACTTGCTCACTTTCAGAAATTCTCTTTTTGTGTATGGGGATGTACCTTTCTTCTTTTATTTCTGCCCTCTTTTTATTTTCTATTGTTTTTTTATTTTTTCAATTTTTTCTTTCAAAGAAAAAAACAAGAAACTAGCTAAATGCTTACAGGCTGAGCTTTATTGATATTCCTACCTAACCTATTCTAACTTTGAAATATTTACATGTTTAGCTGAAAAATTTCTCTTTTCCAATACATCCAGTCAATCAGATGGTTCCATGACTGGTCCTTGCTCATCTCTTTGAGCATGTTGGACAGATAGGGCCGCTCCCATCTCACTTGTTCTTTAGTAGCAGTGCTAAAAAATTTTGTTGCATTTGGTGATACACTGTTCCTAACAATCTCTATCCCTTCTTCAAATGTCTTCAAAAAATGAGCATAGGGAACCTGAAATAATACCTGGTTTGGAGTATTTGGCAGGTAAGTTTCAACCGGGGTTATCTTTTCTTCCACTGGATTAAGAAAAATATTCTTTTGAGAAAGAAAATCTTCCTTATCTTCATTGTGATCTGAACTGGAGGACTCATCATACATTACAGTGTTGTCCTCTTGTAGTCCTAGTATGTTCTGATTCAATGGACTGAACTCTGTGAAGAGGTCATTATTTTCTTGAGCAAGGGTCTCTTTGATTACCTCAACCCTTTCAGGAGAAGGTTCTTTATATTCATCATGCTCAACAAACTTTTCATTGTTTACCTCCTCAACCTTCGAGCTAAAATACTGCTAATTCCCGATCACATGGAAACTGTTACTAATGAGTTGTACTAAATCAGAGCAATGATTCATAGATTCTTCACCCTCTTCTGCATTTTTAAATATTTCTTCATCAGTATCATAAATATCATGCTTTGGCTCATTACTTTCTTGGAGTTGGGGGAACTGATCTTCCTCCCACAAATCTACTAATGATGGTCCTGCAAGATCAACTTCTGTTTGGAGAACATCATCATCAGATAGATCAAAATTAGGAAAATCATTAATGTAATTAATGTCACCAATCAAACATACTGGATTATCAGCAGATCTTTCTTTATTTTGATCTACAAGGGAAATTTCTAAATTTTTACAACAAAGTTCATTAGGTGAACGGGAAAGAGTGTTTGTTTTGTAAAAAGTTTTAGAGACTAGTTGTTTATTGATAATCTGATCGATTTTTTCTTTTGTCAAAGGAGGAGATGTTTCTGTGTTTCTTTGAGCAGAATTACATTAGCTCTCTATCTCTTGAGAAGATTGAATTTGAGGCTGGATGTCTTCTTGAGCCTCAGCTAAAAGGGATGATGAATCATTATTTGTGCTTGCAGGGATATCTTAAGGAATTTCTTTTATTTCTTGATTGTTTTCTCCCTCAACTGATTCATCTAGGTTCTTTTGATAGCTGTCTTGGGTATGAAATTCATGAATGGATGCTAATAGATCTTCAGGTTTCATATTAACCAAATCCTCATCAATATCCAATAGGTATTGTATGATGTTCTGAGATTGATCACAACAATTTGCAGTCCATGATAAAGATGAAGAGTTTTCTTTATATTTTTCATAAAATACCTGGTGCATGTCTTTTACAGAAAACAAACTCTTAGGTTCTAACCATTCATACCAATCCCTTGCCTTTCCTTCTAATGTTGTCATGAACATTTTCATAAGACAGTCCTCATGCCATTCAACTTTTGACCTCCATACATGTATATGAAACTTGATGAGATGTAACAAAGGGTTATCAAACTTTTCATCTTGAAAAATAGGCAGGTTTTTTAGCCAATCCATTTGAGGCATTTTTTGTGGGAATCCAGGGATATGATCTATGTTCATTGGAGCATATCTCCTTTGTATCCTTGGATCCATGTTTGTAAATCAGAAAGGGTCACTGAATCTTTTCAACCAGTCTAGAGTTCTCTACCAGTGGAATCTTTAGGTCTTTTGGAGTTTGTGGAGTCGCCAGGTGGAATATTTGAACTTTGTTGTCCACCCACAGCATGATTGGGTTTTCTCAATGCATTCCCAAGGGAGTCTACAAGGACTAGTAAAGTAATAGGCCTACTGGGGGTCAATGGAGTCGCCAGGTGGAAGTTTTTAGTTCTTTTGGAGGTAAAATATTCTATGGTCCACCACCAATGTTTATTATGAAGGGCAATCTGAAATTTTTTTAGGGTTTTCTGAGTTTCTATGGTTGTTGAAGGACTAATGAGTCTATAAGAGCTCGATAGTCAACTATGAACTCAGAAGTCCCACCGTGATCGCCAAAATGTTATTGTGGCGATGAGGTGGCAGATTCACTGGATATTATTCGATTTACTGAGGGTCTAATGAGTTTTTAAGAGGATTTATGTGACTATATACTCAGAAGTCCCACAGTGATCACCAAAATTTTTGGGTCCTGTGATTTGGCTGATTGGCAAACCAAATGACAAGGCAACATATAAACCAAGCTTTAGAGCTCTAGGACCTAGCCTTCCTAGTCTCATAGAGGGATCTCTCAATATGTTTGTAAGGATATAGATTGATTGCTTTTAAGAGGTTTATTTTAGGCTAGTTATTAAGTACAAGTTTGTTTTTTTGGGTTTAATTGGTTGGACATGAATGATCTAGGAAACATAGATAGAAAGGGGAAATATCAAAGCCATTGGGCAATGGAGTCAAGAAGAAGCTATAACAAGCTCAATCAATGGATATGGGATATCAAAGGGGGCATCTAATCGGCCAAGGATCTCTTGGAGGTGGATGAAATGAAATGGACATTAAGGATTTAGAAGGAGAAGTAGAACTAAGGGCAGTTAAGAATCCTTAATTATATGTACCTCTCAACAAAGGGACTTAAAACATCATTTGAACATGAAGAGGCATTTGATAGGAAGGGCTAGCCATAAATTTCACAAACCACACTTCAGCAAATAACCATCTCAAGACAAACTTTTCTAATCAAATCTAGGAGTCGAGGAATGCTCTATTTCATCCAAAGATTTCACCTTCAAGGAATTTAGAAAACATAAAAGATTCACAAATAACTGTATCATTGAAGAGGGAATGCCTAAACATCTCTTATTACAATCATAAGACCTTCAAAACAATTATCTCAGGAAGAACAAAGGGTATGATCAAAACAGACCTCTTTGGCAGACTGTAAACAATGGTATTTTAAAGGGAGACTTCAGAAACAGTTTTCAAGTGGCAGCAAGTAAGCAGGGAAAACCATAAATCATTATTGAGACCAACTATATGAACTATTTCAGAAATAAACAAGCTTAAGGGTTGAAAATCAATCAAACTTCTCAATAAAACTTTAGCGGATGAAAACATAAAGATAGTGAAGAGAAAACAGGTCTAAGGTGCTTCTAGGAGACATGTCTTAGCCTAAAATTTTTACTCTACTATAAGTATAGAATGATGGAACAAAATGGAAAACAGGAAATAACAATTAACAGATTAGAATGCATCACCAACATCCATGCTCAGGGATGCAATGATAGAGCCTTCTCATTAACAAAACATGTCAAAACATCATCATTCTTCCAATACTTCAAATTCTTCTTAACCTTCGGCCAGAATATGTACAACTTCAAAGAGTTCGAATGTCAACAACCCACAACCCAACAAAGAGCTCATCATAGAGTATTTATAGAATAATAAGGAGGTGGAACTCTTTTTTGGGTTCAAAATGTTATAATTACAAAGTAAATGCATTTCTAGCCTTGAAAACCATGCAAGGCATAAGGCAGAAATAGGTGAAACTACTTCTCTGTTTAATAACTCTATCTTAACTCTTTAAAGAAAGATAGGTGGAAATTTTGAATTTGTAGCCTATTTTTATCTTTTACAATAACTGTCTGACAGCTTAAAATATCTTTATCTAACTACCTGACAGCTTAAAATATCTTTAGCTGGGTAATAACTGCTGATTGGCTTTATGGATAGAAAGTAGGCTACAGGTGGCAGTTTGATATTTTGGATGAATAACTGCTTCTTTTTTATTCATTCGAGGCCTTCTTAAGCTTATCTTTCCTTTATTTCATCATTAAACTATTTTTAAGGCCTTTTAGCCTTGATCTACTTTTAATTAATCTACTCGTATTGTCCTTCTCTGTTTCTGATTTAACACTTCTTTTATACTTGGATCCTTTATCTTTCAGACCTTTGACTTTCACCTTCAATATTTATTACTAAAAACACTGTTTTAGCCTTTAACTTTATCTCTGATATCCTTCATTGTTTGCTCACAGGGAGCTTCTTGGAGATGGAGGGTTTTAGTAATCAGTCATTGATTATGAATCATTGACCAAACTTCAATAATAAACCTTGAAAATTCTCGTTCCTTTGTTATTTCACTCTGAGGATCGTCATCTGGGTTTTGCCATTGTTTCCCTGGCTGTGGAGGACCTTTTAATACCTTAGCTGCCATTAAAAAACCTGTGTTGTGAAGGTAAATCCCCTCTACGGATAGAGGCGATCCCTACTAGCCCAAACCGGGTCTAGCAACAATCGTCACATGCTATAGTGCAGGTTCCTAATTGCACATAAACCAACTAGCGATGAAGGCTTACCTGGAATCCAAAGTTGTCGCTTGTATAGAAAGTAGCGCTCCCATTCCTTAGCTCTGGCAGATCACGATCCTCACGATCTCCGTGACCGGACACCTGCACACGCAAGAAACACAACAGACGCAAGTGTAAAATCCAATATATGCAACTATGTGTCAGTCAGAGAAGACATAACTCATCATCATAATCAACAACAAGAGTGGAACCATAACCAATAGTCGCTTATCATTAATCAATCAAAGGAGGATACAACTTGGCTCTGACGCTGAATTCTCCTTCGGAGGGTCACCATCGGAACACGTCTTGAAAAATCCTGTCGGGGATGGGACAAAGCTCTCTCTTTGGATGTCTCGACGATAATCTCCTTGCTTGGATTTTTCCTTAAGGGAATGAATCAAGGCTCTTGCATCATAAGGCTCTGATGGCTCTTGGGAACTAGCTTGCAAAGGATATGAGCAAGCTTTTATAGATGGAGGAAGGGGAGTTCGGATCCCTATAATCATGGGACTGGCCCTATCTTCAAGGAAGCTTCCATGAGAGGTGGAAAACCACTTCCTCTACATGGAGATCCGGAGCCAAACCTCCCAACTCAAATTAGATACCAGTTTATGAATTGGTTAGGACGAAAATTCCACCATTTATTTTTTTTAAAACACTCCTTACAATGGCTAGCGCAAGCGCAACTCTGAGACAGAGCGCTAATTGGTGCGCCCTATTTGAAGGATTTCCCCCATTGGCACGAGTACTGAACTGGCTTCCCACGCCAATGCAAAAAGGGGTGTTTTTAGGGTTTTTCACAAGGATTTGTCTTCAGGGAAATGAAAGCTCATGTTCAGAGGGATGTCATGAAAATGGTTTCAAGTCATGTCACTGCTCACAGGTCACACAATGATTCCTCCAATTGTGCGGGATGGGGAATTGCAAGGATGGTGAAAAATTGCTATGTAACAACCTGCAATACAAAAAAAATATTAAATAAACCCTGATTTTTGTGGTTAACTACTTCAGATGCTTAGCGAAGGGTGAAAGGACAGTGCAAAGGCAAAAATGTATGCATAAGGAGGTTCTATGGACGAAACCTGCGAAAACAGGGTTTAAATTTTAATTTCGACGCGAAATATTGGAGGCGGTTTTGGAAAACCACGAATGGTTTTCATGCACACAAAGGGTGGTAAGTGGTTTAGCGTGAAAATATCGTGCGACACATGTCCAGGTGAAAACCATCATTTTCGCGTTGAAAATGCGCGATTAGTTCTTTTGGAGATTTGAGCGTGAAACGAATTTGGGACTGCTAGATCTTCGAGCCGAAGATCTACGGTCATCGATGAGCATGAAGGTTGGAAATTTGCACGGTGGGTGAGGAGGTAGTGGAGGCCAGGTAGCAAGCAGAGAATGGGAGATGGTTTCGTTGGTGGAAGGTGGGACCGAGATGATGTGGGCCTACTTTGTCGCATAGTGGAAGGGCGTGTTGAGAGAAGGAGGAGAAGCGAGGAGTGCAGAGTCGTTAGATCAATAAGATCTCCGGTGGGGCTCGACCAGGGAGAATGCATAGTGCGGAGAAATAAAGAATGAAGGAATGGGGCTAGGGGAGAAGGGGAAGGTGTGGTCTTATGGGAGAAAAAGGAACTGGGAGTGGAAGATTTAAGCCCTCGGGAGATCGCATCGGCGGGGGGAAAAGAGGATGGGAATGAAGAAATGAGAAGGTTGTGATGGAACGCTGACATCCGTTGACCTTGGTAGATCAACGGTGCAGATAAAATCAGAGGTTGAATCATCGGTGGAGGAAAAAGGAAAGTGAAATGAAGAAAAACGAGATTTGCCGATGTGTCAATGGGGGTTAAGGGTAGTTGTTGGGGCACAGTCCCATGGAAGAGTAATGGGACCGAGGGAGGAGATAAACAAGGTCCGAGATATTTAGCACATGGTTACAGGCCTTGGTTATATGAGGAAGAGGGGCAGAGGGTTTAATCCCTTGGGGGATCGCATCGGCAGGAGAAAGGAGAATGGGAACGAGGAAACGAGGAAGTGCCGACGCGATAAAGTGCCGACAGTTCCCGGTTGTGGTTATATGGAGAAGAGGCTGAGGGCTTAAGCCCAAAAAGGGCTTAAGGCCTAAAATTCTTTATAAATGATCAGAATAAGGCTAAAAAGGAGGGTTTTTAAGCTTATTTAGGGGTTCCAATAGGTTTATCAAGAGGAATTTAAACCAAATAAAGGAGTTCTTATAAGGTTTAAAGGGTTTTCGTTTTATGAAATGAAGGGTAAATAAAGGAAAATGGGGTGGGGGATGAAGAGTTGATGAAGGGGAAGTGGTTCTTTTTAAAGGGGAAAATCGTTCGGATAGGAGTAAATGAGTGAAAATTGGCAGAAGAGATGGAGATAAGAAATGGAGAATATAGCCTGAAACAAGTTTCCTTTTGAAATAGTAGGGTGATATTTTTAGAAGGCATAGATGAAGATTTTGGTGAACTGATAGACTTAGGATAATGAAGGCAGTGAGATTTCTAGAACTCATAATGTTTCTTTGAAATATTATTTCTAGAAATATGGGATTTTCAACTTAGTCATCTTTGGATAGGATCAAAATTATGGATGACTAACACAGTATATGAAGGCTAAAATCATAGATGGTAGGGTTCGGCTAAGTGCGAGTGAGTTTTTTGGGAAGTGCCATGTTCAAGAATTTGTTCTTTCAAATCGACCTTTAAAATATAACAAAATAAGTATCCATTTTGTCCAAATTTTTCCCCATATGATTAAGTTTAACAAGTCCACATGGGAAAAATCGGTGATCTTTTCATATTTAGAGAGTCTGAAAAACATCGTAAAACAAAACTCCATGAGGTACCTTTTTCATATTTGATAGCCGGGCACAACAAAGGGAGAATAGTAAGCCCGAAATAGTTCATTTTCCATGAGCTATTCCATTGAATCCGGAAAAAGTGAGAAACCTATGTTCAATGGACATCTACCTCATTTTGTTATGAGTACGAGGAGACGGAGTAAACTCAATGTTCTTTGTGAAATTTTAACGAGTCCAACGAAGAAAACTTGATGCTATCTATGATTTTTTAACGAGTCCCACGGAGAAAAACTTGGTTACTTTTTTGGTTTAATGAGCTTTGAAAAAGGGGGAAAAAGAATGGCTCATGTTTCTTCATCATAGTAGTTTAACGAGCCCGATGAAGGCAACTTGGGGTTTTTTCAGTTTTACGAGCTAGAAAATGTCCCTAAAAAGAAAGCTCGAAACCAGGTCAAACACGGTCAAATCTACACATGAACATTAACAACTCATCAGAGCATTGGTAACATTTTAAAACCAATAGTTGCGACAAAATATAGCAGGAATTTACCAATTTTAGCTGACTAGTTGAGTGAGTCTTACCTCTAGAACTGCTATAAGAAGGCAACATACCTTCATTTTCACTATTTTGAGTGCTATGACATAGCTTTGGAGTGAAAAAGAGGTGAAACTTCAGTTGTTGATTGTGGACGAACTGAACAATGGTTTTGATTCCACGAGATCTAGGTAAGAGCTTGAACCTTCACCTAGATTTCCATTGTCATTTTAGTTCTTTTTTTTAGTGGAAATGTGAATTTTAGCAAACCCTAAATATATTTAGTGGCTAACATGGGTACCCAGTGTCTGGGCCACATTAAACGCACTTCTCGATAAGAAACAGTGCGTTAGCACGCACTGATTTACAATGGGGCCCGCATTAGCTGGCAGAAACATTTTTCGAATTTGTTTTTCTTAATCCCAAAGTCTTCCAACCAAAAACTAATCTGTTGGAAATTTTTCTTGTGCAAGTGTGAAGCAATTTACCATGAGTATTTGGCGTGAAAGAGAGCATGAATGGGAAGAACGTGAAATGGTTATTGATGCTGCTACTTTGCTAGTTCTCTGCAGATGCGGATCACTGAAGTATGCTTGTTTAGAGCTGATGAGAGGGTAGGAAGACCTTTTGAGATGGATCATCTAGCAATTGGATGACCAGCAACATGTCTTTAACATCGGGGGTAATGAACTCTCGATCTAGAAAGATGACATCTACTACTTGAGTGGACTATCATGCAAATGACCAAGGCCCAATGTGACAGGTTCCGGGGCTGATCCCTGCACTACTGTAGATTTGATCCGAACTCACATCATAACAATACTGTGGAAGTAACTAACTGGGTGCCTATTGCACGGGTGGCCACAAGACCGATGATGTCTCTCTTGCAGATGATAGTTCTCTTTGCAGGAGCCAAGACTCATCACGTGGCCACCAAGGATTGGGTATTGATGGCATTGGATTGCATGCAGCCTCAGGTTTTTGACTGGTGTGAAGGCATTTTCCATCAGGTTCGAGAAGAACTGACGGCATGTAAGAACCAGACCCAAAGAGAGTTTGGGTATGGAACACTGATCATGTCTTTCATACTAGAGCAGGTGCCCACAATGAGGCCAAGAATGATCATGGATGCATTAGGACCTTGGGAGCCAAGATAGGCTCATTGGTCAGCTTTGATACCCTGGACTGGAGAGGGTCCAATCCGTCACTATTTTGATGACGCATTCCTTGAGTGGCTAGATGACCAGATCCTAATGATTGAAGATTATCCCTATGCAAGGATCAACTACATAGGAGATCAAGAATTGATACTACCACCAGGCACTCAGTGGGGTCTAGATGGTACTAAATAACTTGATCATTGTTGAAGTATTTTTTACCTTTTGAATGTTTATGTAACTTTTTTTTTAATAGGTGAAAATGTTTTTGACATGAATCTTATTGCTTGACACAGATGTGGCACCTGTCCGTCTAGCCAGATCCCCTCGCTGTGCCAGGTGAGGAATGCAGCTACCTGGGGCTAGCACAGCAGCATAGGCTATAGTAGCCACCAAAGAGGGTGACGACACACATAGTTTGCATGAGATTTCTAGGAACCTTGAGGGTCTAAGCATGGGCCTGCCACCTCTTCGCATTAGGGAGATCTCGATTCACCTTTAGAGGCACATAGTGGGTGTGTCGAAGAGGTTCTTGGTGCCTCTTAGGAGGTTAGCCAAAGCAATTATCTGCTATCTTGAGCAGTAGGCTCAGGAGGAATAGTGGATAGATGTGCAAATGTGAGAGTGAGGCTTAACAGAGCCAATTTTGTGTAAAACACCCTAGTTTTGGGAGTTTTTTTTTATGTAACTTGACTGGACATGACCTATATATATACATATACATATTCTGGCGATTTTGATTCTTGTGTTTTTAATTTTTATGCATTTTTATGGTAAAAAATATACACTCATGTATGACTCTTTCTATAATAAATGTGCCAAATGCCAATCTAGCACATAATTTTCCAATGAATCAACTATTGTATTAAATTCTCTAGGAATGTGCTCAAATGCGATGGTTTGAAATTGAAATTCTAGAAGTCGTACCCTTAAGTAATAATGTAATAATACTGGATGATAGACGCGATAACAATTGTTTAACTGCATAACAACGAGTTGGGAATCTAACCTGGCCACCATATGGGAGATGTCGTGAGATGCAACTTCTGTGATGAGTTGTATCACCGACATGTACTCAATAATATTGTTGGTGGCATTGCGCAGGAAAATTCCCCTAGAACCAAGGAGCTCCAACTCAGGTGTGTAGAGGACCCGAGCAGTTGATGCAATGTGCCGAGTATGACAACTAGCACCATTCGCGTATCCAACGTATGATAAGGATGATGAAGGAATCTGTGTAAAAGAAAAAGTGTTTATGAGAAAAACACTCAAAAACCAAAAATATCCAGACACATCAATCAAATACAAAACTGATATACATAAAATTACAAAGCATATTCCTAGTGGGACACTAGGTGAAATACTTCTTCAGATAGAGCCCATTGTGGGGCTCAGCGAGCGGAATCCCATTATAGTCTTAAAGTTCATAAGCTCCTTTTGAAAGGACTTTGGTGACGACATAAGGACCAATCCATAACGGTTGGCGTGTTCCTGCCCCCAATAGTTCCTGTCTCTGATCATAGAGTAGAACAAGATCACCTTCTTGGAAAGAACAAGGCTTGATAGATTTATCGTATTGAGCCTTTACTGGGCACTTGTGAGCTCTGAGTGCCAGTGTGGCATCTCTATGAGTTTCATCCAATTAATCAAGCAATATTAAGCACTCTTATTTGGCAGTGGTGTTGGGTAGGATTTCAACAACGAGCTTGAGTGATGGAATCTCACACTCAATTAGGAGTATTTCTTCTAGGCTGAATACTAGTTGGAATGGTGTGAAGCCTGTAGCAGTTTTTACTGACGTTTGGTATGCCCATAATGCAGAATATAACTTTTGATGCCATGTGGTTTTATGGTTTCCAGTTAACCGACAATTCATGGTTTTGAGGACGTCATTTACGGCTTCCACTTGACCATTCTCTTGTGGATAGTAGGACGAAGACTAATCTTGTCGAAAACCTAGCATGGCATTCAATTCTATCGTCATATGGTTCTAAAAATGTGACCCATGATCTGTGATGATCGAGATGGGTACACCGAAATGGCAGATGACCTGATTGAACAGGAACAGAGTGGCAGTTTCTCCATCGGCCTTAAAAGTGGGAATGGATTCTACCCATTTTTTGAAGTATTCGACCGCAAGTACAATGTAGTTGTGTCCATCCACAAAAGTGGGATTTCATGTGATGAAGTCTATTCCAAATTTAGCGAAAGGACCAACAGAGACAACCAGATGAAGAGGGGTGGGGTGGGCATGCATTTTCTTCGTGAAAATATGACATGGATGGCACTTCTGAACCGCTCCGATGCAGTCTTTAAACAAAGTGGGCCAATAGTATCCTGCACACAGGATTTTCTGGGTAGTAGCTATGCCAGAAAGATGACCTCCGTATCCTCCCGTGTGATAGAAATTTAAAATGTGTTCTACCTCGTTAATATTGAGACAACGCCGAAGAATAGTATCAACACCACGACGATATAGAGTATCGTTTAGCATGAGGTAGTTTTTCTTTTGGTGAAGAATACGATGGTGGTCATATGAATTGAGAATTTGGTGGAAATTTTGAGTTTCTAGGTAGACCAAAATGTCTCCATACCAAGAATCAGAAGAATCAACTAGGTAGACATATTCATCAGGAAATGGATCATGAGCTACATCTTCTGGGTCCATTCTGGGAAGGTCCGACAGCAATTCAACGAAGACTAGAGTTTATTTGATTTGTGTTGGAGAGGTAAATCCCCTCTGCGGACAGAGACGATCCCACTAGCCCAAGAGTGGGTCTAGCAACAAATAAAACATGCTACGATATCGATTCCTAGTTACAAAAGACGAAGCTACGATGGATAGCTTACCTTAAGTCCTACGCTATTGTTACCGAAGAAGAAGTGTTGCTTCCGTTCCTAGCTTGACAGATCACAATCCTTTCGCTCACCGCATCTAGACACCTATACATATGCAGAGAAAATCGATGACATGCAACGTAATAATTCAAGCATGTAACTATCAATCAGCCGGAAAATATTGAATCAAATTGCATTACACAAATAAGCAATACAACGATGGAGCCAATAACGTAGTCAAGCATATATTAAAATATGAAAGAAAGATTACAACCGAGTTCCGACATCGCGTTCTTCCTTCGATAGGGCTTCCAGCGGAGCGTGTCTCACAAAGCTTGTCGGGAATTTAGACAAGGCTCTCTCTCTTATGGGGTTCTCCTCGGCTCTGCTCTTAATAGTTGCTCAGCTATAGTTTTCTTCCCAAATGTTTATCTAGCTTAAAAATAGAGAGGGCAGGCTTTTATAGAGGGAGAAGGAGAGGTTAGGATCACTATAATCATGGGGGAGAGTCCTATCTCTTAGGAAGGTTCCATGAGAGGTGGAAAACCACTTCCTAATCGGGGAGATCTGGAGCCAAATAGTCCAAAAATTTTTTGATGATTCATTCTGAAGTTGTTAGAACCAATCTTTCACCTCCAACTTGTTAAAAAACATTCCAAAATAGGTTGGTGTGGATACAGCACAGGGACAGAGCACCAGCTAGCATGACCTCTAGTGTATTTTTTCCCTATTGGCGCAAGGGATGAACTGGCTACTCGTGCCAATGCCCAAACATATGTTTTTAATGATTTTCTGAGGAAATGTACTTCAGGAGAATTATTTCCCTTATGCAGAAGGATGCCATCAAGGAGCTTTTAGCACATTTTATTGTTCACAGGTCATGGGAATATCCCCCCAATGTACGGGATGAGAGATTGAAGGGATGATGACAAAATTTTGTGTAACAGATACCCCCTAAAGCATGAGGTCTGAGAGAGAGAGAGGGGTGAAATGCTTTATGAGAACGCAATCAACCGAAAACACTACCGTCGGAAGACCTGCGAGTACAAATACAACTGATATATCTGATACATGACATGTGGTATGGGTGCAGCCATCTATAAAAGAGTACAAAAATTATGAGATCCCAAGGTATGGACATAGCCATCTAGCAAAATAGGGATCAACAAGTAGACTCAGGTATGGTCGCAGCCATCCAATCAAAAGAATCATGTAATAAGTCATAATAATCCACAAAGAACCTGTAGCCTTGATTTCATCAGACAAAATCCAGGCTCTTGCACTCCATCTCGACCCAAACAAAGCACAAGTTCGAGCATGCGAATACGTGAGTTGAAGTCGAACATGCAAGAACATCATCTGATTACCAGCCAATGATGAAAACTGTTAACAGACGCGAGAGAAACCACCAATAATGACAATAGCTCTCAAGGTACAAGAGGTACAATCTACGGAATGTGAATAGTGATCTGGCATCGAACACCCGCAGAGTCAATCGATCGAAGGCCATTGAGGTGGACCTTACGTCGAGTGTGAAGAACCTGCCAATGGGGCATGCAGGCTCTAAGGTACCTGAAGGGAGTCTCTAGATCAACTTCCTGGATAATGAGCTGGAGTCGATAGGAAGGGACCTTGATCGAAGGTGGGCCATAATGTTTCCCACATCATCGATGTGAGATAGAGGAACATGATGTTTTTGAATCAAGACCAACAGAGAATCAGAGGGAGGTTGAAAACTGCAGAGGCCAACTTCTCTTGAACATTTCGGCAGCACGACACTGGATTTGGCAGTATTTGACATCAAGGGATCTGAGGTCATGGTGACGCGGAAAATAGTAGATGAGCGGTCAAAAGATATTACCCAAACCCATGGAAGCAAGCAGATAACGAGATGAGATGTCCCCAATCCAACACTTGGACTTCCTTGGAAGAGAAAGTGACTCCCACATGGATGTTCTCGACAAACCCCGGTTTAACGGAGATGTCGATAGGCATGGTTTGAGTAATATTCCCCAAGTTACCTTCCGCAAAGACTTCATGAGTCAAAATGGGTGTCTGAAGTGGCGGAGACAAAACTTGGGATGCGAAGCGCTCAAGACAGTTAGACATGGCCCCGAGGCAAGGCATAAACGAGGAAAGATGATGGCCATCGCTCCACGGTAGATCCTCGAGAGACATTATTTCCATGAAAGCCTCGTCAGATGGAAACACTTATTTCAGAGGATCGAGCGAATCCGCATTGCCGAGCCATCGGGATTAACAATAAACGTCGAGAGACATACTCAAAGGAGTAGCTTCAGGGGGGGGAGAATCAGATGCAGTTGTTAGCTCACAATAGTTGATCTCGATGGGACTAAGCGGCATCGAATCTCCAAACGAATCGACCTGTTTAGGTGAAGGGATGATCCAAGGGTCATTTTACTGAGAGATCATATTGACTGGAATGGTATTTGGTGGTGGAAAGGGAAAAATACCCATGAGAGCTGTATCTTTGAAAAGACCCGGCCCTATGCTGTCAGGGGGGTTAGG
This sequence comes from Pinus albicaulis, assembly GCA_034641835.2. Taxonomy (NCBI): domain Eukaryota; kingdom Viridiplantae; phylum Streptophyta; class Pinopsida; order Pinales; family Pinaceae; genus Pinus; species Pinus albicaulis. The sequence continues at coordinate 1,866,915,479 of CM076575.1, read as the reverse complement.
AATCTGATCCACGTATGGCACGTTGTTCTCGGAAGACGAGGTAAATAATGACAACTGATCAACAGTAATAATTTTTCCCTCATGTGGAAACTTTAGAAGTCGAAAGAGGGTGGACAGAATGCCCATTTGTTGGAGAGGTAAATCCCCTCTGTATACAGAAGCGATCCCACTAGCCCAAGAGTGGGTCTAGCAACAAACAAAACATGCTACGATATCGATTCCTAGTTACAAAAGACAAAGCTACAATGGATATCTTACCTAAATTCCTATGTTGCTATTTTTGAAGAAGAAGTCTTACTTCTGTTCCTAGCTTGACAGATCAAAATCCTTTCGCTCACTACGTCTGGACACCTGTACATATGCAGAGAAAAGCGACGACATACAACGTAATAATTCAAGCATGTAACTATCAATCAGTCAGAAAATATTGAATCAAATTGCATTACACAAATAATAAATACAACGATGGAACCAATAACATAGTCGAGCATATATTAAAATACGAAAGAAAGATTACAACTGAGTTTCGACGTCACGTTCTTCCTTCGGCAGGGCTTCCAGAGGAGCGTGTCTCACAAAGCTTGTCGAGAATTTAGACAAGGCTCTCTCTCTTACGGGGTTCTCCTTGGCTCTGCTCTCAATAGTTTCTCAGCTATAGTTTTCTTCCCAAATGTTCAACTAGCTTTCAAAAAGAGAGGGCAGGCTTTTATAGAGGGAGAAGGAGAGGTTAGGATCCCTATAATCATGGGGGGAGAGTCCTATCCCTTAGGAAGGTTCCATGAGAGGTGGAAAACCACTTCCTAACCAGGGAGATCCAGAGCCAAAAATTCCAACCTCTTTTTAATGATTCATTTTGAAGTTGTTAGAACCAAACTTCCACCTCCAATTTGTTAAAAACATTCCAAAACAGGTTGGCATGGGTACAAAACAGGGATAAAGCGCCAACTAGCGCAACCTTTAGTGTATATTTTTCCTATTGGCGCGAGGGATGAATTGGATACTCGTGTCAATGCCCAAATATATGTTTTTAATGATTTTCTGAGGAAATTTACTTCATGATAATTCTTGCCCTTATGCAGAAGGATGCCATCAAGGTGTTTTCAGGACATTTTACTGTTCATAGGTCACGGGAATAGTCCTCCAATGTACGGGATGAGGGATTGCAAGGACGGTGACAAAATGTTGTGTAACAGATGCCCCCTAAAGCATGAGGTCCAAGAGAGAGGGAGGGGTGAAATGCTTTATGAGAACGCGTTCAATCGAAAACACTGCCGTCGGAAGACCTACGAGTACAAATACAACTGATATACATGATACATGACATTTGGTATGGGCACAGCCATCCATAAAAGAAAACAAAAATAATGAGATCCAAGGTATGGACGCAGCCATCCAGCAAAATAGGGATCAACAAGTAGACTCAGGTATGGTCGCAGCCATCCAATCAAAAGTGTCATGTAATAAGTCATAATAATCCACAAAGAACCCATAGCATAGATTTCATCAGACAAAATCCAGGGTCTTGCGCTCCATCTCGACCCAAACAAAGTACAAGTTCGAGCATGCGAATATGTGAGCTGAAGTCGAACATGAAAGAACATCGTCTAATTACTAGCCAATGATGTAAACTGTTAACAGACGCGAGAGAAACCACCAATAATGACAATGGCTCTCAAGGTACTGTTGGGGTTCCCATGTTTTGGCCAGGTTGGCAAGACCAAAATATGAGACAACATAGAACCACTTTCAGACCTTAGGATCTAGCCCTCCTAAGTCCAGAGAGGGATCTCTCTATATGAGTCAAAGCGTATGTCTTTGAAGCTCTAAGTTATGATTTTAGGCTAGTTATATGCACAGGGTTTGTTTGTCTGATTAAGAATTTGGTTGTTGGGAATCAGGAAGGAAGAGTTCATCATGAGACAGGACTGGGCAAAGAAGAATTTAGGCAAAGGAGAGATAATCCAGAGAAAATCAAGTCCATTGGGTAATGGAGTCAAGAAAGGATTTACCTGCTATCAACATGCAAGCTTTCAGTTGGGCTAGTCATCTAAAGCCTCGGATCCTAAATTTATAGGGTGGTATGGAACATTAAGGACCGAGAGTCAAGGGGGGAGAACCAACTAATCCCACCTATAGATCATGTCAGAGGTCATTTAACTCCAGACCTGCTTGGAAAAAATCAGAGGCAACACAAGGGAACTTGGAAAGGCTTAATCAGAATGGAAAGATCCTAGTGAGGCAGATACAGGGTTCTAGACCTCCCAGTGTTCTCAACACATTCCAATAAATCCTAACAAGAACATCTAAAACTCATTCCGTTAATTCATACATCAGCTAGTAGGAAACAACATCCACTACACTGGTTAAATCAATTGAAATCAATATTTAGATAAACACATTAAGCAGAAAACATAAAGGGCTGGGAGAGCAGCAACATAAGGCACCTAACAAGGGTGAATCTTATGCCAAATTTCTGATGCGAGCCAGATGAAATGAAATGAAATGGAAATAAACACAGAGATAGAAAAACATCACCGCAACTTTAGATCAGGATCCAATGAAATGTGCTTATCATATTAAACATAAACACCAATCAGGTACAACATAGCCAATATGCCTATCTTACAACTATACACATGGAACTTATCTCAAGAGAAACTACTTGCACCTCTCTGTTATCTCATCAACAACCTTTACAATGTTTCTTTCTGAGTTTTATAGGTAAAGAGAACTAGTAAAGGTAGGTGAGGAACTAAATGCCGTATTAAAACTTCTGAAAAGAGAGAGGGCCGAGGCCCATTCTGTTTAATATTCTGAGCATTTAATCCCTGGCATTCTTTGGGCGAAAATATGATCTCCTTTAGATCTTCATTTACTCCAGGCATGTCTTTGGTGTACTTTGGCTGCGGTGGTTTGTAGTAATTCTAGTGAGTAAACAAAATGGAAATAAATGATACTTGGATCTGCCATGCTGTGAATCAAATGCTCTGGTAATTTCGGCCTGCTGTCTGGTGGAATTTCTTCAGGGGCACGGTGCATAATAAAAGTTGTATGGGCGCCCTATCCTTAATGAAGAAAAACATACTGGTGACGAATAAACCCTGATGTTACCTTTTACTTGTGTTCAGGATCTTTTGATCGATCCTCGGGGTCTTCAAACCAGTTCTTTGCTTCTTAACCACTGATTTAAGGCTCAATATCTTCATTAGCATGCCCTAATCTCCTTCGCTTTGTACTGGAACACTCTGTCGCTTCATCTCTGCCTCTGATAGGTTAGCTCGAGCTTTTAATGGTGTTGGAAGGTTTTCTACAGAGTCTAAACCCTGTTATTTTTAATGAACGTCCTGTCTTCACCTTCCCGGGCCATTTTTCATTAAATGTATCTAGGTACAAGGCTTCTCTGCATTTCTGGGCCACTGCATAGAAAACTGGGCGATCATGGCGGTCACTAACTGTTGCAAACCCTGCAAGATACGAAAATTGGTTAAGAAAACATACACTAGGGTGGCGGACACAATGGAGACGACGAGGAGGGTCGTGCCGAATGATGCCATGGTGGAATAACGATGGACTGTGGCGGAAGAACACAGTGCGAAGTGGAAGATGGGGAAGATGGCGAACTGCAGCAGCAAAAGTTTTGAGCAAAATACCTTAAAAGACCCAAATTTGAAAGTTATATGTGACAAAATGAATGGGTGTACGGTGGACACACGTGGTGGTGACGTGGCGAGACCAGGTGATGAGGAATGGTCAACGGCGAGAAAAAAAATCTGGACCGTCATTCATGGTGGAGATCGACGGTGGAGGACGACAGACGGTGGGCCAGCAGGTGTGATGAACGGGGGTTAAGCAGTGCGCAGCTCAGACGAATGACGACCATTGGATGTGGCGCTCAAGATCTAACGGCTGATATGAATATCGCTGCGTGTCCGTGGTCGAAAGATAATGTGCGATGGGATGGCGGTTTTTCCATCGTACAAAGAACACGTGTCGGCAACTGTATGGAATCACTAGGCATTGGAGAGAAACCGCCTGCCGCGCATAAGCGGTGCGATGGAAACCGGCGGGTTTGGAATAGTCGTATGGGGACCACTGGCATCGGGCGCACTGCAGACCATCATATCATCGTGGAAATGGATGGCGATGGCGCAATGAGGAAAATGAGCGGACAGGCCAGGGAGGTATCAGGTTTAACTTTCACCGTCCGATCAACCACGATCAACGGCTGACATCGCACCCAATAGGAAATGGGTAAATAAGCGCCTTTCAGACTGGCGGATGGTTACAGTGCTTGGTTTTGTGGAAGGTAAAGGAGCGCGGGGCTATCAGAAGAGGGGCTAGGCCTGATATAAGGTTCCAAGTGGGTTTTAAATCCATTTTAATGCATTTTGAAGCCTTATAAGGGTAACGATAGGGAGATATAGAGCGAATCAGGCCAAACAAGGGACATGGGTAGAATTTGAAAGGGGATTTGGGAGGTTTTAGGGAATTAGAGGGGAATTCGGCAAGGGGAACACATAGGTAAAAATGGGATAATTTGCAGGGGTACAAGGGGGGGAAAAAGGCCTTTTGAGAAGGAATCAGCAGAGAGGGACTATTTTAGGCACAACACTAAGAGACTTCAAGGATGATGGGTTTTTAGGAAAAGGCATTCCTTGAAGGCTCCAAGGCAGACTAGCCCCCAACTTGCTTGTCAAGAATTTCATAGGGTGGCTAATAGTGGCTCCACATGGGGATGGCTTCTTCTTGAAGGAGTCAAGAAACCAGAAATAATCTTTGGAGTAGGCCAGATGCCTGCTGCTATAAGCCATATTTATTTTTTGATTTTCAACTGCCACAATATGTTAGATACACAAATCAGCAGAAACATTTTCCCAACCAATCTACCTACCCAACTACAATCCTAATATTTTCCCTTTGGGTGCATTTGAGGTAGCAGACCCTTTACATCATTTATTCATGAAAACATAAAACAAACCTATTCTTAATCTACCCTTATTACTCCATGAGACCAGGTTAGACTGTTGGTCTCATTTGATTCTCTTCCTAATCTACTACCTGCTGGGATTAAACTGTCCAACAGATTTCTTCACTATATTCTAAAATAGCAATTGAAAAACAACCAAGCCAGGATTAAAATATCTGACTTGCTATGCATTGAAATGCTGAGCATTGAAACAAAACTTTGAAGGCTTGAAATCTGGAATTTAGAACATCCTTCTTTCTTTGTGACTCAGGTTTTCAGCTTGTTAGAGTCACTTCTCTTACCTTTCATCTCTGGCTTTAGGCATGTTAGAGCTGATTCTTCTTTTTCCTTCGTTGGTCCAGGTTTTGAGCGTGTTAGGACCAGCTTCTTTACTTCCTGTATGGACTGGTACTGAGGTGGGATATCTTCGTGAGCCCCATCTTGAGAATTTTTCTGAGCAAGAGCAAACTCCAGACCAAGTTCATCGTACATGTCTTGCTCGTCCAATTGGTCTGGAGTAGGCCCTTACTGAGGAAAATGCATGGGCTTATTAGAGCCAATCTTTTGCGCCTCAGAGGTTCATGTTTTGAGCGTGTCTGAACCTCTCCTCTCTCTCTGTTTTTTGAAAAACTTTCCTCTGTTTTCTTGAAAGTAAAACTGCAATGGTATGTACAATGGAAATGGAAACTGAAAACCGGAAATCAGCAGAAGTAATGCTTGAGCATCCTGCCATTGACAGGACCCCCAAACAGCTTGGTGCCATTAAGTTCTTGTAAGAAAAATGCATTAGGACCCACAGTGGCTTGGATAACATATGGACCTTGCCACAAACTATAAAACTTGCCATGTTTACCTTTTTCCTCTCTCCTTGAATCCCATTTTAGAACCTTGTCCCCAACTTTGAAATCTGAAGCTTTGGCTATTTTTTCAAATTGCCTCTTTATGTTTTCCTGAACTCTGACAGCTCTGCTATAAACCAGCTCCCTCATTTGCTGAAGATGGATTGTTTCATTAATTCTTCTCACCATACTATCTTCCTCTGTCTGAATCTCCTAGACAAGCTTAATCACTGGCACTCCAAGGCTGGTAGAAAAAACTACTTCTGCTCCGTAAACGAGCTGGAATGGTGACATACCAATGGAATTCTTCGTTGTAAGCCTGTCCGCCCACAAGGCATGCACTAACTTCTTATGCCATGACTTCTTGTTCTCTTCTAACAGCTTCTTGATGATGTTCACTAGGCTTTTGTTTGAAGATTCATCTACTCCATTACCTTGAGGGTAATAGGCAGTTGAATGACCAAGTGCTATTCCATACCTGTGACAGAAATCAACCATTCTCTTGGATCCAAAAGCAGCAGCATTGTCAGTGATTATTTTTCTTGGACAACCAAACCGAGATAGGATGAAGTCTTCTAGGAACCTAATGATGACAGCATCAGTGGCATTCCTAGTGGGTATAGCCTCTATCCATTTGGTGAAGTAGTCTGTGGCTGTTAGGATCCATTTGTGTTGTCCAGAAGAAGCAGGGTGTATTTCTCCAATAAATTCTAGGCCCCATTGCATGAAGGGACCTTCTACAGTGATGGGTTGTAAAGGGAGGGGGAGGAGCTTTCTTCTGCCTTCAAAGATTTGGCATTTATGATAGGCGGTTACCATTTTATGGACATCATTGAAGAGAGTGGGCCAATAATAGCCAGCCCTGAGTATCTTGTTAGCAGTGGCTTTCCAACTCAAGTGGCCTCCACACTCCCCAGCATGGAATTCTTGTTTAATTCTTTCAGCTTCAGGTTCAGGCAAACATTTCAGCAATAGGTCATTCGGGTTTTTCCAATATAAGTTTTCATTCAAAATGCAGTAGTTTCTAGCTTTGAGTTTTATGAACTTGGCCTTAGTTTTGGACAGTTCTGGAGGGGCATTGAGATTGGTGAGCAAATAAAGGGTATCAGAATACCAAGGAGAGTTCTGAAAATTCTCCTCAATAGTTGGGCGAGGCAATCCTTCCTGCTCATCTAAGGAATTTACCATGTTAATGTCAAGGGCCTGCAGATTAGATTCAGCCATTAATTGGGCCAGGCCTTCACCTTTGATCAGTTTGGTGGGCTTTATCTCAAGGTCATATTCTAAGATAGTAGCAATCCATTTGCCCCTTTTCCCATCAGGGTCTTGGGACAATATATCTTTGACCACTATATTTGGCACATAAGCAATGGTGTGAGAATGCAGAATGTACACTCTAAAGTCTTTTAAGGCCTTTACCAGGGCATAGGCCTGCTTTTCCATAATGTTGTACTTCAAGGGTGCATCCCTTAAGGCCTTACTGAAAAAGGCAATTGGCTGTTCATTACCTTCTGAATTTTTCTGTAGTAAGACTACAGCCACGGTATGCTGGGAGGTGAATGAAAATATTAGAAAATCTTTTGAGAAATCTTGGCTGATCAGGACAGGAGCTCGAGTGAGTGCAAGTTTTACTGATTCGAAAGATTGTTTGGCTCCAACAGTCCATTTAACTCCCACACCTTTCTTCAGCATGTTAGTCATATTCCTAAGGTGTTCATCTAGATTGGGAATAAATCTCCTGAGGAAATTGATCTTCCCAATGAAAGACTGTAACTCCTTGATGTTTCTCGGGTGTGTGATTTGAAGTATCCCCTCAACTCTTTGTGGGTCTATCCTAATCCCTTTCTAAAATATAATATGGCCAGGAAGTTTACCTTCTTGCAGCCCAAAAATAGTTTTCTTAGGATTTAAGGACAGACCATACCTTCTACATTTTTCAAAAACTTTCCTCAGATGTTTTAAGTGTTCTTCTTCAGTTTTAGAATAGACAGTCAAGTCATCCAAGTAGATAACAATGAAGTGTCCTATCTCATCTGAGAAAGCTATATCCATCGCTCTCTGGAAGGTGGCGCCAGCATTCATCAATCCAAAAGGCATCTTCACATACATGAAGGTGCCCCATGGAGTGGTAAAAGCTGTTTTGAGTTGATCTTCTAGGAGTACCAACACTTGGTTATAACCCGAAAAGCCATCTAGGAGGGAGATTCTCTTTGAGCCCACTACCTTCTGTAGGATATGTTCCATTCGCAAAGGGTAGTTGTCTTTCAGGGAGGCTCTGTTGAGGTTTCTGAAGTCTATGCATAGTCTGATCTCCCCTATTTTCTTTCTCACAACCACTAAGTTTGACACCCAATCAGAAAACCTTACAGGGACTATTATGCCTACATCATACATCTTTTTAATCTCCTTTTCAACTGTAGGCAATTGTTTTTGATTGATTTTGTGGAGTTTTTGTCTGAAAGGCTTCTGATTTTCCTTCAAGGGTATCTTGTGTTGTATGATGTTGGTGTCATAGGCCTTTAAGTCTTCATAGCTCCATGCAAACACATCAATAAATTCGTTAAACAGGTCAATGTATTTTTTCTTCGTGTCTGCAGGTATAGACTTAGCCAGTTTAATCATTTGGGCTTATCTTCAGTGCCTATGTTGCATTCTTCTATATCTGAGTCTGCATGTTCTATAGTGGGATTTTTGGCTACGTAATCAAAGTCAAAAAGGTCCTCTAGGGGTGCTAGGCCTCTGGGTATGTTCTTATCTTTGGCCTGCAGCACCTCCATTTCCTCATTTTCCATGTTTTCACATCCAATGGTTGAATTCCCAGTCTCTTCGGAAAAGGTGTTTATTTCTATGTTACAAGGCGGGGATTCTTCATCAGAGGATTCCTCACTAAAGCAGCTGTCTTCGTCTTTAGAGTCTGAACTGGAAAATTCAAACTCATTTCTACCTGTCAGGAAGTCCTCAATCTATTTATCACCTTCAAAGACCTGCCAGTATTTTTCGTTGTCTAGCACAACAGGTCTAAATTTGGTTTGAATGATGATCTGTGTGTCAGCCGGAGTCCTAAGATAAGAACTGGATAGGCAAGCTAATCCATTTGCAATGATGTTTTGACTCCTAGGCACAAACACCAAATCGTATTCTACAAAAGTTTTCAACAAATCCACCGCGTCATTTTTGTAGGCCCTTAGTCGGGGATGTTTTGTTGTATATTCACCATTCACCTGTTTGATAACTAACTCTGAGTCTCCTCTCACAGCTATCCTATGGGCTCCTAATTTCTTCAACAGGTTTAGACCTAGGATGAGAGCTTCATATTCTGCAATATTATTTGTGCATTTGAAGTGCAGATTGGCAGCGCGGCTCTCTGCATAACCACTCTCCACGTTACGTACCCACACCCCCGCTCCAGCAGTTTTCCTAGTACAGGATCCATCGAAATTCATTTCCCACAGGGGTTCATTTTCCGTTTCGTCATTATTTCTTTCCCTACAGCTGGGTTCGCCATTGTGTTGCATTACAGGATCTGTACTAGGCTGCAGGTTGTTTTTCTCTTCATGACATGTGTGGAGTTCAGAGAATTGGCTATCTTGCTGTTCACATTCTAATTCTGGTTCAGGTTCACTCAGAGTTTCGTTTCCAGTATCCTACCCATGGTTCTCTTCATCGTATTCTTCTAGGGTAGCCATTATGTTAAAGTCCATGGGCTCTATGTTATTGTTTTTATTTCTTCTTTCTGACGCTGGCTCTCCGAAGGATGGGTGGTTATAAAGAATGAAAGAATCTAGGTCTGTGTGTACAGAGTATAATGGTGAATTTTCAGGTTTCTCGGGGCTACTGACTAGGAATTTCATCTGGGATTCTCTATACAGTCTTCTAAGTTGGCCAAATATAGGGATAGTGGCGTATGAGCCATCCATCTGCATCGTTCCTTGCAGTTTGGATCCCCGCCAGTCCACAGTGCGGCATGCCTGCAGGTGGTCCATACGCCCACCACAACATCCATGACCATACATTTAGCAGGAATCTGGGTTAAACTCACACATAAGTCTTTGATTAGGTGATGAGAAGAATGCGAGAGGGGGTAGATGGTGATGTTGAGCGGAGACAATTAGATTTTTCTTTTTGTTTCATAAAACCAATACGCGACTTTCCTGAAGGAAACTAGCGTATATACACGGATATACTTTACTGAACTCACGTATGCTCAGAGATCTAATTATGCATTCAATTCTTAACTCAGATCATTACTTTATTCATTCATCAGATATTTCAGAAAGTAGTAAATAGATACAGAAAGAATAGAATAATCATCACACATAGGCAACACACATGAACACCAGGATTTTTAGGTGGAAACCCAATTCAGGAGAAAATCACCGCTGTCGTCGTCTCAGCCTTTAAAATTTTATTATTAAGAAAACTTCTTACAACATGTGTTGGTGCAGACTCATACCACCACGCAGGCACCCACCTGTAGAAAGCTACAACCTTCTCTCGTTTACCAGCCTAACCTGGAAGGGAGCTACAACCCCCTGCTCTCGTTTACCAGCCTCTCCTAGAAGGGAGTCACTACCCCCTAATATTCACACCAGCCTCTACTGGCAGAAAGCTTCTTCTTTCAGACTGAAGGCTTCAACCCTCAAATCCACTGCAGACCACGTTTCATCAATTTTCAAATTGGATCAACCAGCTTTAACACAACCCTTCACATATCAACAATCATACCTTCCTCATTTCTTCAAAAAAAACAGTGAGACCACTGTAACCAGAATATCAGATATAACCCAGACTTCAGAATAGATATGCAGAAACGCATTCAACCTTCAGCTACCATTAGATCAGAAATAATACGTACTTTTACTTAATCATACCTGCATATATACGCGCTTTCCATAAGATGAAACCGCGTATACTTCAGTGCATTTTGCAAGGAAAACCCTAACTGTGCATACGCGCTTTTCCTTACACCGACCCGCGTATACATGCACTTTTCATGAAACGAACATGCGTATAGTTCTATAAAACATAAAATTTGCAGTGCAGACCAAATCTATGAACTTACCCAGATTTCTTCAATCTCTTCAACAGAATTGCACCCGGTCTTCTTCACTTCTTTTCAAATCATCCTTGACATTCACCATTTCTAGATCTGGAGATCTTGAGCCTTCATCATGTTCTTAGGTGCATCATAGATTCAGATCTATCAATTAGGAATAGGGTTCAACCATACAGATCTACTTCAGAGTGAAGTCTTCATCAAAGCCCAGACACATGCACACCTTTCACAATGAATTCCTTCTCCTTATATAGGTTTACCCTTTATTAATACCATGAGCCAAAACCACATTACTTTCGATGGTATTCCTGGACGGGGTCACATAGATGAATCATTACTCAATACAATGGGTCAATACCATGGTGGTTACCCCTGGTTTTACAAATTTACAGCGCTTTTTCCCATACGCGACTTCTCACGTTATTTCTAGCGTGCGTACGCTAGTTCGTCTAGACAAAGTTGCGTATGCCTTGAGACATACTCTTTTCATCATGTTCTGGCACATACTAACATTCCTTCCATCATTACCTTTTGTACTCATTGTAGATACATCAGATTTACGTCATTTAACAAGTTCATCAAGACATATTCCATCAAGGACAACTTTATCAAGTAGGTTGCCATCATGGACAACACTCTGCATCATATTGCCAACAATCTCCCCCTTTGGACTTGATGGCAACCACGATGGTGTTTGATCACCACATCAGATAGGTACATTAAGCATAAAGATATTCTCCCCCTATTCAAACACCATGTCACATGTCACTCTCCCCCTTTGTCATCAAGGGAAAAGGGCGGACCAAAACTGACACAGGGTTTTTCTCCTTTTGTAGAAAGAAGTGCTTTGCAGAGCTGAAGTGTACTGAAGTTACCATGCTCCTCCTGAGTTCAAGCTGAATCTTCAAACATATTTTACAATGAAGTACACGACTCTATGACCTTCCTATCACCAAGGACTCATACTTACATCACAGATCCAACCAAGTGGATTTACATATGAGACTCAAGTACCCAACCAAGTGGGTTTACATATTTTGATTCAACTACCCAACCAAGTGGGTTTACAGATTTGAACAAGTCCTTACATGACTGAATATTACAAATTTACATCATGGGTTTCAACATGCCCTTTTTCAACCAATTACAAAAATGACCTTTTGTAACAAAAACCAACAAGATCTCAAGAGAGAGATTATATTTCAGAATCATCATACTGCCAACAATGCATTATGCTCAGCAAGGCTAATGCTCCCCCTGAAACAGTGCATCCAAGTCTCCTTTCTATATGACCAAGGCTCCTCCTTAGCTTGTGCAACCTGAACACTTCCAATCAGCAAGTCATCAAGGCATATTTACCCAATAATAGAAAATGAAACAGATATATGAGAATTGGAACACCACCAGAGACATCAAACAACATCAGAGATACCAAACAGCATTGAGAAATGCTGACCCCAATCAAAAATTGTCAGCAACCAACCATACGCGGCTTTCTGTGTATTAACTCGCGTATATACACGACTGTGTTTTAGGAAACCCGCGTATCCAATTTAATCTTCTGAATTTATGCAGATTTTTTCTTTTGATTGGCAGAGAATACTCCCAGCTTTTGTCCTAGATACTTGAACGCTTCCCTGGGCAGAGGTTTGGTAAAGATATCAGCAATTTGTTCTTTGGAGGGAACATACTCCAATTTCACCTTTTGTTCAAGCACTTGTTCACGCAAGAAGTGATACTTGATGGGAATATGCTTGGTCTTTGAATGCATAACAGGATTCTTTGAGATACTGATGGCACTTGTATTATCACACAAAATGGAGATAGGAGGTGAGCATTTGATTTGAAAATCTTGTAGGGTTTGCATCATCCAAAGAAGTTGAGTGCAACAGGATGCGGCAACCACATATTCTGCTTCTGCTGTAGATAGTGCAATAGAAATTTGCTTTTTGCTAAACCAAGATACTAATCGGGGCCCCATATAGAATGCACCACCACTAGTGCTCTTCCGATCATCAACGTTTCCAGCCCAATCTGCATCAGTGTAAGCATGAAGAGTAAGATCAGCATTCTTTGGATACCAGATTCCAAAGTCTTGAGTTCCTTGTAGGTATTTGAATATTCTTTTGACAGCCTGAAGGTGAGACTCTTTTGGATTAGCTTGGAATCGCCCAACAATCCCAACTGCATGCATAATGCCTGGTCTGGTCCCTGTGAGATAAAGAAGACTTCCAATCATAGATCTGTATTCTGGTTGATTCACCGTGGGAGAATTGTCATGAGAACTAAGATTACATCCAGTTATCATTGGTGTACTTACAGGTTTGCATTCTTCCATCCCATACTTCTTCAGAATTTGCTTCGGATATTTCGCTTGTGATAAGAATATACCTTCTGAAGTTTGATGCACTTGTAAGCCAAGAAATAATGTTAGTTCCCCTAGTAAAGACATTTCAAATTCTTGCTGCATAACAGAAGCAAATTTCTGACTCATAGATTCTTCATTACTTCCAAAAATGATATCATCAACATATACCACCACAATCAACAATTTATCATTTTCAAATTTTGTATATAAGTTGCTATCATCAGACCCCTTTGAGAATCCTTGTTGATGAAGATATTTGTCAAGATGATAGTACCATGCCCTTGGAGCTTGTTTGAGACCATATAGAGCCTTTTTCAGTTTACAAACCAGATTTTTGTCATTTCCCAAAATGAATCCTTCTGGTTGTTCTATGTAAACTTCTTCTTCTAGATCACCATTGAGAAATGCAGATTTAACATCCATTTGATAGACTTTGATTTGTTGAGAACTTGAAAAAGCAAGAAACATTCTTATGGCTTCAAGTCTAGCTATAGGAGCAAAAGTTTCTTCAATGTCTATACCTTCTTGTTGAGTGTACCCTTTGCAAACAAGTCTAGCTTTGTTCCTTATAACATCCCCATTTTCATTTAACTTGTTTTTGAATATCCATTTAGTTCCAATGAAATTTTTGTTATGAGGCCTTGGAACTAATTCCCAAGTGTGATTCTTTTCAATTTGATCAAGTTCTTCATTCATGGCTTGTATCCAACATTCATCTTTGCTAGCTTGATTGACATTGTGTGGCTCAATAGTGGACGGAAATGCCAGATAGCTAGAAAATCCCACAAGAGTCCTTCTTGTTTGTACACCAGATCCTTTGTCACCCAAAATTTGAGATTCTGGATGGTTCTTTTGAACATATCTAGATGGAGCTTTTCTAGATAAATCATCTCCAGATTCTTCATTGGGTTCACTGTCTGTATTATTTCTATTTGATGTAGAAGGATATACGTCATCATCACCTTCATCTGTTGCTTGTTTTTCTTCTTTTGAAGCTGCAGGGGACTCATCAATAACAACATCAATACATTCAACAATCTTTCGAAGTCTTCTATTGTAACATTTGTATGCTTTACTTTGAGAAGAATAGCCAAGGAGTATACCTTCATCTGCTCTTGGTTCAAACTTGCCAAGATTTTCATCATTATTTTTGATAAAGCATTTGCTCCCAAAAACTTTAAAATGCTTCACAGAGGGAGGATTACCATACCAGAGTTCATATGGCGTTTTGTCGCTATTTACACGAACATGTGCCTTGTTGAGAATATTTACCGCTGTGTGAGCTGCTTCCCCCCAAAATGTGTCAGGTGTTCCGGAATCATCAAGCATTGCTCTAGCCATTTGTTGAACTGTTCTATTCATTCTTTCTGCAACACCATTCTGTTGAGGAGTGCCTGCTACCGAAAACTGTCTTTTTATGCCATGTTGTTCACAAAATTCAAGGAATTCATTTGATGTATATTCACCTCCTCGATTAGATCTAAGACATTTGATTTTTAGATCTAATTCATTTTCAACCAAAGCTTTGAATATCTGGAATTTCTCAAATGCTTCATCCTTGTGTTTAAGCAACCCAATCCAACACATTCTAGAGAAGTCATCAATAAATAAGATATAATATTCTTCACCACATGGTGACTTTTTCCTCATAGGTCCACATATATCTGTATGAATAAGTTCAAGGGGCCCACTTGATGATCCTTCCTTGGCATTAAATTGCACTCTGGTCTGCTTACCGAATTGGCAAGATTTACATATGATATTTTCAGGAAGAGTTATATTGGGAAGACCACGAACAACTTTAAGTCTGCTTGATTTGTTGATTTGCGAGAAGCTCAGATGCCCCAGCCGTCTATGCCACAGCCAATTTTCTGATGATTTGCTCAAGTAACATTGATCTTTGCAGTTCTTCAATACATACAGGTTGTTTGGAGTCCTTTTTCCTTTTATAATTGTTTTACCTGTATCAATATCATGTACCACACATTCTTTTGAACTAAAGACAACCTCAGTTCCTTGATCACACATTTGACTTACGCTTAACAGGTTATGTCTCAATCCATCCACATACATGACATTGTTAGCTTTCACCTTTTCTTTTAGAAAAACAGATCCTTTTCCTTTAATGACGGCGGGTGTATCATTTCCAAAAGTAACATTCTTTTCCTTTTCTAGGGCATTATAAGCATGGAGTTTGTCTTTGTCACCTGTCATATGTTTTGAGCATCCACTATCAATGTACCATTGATTTTCTTCTCCTTCTGCAAATAAAGCTATACCACAATTCTCAACCTGTACATCCTTCTTTTTCCATACTTTGGTGTTGGAAGGAACCTGTTCTTTTGGCTGGATTTTTCACCTGCATTCAGATTCTTCATGGCCAAAGTTATTGCAATAAGTGCATTCAACTTCATTTTGAAGAGGAGAAAAGTTGTTATATGTATTCTTCTTTGTTTCAATATCAATCCTTTTCTTTCTTGCTTCTCTTGTCATGATAGTTTTATATGCAACACATTGAACAGCTTTATGACCAAAATTGTGACATGAGAAACATTGTCCATTGAAGTATAAATTTTTGCGATCATGAAATCTTCTATTTGAATTTACTTGCTGATTGGTGTTCTTTTGAAAAGTATTCGTGCTGAATTTTCTTGACTTGAACTGCTCATGCTTTACCTGTGAAGAATCTTTATCCCCTTTCTGAGTGGCAGAATGTTGTAGACCAGTTGTAGCTGCTTTTAGATAATTTGGTGCTGAAGCCTGAGAAGATTCTCTGGTATATCCAAGACCTGTCTTTATAAGAGGAGAGCGTTGTACCTTGATAATCTCATCTAAGGTTTCAGATCCTTTAGCAAATCTAAGATTCAGAGTCTTTACTTTCTCAAGTTCTTTTCTTAGACTTACCACTTCACTTTCTAATTTTTCATTGTGCTTCTTCTCTTCTTCAATCTGATTTTTTAGAGTCTCTATAATTATTTTACTTTCTTCTAAGGATATTTTGAGTTGATTGTTTTCATTAAGAAAATATTTGTCCTCTAGGGCATCCATAAAAGTATCCTTATCTTCTTTGGAATCATTTTCAAATGCCATAAGAAGTCTAAGATTTTGTTCACCTTCTTCCTCACTATCAGATAACCCATCACTGTCTTCATGAGTATAGTAACTTTTTCTAGTGCTAGACCGGTTCTTATTTCTTCTTGCTACTTCCTTTCCTTTTGCAAAAGTTTCTTTATGAGGACATTTAGCAGCATAATGACCAACTCTTCCACAATTAAAACATTTGAACGGAAGTTTACCTCTGAATCGTCCTGTGCCAAGTTGAAGTTTCTTTACAAAATTTACCTCCTCTTCTTCTGAGACATATCCCGATCCTTCTGCTTCTTGTACATCTTTCCCTTTTGTAGAAGCTCTAAAGACGGCTTCTTTGACATCCGATGATCCTCCCCTTCTCATTTCATAAGCAGTTAGTATCCCATGAAGTTGCACCACAGTAAGGTTTTGGAGATCCTGTTTTTCTTCAAGTGCAGAAACTTTTGACTCAAATTTTGTCGTTAGTGATCTTAAGATTTTCTCAACCAAAGTAGATTCAGCTATTGTTTCTCCCAGATTTCTCATACGATTTACAATGTCATCAAGACGTAAAAAGAAACTAGCAATACTCTCATCACTATGCATTTTTAACTTTTCATATTCTATTATGAGAGTTTGGAGTTTTGCACTTTTTACCTTTGCATCACCTTCATAACTTAGAATGATTTTGTCCCATATTGCCTTTGTTGTATTCAGCTGCATGACCTTGACAAATTCTGATTCAGTTAGACTCCCCAATAGAGCATTGACCGCCTTTGCATTAGTTTCATAATTCTTCTTTTCTGTCGCATTTGTTGGTACCGAGGCTGGATATTGATATCCTTGTTCAACAATGGCCCATATATCTACTCCCATAGACTGAAGATAGGATCTCATCCTTATTTTCCAAAAGATTAAATTGCTTCCATTGAAGAGTGGAGGCTTGATAGATGTTGTTCCCTCAAGATTGCTCATCTTGCTTGATCTTCCTTCTAGCGGTTAAGCCTTTTCAGAAGGACCTGCTCTGATACCAATTGTTGAGAAGAATACTGAGAGGGGGGGGGGTGAATCAGTATTCAGGGCAGACAATTAGATTTTTCTTTTTCTTTCATAAAACCAATACGCAACTTTCCTGAAGGAAACTAGCGTATATACGCGGATATACTTTACTGAACTCGCGTATGCTCAGAGATCTAATTATGCATTCAATTCTTAACTCAGATCATTACTTTATTCATTCATCAGATATTTCAGAAAGCAGTAAATAGATACAGAAAGTACAGAATAATCATCACACATAGGCAACATACATGAACACCAGGATTTTTAGGTGGAAACCCAATTCGGGAGAAAACCACCGCTATCGTCGTTTCAGCCTTCAAAATTTTATTATTAAGAAAACTTCTTACAACATGTGCTAATGAAAACTCATACCAGCACGTAGGCACCCACCTAAAGAAAGCTACAACCTTCTCTTGTTTACCAACCTAACCTGGAAGGGAGCTACAACCCCCTGCTCTCGTTTACCAGCCTCTACTGGCAGAAAGCTTCTTCTTTCAGACTGAAGGCTTCAACCCTCAGATCCACTTCAGACCACGTTTCATCAATTTTCAAACTGGATCAAACAGCTTCAACACAACCCTTCACATATCAACAATCATACCTTCTTCATTGCTTCAAACAGAACAGTGAGACCACTGTAACCATAATATTAGATATAACCCAGACTTCAGAATAGATATGCAGAAACACATTCAACCTTCAGCTCCCATTAGATCAGAAATAATACGCGCTTTTACTTAATCAGACCCGCGTATATATGCAGTTTACATAAGACGAACCCGCGTATACATCAGTGCATTTTTCAAGGAAAACCCTAACTGCGCATACGCGCTTTTCCTTCCACAGACCCGCGTATACACGCACTTTTCATGAAACGAACATGCGTATAGTTCTATAAAAGATAAAATTTGCAGTACAGACCAAATCTATGAACTTACCCAAATTTCTTCAATCTCTTCGACAGAATTGCGCCAGGTCTTCTTCACTTCTTTTCAGATCATCCTTGACATTCACCATTTCTAGATCTGGAGATCTTGAGGCTTCATCATGTTCTTAGGTGCATCATAGATTCAGATCTATCAATTAGGAACAGGGTTCAACCATACAGATATACTTCAGAGTGAAGTCTTCATCAAAGCCCAGACACATGCACACCTTTCACAATGAATTCCTTCTCCTTATATAGGTTTACCCTTTATCAATACCATGAGCCAAAACCACATTACTTTCGATGGTATTCCTGGACGGGGTCACATAGACGAATCATTACTCAATACAATGGGTCAATACCATGGTGGTTACCCCTGGTTTTACAAATTTAGAGCGCTTTTTCCCATATGCTACTTCTCACGTTATTTCTCACGTGCATACGCTAGTTCGTCTAGACAAAGTCACGTATGCCTTGAGACATACTCTTTTCATCATGTTCTGGCACATACTGACATTTCTTCCATCATTACCTTTTGTACTCATTGTAGATACATCAGATTTACATCATTTAACAAGTTCATCAAGACATATTCCATCAAGGACAACTTTATCAAGTAGGTTGCCATCATGGACAACACTCTGCATCATGCTTAACACACAATGAGGACAAGCCCAATCAATACTACTCTCTACGATTATGAATATAGCTCACAAATTTATGATGTAAAATTTTAGTAATCATTCTATCATATTTGAAATGAAAATTTGAAATTAGAGTTTACCATGTACTATAAATCTGATTTCTTGTTAAATGTTTAACCATTTAATGTTTAACAGAGGATTTAAATGACAAAGGATTTCATACCTGGAAATTCGCAGAAATTCACAGACGAAGCCGCAATGAGGTCGAAGCCCGGAGATCGTTGAAGACGTCGTGGAGGACACAGAGCAAATTCCCTGCAAAAAAAAAAAAAATTAAAATCAAACCAAATAAAATCAAAAGAAAAAATTGCAAAAAAAACAGAGCAACACCTCACATCGTCGTCACAACACAACTGAAACACCCCACCTCATCACAGAGCAATAGAGAAACATTGCAATAGAGAAACACCTCAACAGAGAAACACTGCAACAGAGCAACACCTCACAATAGAGCAACACCTTAGATATAGACAGACACGAGACACATGTGCATAAGAAACCTGTTAATGTTTGTGGGCCGATATATTTATAAGAACAAGTTCAGCCGAAATTTTGTTATCGGTTTTCCTATCTCCGGCTAAAAATATATTTTCCCATGCCACCAGTACGTCGTTAATGTAAACGGTAGAATGGGTTAGGCCGAACTAATTTTGAAAGTTTGGCCAAACTCTCGAATAATTCGACTGAACTTGCGAAAACGTTCGGATGAATTATTGAGAAAAAAAAATTTCCGCCTGTGATTCTCACAAAAGTGTAACCCAACTTCGAATTTTTACCCTTGGCTCCATATCTTTATCAAAAAGGTCTTCTTCAAATTTATTTCTCACATCATGTTCCCACCCAGAAATCAAATATTTAAGCTGGTTGGGTGTTCCTTTTGAATAAGCTTGAAACAGGTTCTCCAAAATTTCTTTCCCGAACTTCTGTCCTCTTCGATTTGTGCCTGCTTTAGCCTTTTCTTTGTCTTTACCTTCCTTTCTACCCAACTGAGCTTTAACCATTTTTCCTTGAACCCGGTCTCCCAACAAATGTGTGTTCACCCAGCTCCAGACCAGGATACTAACCCGACGTGCAATGACATGCAGGTTAAAGAGGTGATTTGCAATGATATATTGCTGAATGGGAGCCAACAGATGTTTGTCAACCTGGCCATAAATTATTTATGATTTGATAGTTAAATCCTTCCTTACATCCAGACAAGTCGCAGCCTTCCAAATCTTAATACGCATACCATTCTCAATATTAACCTAGACTAGAAAATTTAAGACCAGACTCAAAAACACCCAGTACCCTTTACTGTAACTTCCTTGCAAACCCATATCAAAGAAAAGAGAACTTTCCTTGGTAACCCGAGACTTATGTTTCTATATAGACTCAAAACCCAGACCACGGAAGAGAGAACTTCCCCTACCAACCTGAGACTTATGTTTCTGATTTTATTATTATTTGTGTTGCAAATGATTTTGACCGAACCGCTAACAACATTGCTTCCAGGACCAGTATTACCATTCGTTGCCAAAATTCTAGCCGCAAAATTATCATTACAGGACATATGCTCAATTTCCCATAATTTCTTAATACCATCAAGACCATTGCAAAAGTAAGAATGCAAAATGTCAGTAGTAATTACATTAGGGTCATGCAGAGAACAAAATTATGGAGAGGAGATATGAAACATACTTTCATATCCGAGAGGAAAATAGCCAGGGGTAGAGGAGATATGGAACAAGCTTTCATAGCCAAGCAAACAACATCCAGGGGTGGGAAATGGACATGCAAAGTTTTGAATACAACATGCAAAGTCTACAATATAAAATGCAAAGTCTTAAATTAAACATGCGGGGGTTATATACAAATGTAATTCGATGTAATATAGACATGAAGAGTGAATAGGGGAATTAAACTGACGAAGTTCGTGGCATTGCACCACCACCTCCTTTGTAGTTTCCATGCCCATAACGTAAAACAAAAATATGCGCTCTAATTGCAGAGCTAAGGGAGAGTCATGCAATTTGTGTAGAAACAGTGTACATAACTCAATAAAGACCCAAAAATCAAAGATGTAGATCTTATCAGTCATGTTGGACCCCATCTCATTCCTCTTAATCAACTCCGGGTTATTGGGAGATTGATTAAAGATCTTACAAAATAAGGACCGAGGACCTATAACATACACAACCACAGTTATCTTCATCGCAGAGGTAAAATTAACAAGGGAAAATTGAATACATTCTCGCGCAGATGACACGTCGAGGTTTCCAGAGCTCGCACTTGATCCTCTGTCTTCTTCCCAGTGTTTTGCAATCCCCTTTCTGTCATACTCCAAGAACCGGTAGAGGGAATGTTTTTAACGGGCCACCACATCCTCCTGCACTGGTGCATTCCCCTAGACCCTCCTCACAAACCTCCTAAAATGCCTTGTTGTTTGACACATTTCTTAAATGTGATCATTAATCGTCGTGGGTGGAGCCACCCTCCTCTGTCAGCGCGCGTCATGTCCTATTGTGGTTTGGCGGTTGCATATGATTTCCACATCACATCAACCCCGTCTCACATGACACCCCAATCGGGGGCTCATATATTTTTTTAAAGTTGGGCAAATATTTTATTAAAAAAAGATTTTACATAAAATTTAAGATGTAAGATTAATAATTATTTATAAATTGAATACATATAATTTAATTTAAAAGATAAAATATAATATTATTTTTATATAAAAGTTTAATTTTTGTAAATAATATAATAAGTGTATATTATAAAAATACTTTTCCTATCATATGGTTATTATTTTTATTAAATTTAAAAATATTAATATAAATATGATTTTATTTTACTTCTCACGCACAATGTTTTAGATACTAATTTAATATATATTTTAATAGGAATTATTATTTCTTAAAAATCACGTGGATAACTCTTGAATGGGAGAGTTAACTAGAAACATATATTAAAATGTCTCAAAACATATTAAATTGCATCCATCAACATCAACATGATTTTTATTTTTCGAGCAAACGATATTTTTACGTGTTCAATCCACATACTAATAACACAAAGTATATGAACTTCGTAATGCTTGAAATCCCTGTGACATGTATCGTCTAAATGTCATGATCCCTCGAAGTTTAAATGGCGATCTATGCCTATTAAATACACAACAATTTTTTTCTTGCAATAGAAGACTATGAGAATATGAGAATTTGGTGAACAACGTGCACAAGCATACAAAATGTAGCGTTGATTCATGTCTACGTAAAAAAATGATTTGTTCTTTTGTTTCGCTATTATGTTCCTTGGTAGGTTCATGTGGAGTCAGCATTGTGTATAGATGGAAAGTAAGGAAAAAAATAAGTATGAACCGACACAAAACGACGATCCTTTTTAAACATTCACAATGTCAATCTTTTATCAATGTGGTGAGCAAATTTTGATTTTCAACCCGTTGGGACATGCAGTTTTGAAATATATAGTGAAATATGCTTCAAAGGTAGAGAGAAGATCAGAAAGTTATCACGAAATGTTGACAAGAGTGGTTGGTGGGAGTGGGTCCAAGGCTCATGCGTTGTTTGTGTATAGAAGGTTCCTTGCTGAAATGTTTGTTGAAGGTGACATTAGTATATCAAAACTCCATGATCTTGTTGTTTTTATCAGGCACAAATGTTCCGAAAAACCAAGACGATTTTTATATACCTAAATGAAATTGTTTGTGCAGGAAACCTCGTCAGCATTCTTGTTGAAGGTAACATTGGAATTCAAGAAACATGTCATTTGTTGGTAAAACTCCATCTTGTTGTTTGTAGTCACAGATTTTTTTCTTTGAATGTTGGAAAAAAAGTGTACCAAAAGTTATCATTGCATTACGAGGTTTCATGCGCAAACAATTTCATTTAGGTATATCAAACTCGACTTTCTTTTTGGGGACATTTGTGCTTGGATAGAAACAAAAATGTGCAGAGGCATACGAAATGCAGTTATGATTCATGTCTATGTAAAAAGGATTTGTCCTTTTGTTTCGTTATGATGTTCCTCGATTGGTTCATGCAGAGTCGGCATTGTGTATAGATGGAAAAGAGAAAAAAAAAGTAGGAACCGACACAAAACAATGATCATTTTTAAACATTCACAATGTCAATCTTTTATCAATGTGGTGAGAAAATGTTGATTGTCAACCTCTCTTATGACATGCAGTCTTGATTTATGCTTCAAAGGCAGAGAGAAGATCAGAAATTTATCATGAAATGTTGACAAGAGTGGGTGGTGGGAGTGTGTCCAAGGCTCATGCTTTCTCTTTGTATTGAAGATTTATTGCTGAAATGCTTGTTGAACGTGACATTGGAATCCAAGAAACGTGCCATTTGTTGCCAAAACTCCATCTTGTTGTTTGTAGTCGCAAATTTTTTTCTTTGAAAGTTGGAAGAAAAGTGTACCAAAAGTTATCATTGCATTCTAATGAGGTTTCGTGGGCAAACAATTTCATTTAGGGATATCAAACTCGTCTTGTTTTTCTAAAACTATTGTGCTTGATAGAAACAACAAGATCATGGAGTTTTGATGCCAACTGTAGGCAGCAACCATGGAGGCCACGAGATAACCCTGCTATTGTTTGTGTTTGGACATGATTTTTTGTTGTTCATCATGCTGGGTCAAAAGAGTTTGAAACCTTTTGATGCAGTGAGTTTCTTTTATACAAGTCATTCCATGACATTTCTTTTGACATAAGGGTTTCAACTGAAAGTATTATTTAGAATTAGAGGAATTTGAGATACTGTCCTTGGCATGTTGATCAAAGCCCTTTGCCGTATGGAGGCGGTGAAGAAGATGTTGAGCCCCTTGAACATGAATAAAATGTTGATCGAGACTTGGAAGAGTGGTATGTTTTCTCTCAGATAGTTCCTCCAAGGACTGTAAGCATTTCAAACCTTGACAATATTGGTAGAAGGGACTTTGATATTCATTACAATTGGTAGGAATCAATGGTCACAAATTAATTTTTGGAAAAAGGGATCCATTTTATAAAAGATTCTCAGTCTTCGGTGTTTTCAATGGGAGGTTGGTTGCAGAGACATTTTTTCCGCCTTCGTGTCTCTGCACTTTGTTAATGGTGGGAATGATGGTGGTTTGAAAATGGTTATTCAAGGTATTGCTAGAACTAGGAAATCTTCAATTATTCATTGTATTTCTCATGCTCTTTCAGTGTCAATAATGGCTGATAAAAGTCCATTGTTATTTCTTGCTGCAATCGGTATAACTACATTTAACATTCATGGTAAAACAATACATTCTGTTATGAAAATTTTTATAAAAGCTCTGAAACCATTGTCTGGCTAGGCTTTTTTAGTCTTTCAAGAAGAAATGAGACATATTCGTTATATATTGATTGATGAGATAAGATTTATAGGTCCAAGTCTTTTCATACAGATAGATTCTCATATGCGAGAAACCTTTCCTGAAAGAAAATATTTCCCTTCTTGTGGTAGGTCTATCATTCTTGTCGGTAACCTTGGCCAGCTGCCTCTTGTCAAGGATAAACCCTTGTATGCGGGTAGAACGACTAGGAAAGTTTTGTGGGAAAGTTTCAACATGGTTGTGACTTTGGACAAAATATATAGGCTATGGAGACAATATGAGACAAACGAATTTTCACAATCTTTTTAACCAATATTAGAAATGCAAAGCCTTTTCTTGCTGACTGGGATATTTTTATGACGCGTGTTGATAGTTGCTGGGATTGATAAGAAAAAAAAATATTTGATTATTTTATTCACTTGTTTGCAATGAATAAGATCGTTAATTTTCACATCGGAAGATGCTTAAATCATTAAATTTTCCTATTGCAAGATATGCTGCAGAATGCGCTAGAAAAACAGAATTTGGTGACAATTATGATGATGTGTTTGAGCATGAAGTGATGTTTGTCATGGAGAGCATGTGATGTTAACGTGTAATTTGTGACTTGAGGTTGGGCTGGTTAATGGTGTGCTTAAATATATTGAAGATATTTTCGATGCACCTATTTTGAAGTCATCGCAACTTCCACAATTCGCTACAGTAATTTTTGAAAAATACTATGGTGTTCCCTTCGATAATGACTACCCAAATGTTGTGTCGATTGCGCCTATTGTTAAGGACAATCTTAGACATATGCCATTAAAAATGGCATGGGCATTTACAATTCAAAAATCACAAGGGATGACTTTGCAATGGGCCACTATAGATATTGGAGGTAGCGAGAGGCGAGGTTTGACGTTTACATCTATATCAAGAGTGAATTTGATAGATGGTTTGCATATTTCACTACCTTTTATTTTCAACATTATGTTAAAATGCAAGACAATGCATATGTTGCACTTAGAAATAAATACGAGGAGCGATTGAAGTCGATATTTTTTTAAGGGTATTTGTGTTGATTTGACCTTAGTGTTTTGTGCCATGTCTTTCATAAAAAGATGATTAGTTCTTTGTAGTAATTTTTGTTTCTTGCAATTATTTGTATGCACCTTTATAGGTTCTTTGTTATTCTTGTTGCAAATTTCAATAGATTTTTTGATTGGTGAAGTAAGTAAATTGACTGTTTGGAAGTAATTGCATGTGTAAATAAATTTTTTTGTGGTATTGTTGTTTTTTGATTGGTTGAATTGTATCTGATTATACTTTTCTTCTCCTTGTTTTGAATCCTTTTAGATTTATGTCTAATAATTTTTTTTGTGTATTGAATATGAAAGAAACAAAAACATGTATAAACATTTTTGTTTGTGTTTATTTGTTTTTTCTACGTGTATTTATTTCAATTGTATATTTTTGTCAATGAAATGAAGATATGGAGAACAATGATGGTATGTATTACATTGCAACGATTAAATCTATTGCATAAATAATTAGTTTTGTTTCCTATATTTGCACAAGGTTTGATAGAAGACATGGCATCCATCTGGATTTTTTCAATGAGCATATTCGTGTTTTGAATGGAATGAAATCATATGTTGAAACTTTATATCATTTGCACTGAAGAGAATTAGAAAGGAAAACGAAAAGGGATTGGCTTGAAAGCGTGAAGTATAGTTATCATTATCCTATTGATTTGAATTGGTGTTGCTTTTTTCACAGATCTAGGTTTATTTTGGAAGAGAGTGACATAAAATAATTTTGTTTTGGTCAAGTATTGAAAGTTGGGTTTTTTTGTGGAATTTGTTGTTATTTGTTAGAACTAAAATATATCTCATTAAAAATATATTTTTGTATTTCTTTCAATGTTAGTAAATTCCATGTTGTTTTCATTGGTATTGTAATGTGTAAAATTGGTTATCATTTTTTTGTCACATTAGGACAAATATTATCATAATGGGCCTTCTTGACCACCGCCAATAATTGTTAGTGATTAACAATGGTGGTCCATCATGCACAAATTTATGTTCTCTTCAATGCCTTTACTTTTTATTCTAAGTGTATTTTTCCTATAAGTATACTTAAATTGTAATTTTATATTTTTATTGTTTTTATTTTTATTTTTACTAAATATATTTTTCCTATAATTATAATAAATTTTCATTTTTATATTTATATTGTTTTTTCATTAATTTATGTGTGGGAAGAACAAGAGTTGGAGGGTAAAAGGAAGCTAATAAACTATAAGGAAATGATCAGCCCCACCCTTGATAATCAAAATTACCTCTCTATGTTGACATCCCTAATAAAAAAAAGAACATCTCTAAGATTAGAACTAATTCCCATGAGCTTCGGAGTGAGACTGGGCGGTGGTCTATTCCTAAGACTCCTTGGAATAATAGAATCTGTCAGATTTGCGATACTCAGTAGGTGGAAGATGAAAAGAACTTTCTTTTACACTGTCTGGCTCTTTCTCACATCCACTCTCAATTCCCTACCATCTGCCACACTTCCAATCTTCTTGACCTATTAAGCCAACCCACACTTATTTCCATTCTTCTCTTTCATCATAGGAACAAGATTTTGAACAATCAAACTTAGATTCTTTTTCCTTTCTTAAAGTTTCATAGATCTTAGTGGATGTTACTCATCATCATCATCAATATTATTATATTTATTAAGTATTGAAAATATAATATTAATGCTTTTATATCATTATATTAATAATAATATCAATAATAATATTTATAATATTAACCAATACTATTCTTATTAATAGTATGAATTATTATTATATGAATTATTATAATAATAATATTATTTGATATTAATTAGTAACACTTAAAAATGTTTAAGTTTATCATTAATATAATATTATTATTAATTTTATTATTTATTATTATTATTAAACAAAACATTATTAATTAATTTTTATTTCTATTATTAATTTATGATTATTAATATTATCTATTTAGATTATTAATTATTATTAACATTTTTTCTTTTGATGTAATTATTATTTATTTCATCATATTTAAATAAAAATTACTTGATTTTTTATTATTTTCATTTATTAATTAAATTCTATTTATATTATTAATTTATGATTATTAGTTAAATAATTATTATTTAATTATAATAGAGAAAACATTTTTATTTTATTATAAATAATTATTAATATTCATTATCTCATTAATTTACTTTATCATTATTGTAATTAATTAATATATATTATTATTTATTTATATTTATATATATTTAATATAAGTTATAATATATTTTATATATCAAATTGGTGTGGAGTGATTTTAAGATTAGATAATAATAATAATAATCAATAATGTTAAATCTAAGACTTTTGTGATATATAATGTAGATGAATGTCTTTCGAATTAATTAGTATTTGCTCTACATTTTGAACTAGTTAATGTGATTCATTCTTAAGATAAGTAATTCAAAACATGGACTAAATCTTAATTATATAAATGATCAATAATATTTATATTAATGTGATTGTGTTAATTAATTATATATTTAACCCACATACTAATAACACAAACAAAATCTATGAACTTGGTAAACTGATATTAAATCCATACACTGTAAAGAATTCTCTAATCATTCTTGAATTTTGATTGTAAGTGGAACTAAACTCTCCATGAATATGAGAACACAATAAAATCTGTTTAGGCAGAGTTTTGCAGTGATATGAAACGGCCAATATATAGACATTTAGAAAGGCTCGGATACCATGGTAAGAATCTTTATCATTTATAATAATGCTAGAGAACACATCATCTTGATTGCAAGTGCGGTTGAACTCTCTATGAAAAAGAGGATACAACAAAACAAAGAGAATACAACAAAACTTATATATGTAAAGTTTTGCAGGGATTTGAAACAGCTATTATACAGAATTTTAGAAATACTCTGGTACCACGGTAGATATCCTAATCTAGCCCACATTATAAACGAATGTAAATTCTATAAAAATAAAATAGCTTAAAAGTATGTTCAATATTTATAAAATAGCTTAAAAGTATGTTCAATATTTATAACAGTGGAGAAAATATCATAACAAAAAATATCAGCAAATAACAATAACAGTTTAATGGGTAATGACCTTATTTTGAAGTTTTACATAAAGTTCAAATCCTTTTCAGTTCATTAGTTTATAATAGGTAGAATGGGTATTATTTACTTAAAATTACAACTTTGACCTAATTACAAATTTATCTAAATAAACTTACACCAAACCAAACCATATTAATGATATTAAGAATATAATCATTGAAGAATACCAACATTAACTCCAAGTTGTTGGTTGACAAACTTGAGGGAATTTTCGCTAGATACATATGGCTTGAACAGTCGGGTTTTTACTATTCACTAAAGCCCTCACGATTACTCAGGAAACGATGCACTCAATTTCATCAAGGAAAATAAAGGCTGGTATTATGAAAGTAGACTTGAGTAAAGCCTATGACAGAGTTGATTGGGGTTTCCTCACTCTGATTCTTCATAAGATTGGTTTGAATTTTGAGTTGATTGATTGGATTATGGGCTTCATCAACTCTACCACCATGGCTGTCATTATAAATGGTTCAGCTCGACCTTTTTCAGGCCTAGTAGGGGGCTAAGGCAAGGATGTGGCTTATCTCCACTGTTGTTTATACTCTTGATGGATGCCCTCAGCCTAAACATTAAAAAGGCAGTGACAACCTGAGAATTCAAAGGAATCAGAATTACCAACAAGGGGGACATATCGTACAATTTTTTTTTAATGATGTTATCTTCTTTGCCATGATGATTGAAAGTAGCTGGAGGACCATGAACATATATTTAATAACTTCTATGCAGCTTCGGGAATGGAAGGGTAAATCCTGTTTCTATCATTTGGATGGCTCCTTGGACTTTATTGAATTCATTCAAAGGCTTTATAAATCTAGAGTGGATAAATTGGATGAAGGTATTACATATTTGGGATTTCCCCTGCGAGCTACTAAATACACTGTTAGTGACTCACACTGGATATTTGAAAATTTTCACACGAGAATTCACACTTGGTCAAATAAATGGTTACAAGGGCAATCGCCTTGTATTAACTCAGGCATTCTATCCCAAGGACGATTCTAAATAAAATTCGTGGAATTATGGCGGATTTTATATGGAAGGGTGGTTTAGGGAAAGTATCCTTCCATCTGGCAAAGTGGGACCTCTTAACTAAGACAAAGGAGATGGGTGGATGGGAGATCATTGAGTTGGAAATTTTTGGTAAGGCACTATTGATGAAGTCTTTGTGGAGGTGTCTAAACTGCCCTGGACTGTGGAAGGACATAATGGAACACAAATATTTCTAGCACAAATCTGTCGAAGTCCATTATACTGAAATAAATCTTAAAATATAGAAAGAGTCCCCCATTTGGAGAAGCTTTAGGACTATATGGCCACTGTTTAGAAAAAAATTACTACCACAAATTGGAAGAGGACATATCCAAATTGGACAAGAAGGATTGGGTGGATCTATGATCGAGTCTGCATCAGTGAGAGTCTCTTATCTCTTCTTCATAGGAAGGGTGTATTCTTTATTAGCCAAATAGTACAATGGCAAGAGGAAATCCCATATTGGCTATCTGCAAGAATTTTGGGCTTACCAGAAACTATGGAAAAAGAATGGGAGGACTACTGTGATTATTTGCATAGCTTGGGAAATTATAAAAATAATCAGGGGGACCGTATAAGATGGGGGGAGTCCAAAAAGAAAAATTAGTCATAAGTGAACTTTACAATTCGATGATGAAAGAACCTGCATGGACAGAGACACCTGGTGGATTAAGGACCTTTGGAGTTCTAAAGTACAAAAAAACCAGATTATATTCTATTGGCTGGTGTGGCGTGATAAAAATATTACTTGAAGTTACTTACAACGAAGAGGGATACAAGGACCCACGATATGCAGACTATGCGGGAGTACTAATGAAGACAACAAACATCTATTCTATGTATGTACATTCTCCAAGTTGGTATTACAACATACATGCATCAAATTAAATTATTAATTGCAAAATGTTGAAAGCTTTTTTTTTACTGTGGATTCAGAAGGGAAAGAATTTTAAGAATATGTCCATTCTTTTTCACTGGAGCCTATGTCCTTTTAGAAATAGATGGATCTTCAAAGAACAGACAAGCACGGCGGAGAGGATTGGTAATCAAATTCTCCTTCTCTAGGAAAATCCGAAGATAAAAGATAATCCACCTCCGGATTCATCTATTAGAAACCGTCCACATGAAATAAACTACCCAGTGGGGTTCTTCGAGGGTGAGCACAAAATAAACTCCTAGGTGTGGCTTTGGAGTGTTATTGATGATCACTCCTACTTATCAATATAAGATACACTGGTTCGGAGGTATTGGAAGCAATATGAGGGTCGAGACTCTCGTACTGTGGGGGCTCATGTGGTTTGCACATCACTTTTGTATTGACAGATTGTCCATATTCAAGGATTCACAAGTTTTGATTGACCACCTCAATAAGGGTTGGCACTTAATCCATCCCTTCTTTCATCTTGGATGGGTAGGATCAAGATTTTGAGAGAGAAGTTCACCATCATCAATTTCAGCCACATCGACAAAAATTGTCAGGCTGACAAGTTTTCGAAAAAGAGACTAAGGGGAAGATTTGGTGAAATGCAATAAGGGGAAGATTTGGTGAAATGCAATATGAGCTCATTGAAGCTACATGCAACGGAGCAACGGCCTTGGTTCTTTTCTCTTAACATTTTCTGTCTTCGCAGGAGTTTCTGGAGAGGTCGCGGAAAGGATTGGACGGCCTGTATCTTCCTTAAGGATGAGCCATCGAATGGCGTTCAATTACCCATTTTTGACGCACTATTCGATAGGAAACAAGGACTGCAAGATGAAACAAATTAGCTTGAAAGCATGGAAGACAAATTTTGATTTTGACTATTTTGATTAAGAATAAAAGTGGCTTAAACTTCAAAGAAAAACAATAGCCAGGAGGACAATAGATTATGTATAGAACCAAAAGATGTAGAAGCACATAAATAAGTATATTGTTTTGGAACAAGATGATGTAATGTTCAAAAAACTTTAAAGAATATTGTACAAAGAACTTTTAAGTATATTGCGCTGGTACTTTAATATAAACAAGCAACTTTTTTGTCTGAAAAATTGTGAAAAAGACCGTTAAACCATTTAGATAACCTCATCCCACGGCATAACGATATGGCCGACTAGTTTTTTTCACAAAGAAAAAACAATAGTTTTGCATTAATAAAGGAAATTGTTATATATATTTAAGAAAAAAATCCTTGCAAAAAACTGCATATGTGTTTAAACAACAAAAAATTGCAGAAGTGTCTCAACATACTTGATAAAGTAGATTGTATGTAAGTCATCTAGATCAAGAAAAAATGCTTCATTCAGCAGGTATGAGCAACATTGAAACAAAAAGAATTGTGTCTAACAGCGAGGAAACTTGTTGGAATTTTTGGGAATTCCAAGCAAACAGAAATGGAGAGAATAATCTCCCCTCTACAACACAGATATGTTTAAAACAGAAATTTTAATTTGCAGACAGAGATGGCATGAAATTCTTTCTATTTCATTAAACAAACTAAAAACAACTGTTACAAATTCTTCCTCAACAGTGAGGGATCCACCAAATATGTATGACTGCTACAGATGCAGTGCTAAACAAAAAAACTCTCTGTCTCTCTTTAAGAATGCACTAACAATGCTCTCTGTTCTTCTTACTGTGTTTTCTTCTTGCCTGTGGGCTCACACAGCAGTTCACAAATACAATATAATGCATTACCTTTGGCTCTCGGGCCTTTTTCTTTTATATATGCCGCGCATATATTTTAACATTTCGTAAAAACTATATTAAAACTTAAAACAAAAATAAAATCAAATACAAAAGAAAAATCCTTTGCGGAACTAATAAAATATGAAATGCCTGACGTACGAGTGGGGACCACTACGTAGTCGGAAATCGACAATCGACAATCGGCAAATGTCTTGACAACAAACTTTGTGATCCATTCAATCTTTCGATTGCGATTACACCATGGACTCGATGGCCCGATATTAAATCCGCTGTATAAGACCGTCGGATCCGCACTTTAAACAAAATGCGCTGCAAAACAAACAAACCTCCGATCCTTTGATTGTGATTGGAAACACGGGCTCCGATCTTCCGCTTGCGATTGGAAACACGGGCGCCCTCCGATTAAACCTTGCGATTGAAACCAAGTGGTTCCAATATATTTCTGCCACGTGGTCTTGTGGACCCACGGGCCTCCGCTGCTATGGGGGTGATTTATATATATATGTTTCAATGTATTAAACGTTCCATTTGCGGAACTCTTCACATCTACAAGACATTTGATTAATGCAATATGCGATTGCGATTGGATCGCATCGCATCGCGGCTCCATATCAGCAAGACACTGCTCCAACATAACTTTGCGATTCCGATTGGCATAGAAATGGTGGGGACCACTTGTCCCGCCAATTCAAAAATAAAAGGACTTCTGCATGTTAAAACAATTTCCATTCAGTCTGGTTTTTGAGGACTTTAAAGCCCGAAACGACTGGTTTTTAATATCTCTGTTCCTCTGTAGAAAAGATCTACGAAAAATCTTCGTCCTTCCACTGTGAAGAACGGCTCCGCCCATCACTGAGTTAATTTCATCTGCAATCTGTGGCTGCGGCTCATCAAAATTAATTCATTCCCATTATTCTTCAATGCAGAGTGTTGTGCACTCAATCTCTGTTTCTGTTGCTGCTGCCTTTGTACTTTGTTCTTTGTTCTTCCTGCCCAAGGCACGGCAGGTGACTTTAATATTTCAACACTCCCCCTTAAAGTCAGCTGCTGGGTTGTTCATCATACCCAAGCATTTTCTTAAAAATTCAAATGTCTTTTGTCCCAATGGTTTAGTTAAAATATCTGCATACTACTCCTCTGTTTTACAATGCTGTAAAACAACTTCACCATTATTCACCAATTCTCTGATATAGTGAAACTTTGTGTCTATATGCTTTGTTCTTTTATGAAACACAGAATTCTTTGACAATGCAATAGCTGAGCTATTGTCACAATAAATCACAGTGCCCTTTACCTGTTCTTGGCACAAACTTCTCATCATCCTTCTCATCCAAATTGCTTGACACGCTGCTGCTGTAGCTGCCACATATTCTGCCTCTGCTGTAGATAATGCTACAATAGGTTGTTTCTTGGAAGCCCATGAAATGGCTCCTGAACCCATATGAAAAACATAACCGGAAGTGCTCTTCCGATCATATACACTTCCAGCCCAATCACTGTCAGTGTATCCAACTAATTCTGAATTTTCTGAAGTAGTATATAAAATACCAAATCCTTTTGTTCCTTTCACATACCTCAGAATTCTCTTTGCTGCTTGCCAATGTGCTTCTTTTGGCTTCTCCATAAACCTGGAAATTAAGCTAACAGCATGCATAATAGCCGGCCTAGTTGCAGTCAAATACATGAGGCTGCCAACTATGCTTTTATACAAACTTGGATCGAAATCCTTGCTGCTGTCATTCTTACTCAACTTCAATCCCATTACTGTGGGAGTAATTGCAGCTTTGCACTCCTACATGTTAAATCTTTCTAGAACTTGATTCACATACTTTGCTTGAGAAATAAAAATTCCTTTCTCACCTTGCTCCACTTCTATTCCCAAGAAGTATCTTAATAAACCCATGTCAGTCATTTCAAATTCATCTTTCATGACTCTTTTAAAATTTTCAACAAGGTAATCATCATTACCTATAAAAATTAAATCAT
This sequence comes from Pinus albicaulis, assembly GCA_034641835.2. Lineage (NCBI taxonomy): Eukaryota > Viridiplantae > Streptophyta > Pinopsida > Pinales > Pinaceae > Pinus > Pinus albicaulis. Next base: position 1,866,881,270 of record CM076575.1, on the reverse strand, counting down.
CAACATATAAAACAACAATCAATAACTTACCATCCTTTTCTTTGATGTAGAGGGTGGGTTCTCCCTCACACTTTTCAAATCCATTCTCCAATAGATAGGAATCTATTCTGTTGTACCACGCTCTTGGTGCTTGTTTCAGCCCATAAAGAGCTTTCTTCAATTTACAGACCTTATGCTCTTGGCCTTTCTTCTCATATCCAAGAGGCTGTTCCACATATACCTCTTCCATTAAAACTCCATTTAAAAATGTGGGTTTTACATCCATTTGATATACTTTCCATTTATTTTGTGCTGCTATGGACAGCACTGCTCTTACCGTCTCCATTCTTGCAACTGGTGCAACAGTTTCTTCATAATCAATCCCTTGCTTCTGCTTATATCCTTTGACAACAATTTTGGCCTTGTGTCTTTCTATTTTTCCTTCAGCATTGCTTTTGGTCTTGTATACCCATTTAACTCCAATGACTTCTTTACCTTCTGGGAGATCAACCAACTCCCATGTTTTGTTCTTCTCTATGGCATTTATTTCATCATCCATAGCTTCTATCCATTTTCTATCTTTAATTGCATCTTCAAAATGAATAGGATCATCAACTTGACAATACAAAGAAAATAAGGAATTCATACCTTCATCTACTTCTCCTTGCTCATAGATTTCTCTAAGGCTTCTGAATCTTGTTCCTCTTTCACTTGGTGTAGTTGTGCTTGATGAAGTACTCGATTCTGCTCCTTGTGGTGTACTCGGTGAACCACTGCCACTTCTTCTCAAGGGTGTTCTCACTGCCGCTTGAGGCGTCCCTTTCTGGCCTTGCGCTGCTGGAGGTTGTGCAATGGATGGGTTATTAATCTCAACCACATCTACATCATCTTCATCATGAGATAAACAGTTTTTGACATTGATTGTTTTCTCAATGTTTCCATCCCACGCTTCCTCTTCGATGAATTGCACATCTCTGCTAATTACAAACTTCTTTGTGGATGGGTTATACAATCTGTATCCTTTGGAATATTCACAGTAACCAAGGAAAATGCACTTCCCCCCCTTACTATCCAACTTCTTTCTCAATTTGTCTGGAATGTGTGCATATGCTACACACCCAAAAACTCTCATGTGGGTGACTCCCTGTTTTCTGCCACTCCACGCTTCTTCTAGAACTTTTTTCATCACAGCTTTTGTAGGGCATCTATTCAAAATGTATACAGCACAGTTTGCTGCTACTGCCCAATACTCATTTGGCAAGTGCTTTGCCTTTAGCATACTTCTCACCATCTCCATTATGGTTCGATTCTTCCGTTCCGCCACTCCATTTTGTTGCGGCGTGTACCTGGTGGTAAACTGCTTGTGTATGCCACTCTCTCTGCAAAAACGCAGAAATTATTTTGAGATATATTCTCCTCCTCTATCTGTTCTGAGGACTTTAATGTGAAGTCCGCTCTGTTTTTCTACAAGAGCTTTAAATTGACGAAATTTCTGAAAGACTTCACTCTTATATTTCAGAAAATAAACCCACACTTTTCGTGTGAAATCATCAATGAAAGTCAGCATGTAATTGCTGCCCCAAACAGATGCTGTTTGCATCGACCCACATAAATCTGAGTGGATTATCTCCAAAGGTGCTTTCGCCCTTATGCTTTTCCCTAAAGGAAAGTTTTCTCTATGTTGCTTTCCCAAGATGTAGCCTTCACATGGGCTGTCAGGCTTTTCAATCAGTGGTAAACCTCTTACCATTCCTTTTCTGTGCAGCAAATTCAAGCCTCCGAAATTTAGATGTCCAAATCTCAGATGCCATAACCATTTTTCATCTTTCTCTTCCTTCTGGAATGCTTCTTGAGTTACAGCTGCTACATTCTTTCCTTTTTTCTTCAAGTCAATGTTGAGCTTGAGCGGAAACATTCTATTGCTGGTCATTTGAATTTCAGAAATAATTTTCTTACTTGGAGGAATATCTTTTATGGTGCACACATCATCTTTGAATATAACATTGTAACCTTTTTTTATGAGCTACCCAACGCTCAAAAGATTACATTTCAGACCTGGAACATAATACACATCAGGAACAAATTTTTGCTCCCCATTCCTTGCTCGAATACTTACTCTTCCTTTCCCTTTGACAGAGATTTTAGTATCAGTCCCTGTGGTCACTTCAGATTTAACTTCTTCATCAAGATTGGCAAACATTGCTCTGTTTCCAGTCATGTGATTACTACATCCAGAATCTAAGAACCAAACATCATCTTCTTTATCTTGTGCTACATTACAAGCTAACAACACATTACTTGGGTTCTTTTTCTCTTTTGCTACATTAGCATTCTCCCTATTCTTCATGTCATTTTTCTTCTTTCTACATTCATTGGCATAGTGCCCATATTTCTTGCAATAATGACACTGGACATTGGTTTTTTTATACCTTTGTCCTTGAGCATGTTGGTGTTGATGTCCACGTTGCTGGCTGTTGTATTGGCCGTGGCTCTAGCTTTGATTGTTGCTCCTTCCATGTGAATGTGAAGGGATGTTCCTTCCACCTCTATTCTGGCTTCTGCCTCTTCCTCTTCCTTTTCTTTGACCTCTTCCTCTTCCTGAAGGCATCTGGGTCTTGAAGGCGTGCTCAAGAGATGAGTGTTCATCTCTGCTCAATCTTTGTTCATGAGTTATCAGCGAGGCATGGAGTTCATCCACTGTGAACTGTGAGAGATCTTTGGTCTCTTCTATGGTGGTAACAATAACATCAAACTTTGAGGGTAAGCATCTCAAAAGTTTCTCCACAATCCTTCTATCTTCAAGAGTTTCTCCATGGGATCTTATCTGATTGACAGTCCCAATCACATGCGTGAAAAATGTGTCAACACTGTCTGACTCTTTCATGCAAAAAGTTTCAAAATCTCTTCTCAGCAATTGAAGTTTTGCTGTTTTAACTTTCTCCATACCTTGATAGGCTACTTTCAGAGTTTCCCATGCCTCCTTGGATTTCTTAGCTGCTGCTATCCTTGGAAACACACTCTCATTTACAGCTTAATACAAACAGAAGAGAGCTTTGGCATCCTTCTTCCTATTATTCTTCAATACATCTTTCTCTGCTTGAGTTAAGGCATTAAAAGCCTGCTCATCAGCTGGTTCTGTGAAACCATCTTCTACTAGTTCCCACAAGTCTTGTGAGACAAACATGGCTCTCATGGTAATGGCCCAATAATCATAGTTCTTTCCATTAAACTGTGGAAGCTGAACACTTCCAAGACTCATACCAGTGCTTGGTCCAGCCATTGCTTCTTAAACTGAACTCAGACTTTAAAAAACTATCTTTCCTTTACTAAAAGAACAAACTCCTTTTAAATACAAAGCAACAGCACTATTATCTTTGAGAAATACCTGACTTTTGACTTCTGTTGAGCTTTTCACGCTACTGGAGAGAAACGCTGCAACAGGTCTTCTTCTTCAGCTTCTTTGAAATCTTCAAAGAGCCTAGATGTGCTCCGATACCATGTTGGAATTTTTGGGAATTCCAAGCAAACAGAAATGGAGAGAATAATCTCCCCTCTACAACAGAGAGATGTTTAAAACAGAAATTTTAATTTGCAGACAGAGATGGCATGAAATGCTTTCTATTTCATTAAACAAACTAAAAACAACTGTTACAAATTCTTCCTCAACAGTGAGGGATCCACCAGATATGTATGACTACTACAGACGCAGTGCTAAACAAAACAACTCTCTGTCTCTCTTTAAGAATGCACTAACAGTGCTCTCTATTCTTCTTACTGTGTTTTCTTCTTGCCTGCGGGCTCACACAGCAGTTCACAAATACAATATAATGCATTACCTTCGGCTCTCGGGCATTTTTCTTTTATATATGCCGCGCATATAATTTAACATTTCGTAAAAACTATATTAAAACTTAAAACAAAAATAAAACCAAATACAAAAGAAAAATCCTTTGCGGAACTAATAAAATATGAAATGCCTGATGTACGAGTGGGGACCACTACGTAGTCGGCAATCGACAATCGACAATCGGCAAATGTCTTGACAACAAAAATTATGATCCATTCAATCTTTCGATTGCAATTACACCATGGACTCGATGGCCCGATATTAAATCCGCTGTATAAAACCATCGGATCTGCGCTTTAAACAAAATGCGCTGCAAAACAAACAAACCTCTGATCCTTCGATTGCGATTGGAAACACGGGCTCCGATCTTCCGCTTGCGATTGGAAACACGGGCGCCCTCCGATTAAACCTTGCGATTGAAACCAAGCGGTTCTAATAGATTTCTGCCACGTGGTCTTGTGGACCCACGGGCCTCCGCTGCTGTGGGGGTGATTTATATATATATGTTTCAATGTATTAAACGTTCTGTTTGCGGAACTCTTCACATCTGCAAGACATTTGATTAATGCAATATGCTATTGCGATTGGATCGCATCGCATCGCGGCTCCATATCAACAAGACACTGCTCCAACATAACTTTGCGATTCCGATTGGCATAGAAATGGTGGGGACCACTTGTCCCACCAATTCAAAAATAAAAGGACTTCCGCCTGTTAAAACAATTTCCATTCAGTCTGGTTGTTGAGGACTTTAAAGCCCGAAACGACTGGTTTTTAATATCTCTGTTCCTCTGTAGAAAAGATCTATGAAAAATCTTCGTCCTTCCACTGTGAAGAATGGCTCCACCCATCACTGAGTTAATTTCATCTACAATCTGTGGCTGCGGCCCATCAAAATTAATTCATTCCCATTCTTCTTCAATGTAGAGTGCTGCGCACTCAATCTCTGTTTCTGCTGCTTCTGCCTTTGTACTTTGTTTTTTGTTCTTCCTGCCCAAGGCACGGTAAGTGACTTTAATATTTCAACATCGTCGGCCACGAAGGCTATGTGAACACCGTCACCATTTCGCCCGACGGCTCGATTTGCGCCAGTGGTGGAAAAGACGGGGTTACCATGCTCTGGGATTTGGCTGATCAAGGGAAGCACCTCTACTCTCTGCCTGCTACCGATTCCGGTGATATTATTCATGCCCTCTGCTTTAACCCCAACAAATACTGGCTTTGTGCTACTGCTCAGCAGTGTGTGAGGATTTGGGATCTGGAGAGAAAGAGCATTGTGGCTGACCTTCGCCCCGACTTCACTCCCACCAAGAAGGGTCGCATACCCTATTGTACCAGTTTGAGTTGGAGTGCAGAAAGAAGTACATTGTTTTCGGGTTACACACACGGAAAAATCAGGGTGTGGGGAGTTGGACATGTTTAACTAGTTTAGGTTACATTTATTAGTCAATGTTCTTTTTTAATTGGTACATTACATTTTTTAGTCAATGTTCTTTTTTGTTTCTTTAGTCAATGTAAGAGCATCAAGATGAGGATCATAATATTTATGAAATGGAGAAAATAGTTGTCATACTTAAGGAAAAAGTAATCTTCCACTTTGTTTTTCTTGTGGTAATGAAGATCATTTTCTAGTCATAAATGCTCAAATAAAAGGTAGAAAGAGCTATTGTAAGAGCATCAAGATGAGGATCATAATATTTATGAAATGGAGAAAATAGTTGTCATACTTAATACTTGATTAGAAAAACAAATAAGAATGAAACAAGTGATGACAAGCCTCTTGTAAATACTGAGATGGGGAAAATGTGTTCTATGATACCAGTTGTAATAGATAAGTTGTATCGACTTCACAATAGTTCACTAAGGATTTTTTACCCCAATAATAGAAATTCTTAAAATACTGAGAAATATAGTCCAAATTCTCCCTTGGACATTTCAACAATTACCATTACTAATCATTATTCAATTCTACGACTATTGTATCAATTAAAGACTCACTAATTTCTATCGTTTTATTTTCCACCTCACAAAAGACCTTGTCACTCCTCGACAGAGTTTGTTGACCAATGGGGAAACACAAAAAATTTTCTTAACTGGAATAGAGCAGAACAAAAGATAAAATAGAAGTTTTTCTAACTAGGGTTGAAACTTTCACCACCGAAAGTAGTAGGAAAAATGGGTCTTAGCACCCTTAGAGTCTCTAGCTTAGAGAAAATAGAGATAAATTATCCAGTCTAATGATGATCCAAATGAATTCAACCATCTTGAACTTAAAGATTTCCTTAAGGTGATTTTCTCATTAATTGATTGAGTGAATTTCACATCAAACCCAGTTTTGGAATATATCCTACAAGTATCAATAGGTTACTTCGTCTCTTGAGAAATTAATTTCTCGGGAACATTACATTGCTTGTCCTCAAGCAATGACAATTTCTATTTCTATTGACATTGTTCTCCATTTTTTTATGTTAGAAATAAGATCAGGTGGATGTTCAGCCATTTTTTTTTCTAAGTTATACTATTTCTATTATATTATACAAGGAAAAATATTACATATCTTTTCCTCCGGTCTTGGCAAGCCAATTCCGGAGGTAAGTATCAAGAGTTTGAAACTAGAATATGGATTGCCCCTACTGGGGAAACCAGTACACCAGTAGCACAAAATAAACGTTGTCCAGAATGGGAAACCAACATACACAATAGCAAAATTTAAACTGAAACCTCACACTGAAGTCTTCCAAAACATATTTAAACTAGAGAACGCTACGAAAAAACTAGAAAGAGAGAAGAGCACCCTGCAAATGAAACTAGGGTGGACCTTCATTCTTCTTGCTTGAGTTGGGGTCTTCCTCCTCGTTCAGTCATTTTGACGGCTTCTTAAAATTCATGTTATTTGTAGTCACGACGATCATAATTTTCCTGATGTTCCTTCCTTGTGCTTTCAGTTCCAAATATTGGCTTCCTAGAATATTGAGTAAGCATGTTTATATGCTTTTCAAGGTTAGCCATTCGCATAATTGGATCCATTGCAATTGTACTGCACCTTTCACTTGATTTTTTGGCTATGCAAGGAAACACCAATTCTGAAAGGCCTTTCTCTATCATAAAATATTGACTCTGTAAGTAGGCTCCTACATTAAAATCATTAAGTGAAGTACCAAATTTTCCATGTGGAGAAAAAGGGTTAATGTTGCTACTTCTAACAAAATCTTGTGCCATTCCCATAATTGTGTTCGTCAGACTCTACTCACCATGGTGTTAAGCAAAATTTTATGATACATAAGCTAAGAATTGAGAAACCTTTGCTTGTGCGACAAAATTTCTCTTGAAAGAATAAAACAATAATTTCCTTTCCCCTGGTTTCAATCCATCGACCATGGATGGGATGGATCTTTGCAATTCATCCATGGAAAATAAGCTTAACTCCTTTACGAATTATTTGTACTTGATTGCATCTTAATATGGTCTAAATAAGTTCCCAACCCAAACTATCTTAGTTGAATAGCTTTCACCTTAGTTGAATCTCCCTCTATTAAATCATAGCACATTTCTCAAAATTATTTCCACCTGCATCATTTGCATCACCATGCTTGATGATACCAGTGAACCTTTGTCTCTTGGTTTCATCATTTTTCTTGATATCATTTATTTGTTTGAATTCTACCCATGAAAATATGTCCTCAACCACTCCACATTTTTCCACTTTCTTCAATGCTTCTTGAGAGAGTTCACACTTCCAACCAAAGCTGTTTTGGAAAGTTGTCAGTATCTTGAGAGATTTCTTGATCGTACGTGTTTTATGCAATGCCTCCTCCTTGTAGCTGAGTGTTGTTATGGAATGAGGCGGCCTCCAATTTTCAGTGATGGAAGTGGGGTATACAAACTGAAACATTTTTGACATCCCTCCAAGACTATAGACCACTCATGATCCAACTAGCCACCCCAGGTAATCAATCCTTGAGCTGGAAGAATTTCCACCAGATAAAGTCCCCAAATCCATGCAAAACACATCATCATTATGGTTATGAGGTCCCAATTGCATGCATAGTATTTCTGACATGCAGTAATGACCAATATTTCCTAGTTCAGAGCCAATGGTTCTGAAATATGAGCCACTTTTTCAGGCTAGCCTCTAGACAACTCCCTAAATTTTCCTGTAATTCTCCAAAATGCATTCAAAGGTGTTGACAATGTTAATAAATCAAAACTCAAGGAATAACTTGACCTATACATGCTTAATCCATGATATACATTTCGTCAAACATATGGTAAATATGAAAGGTGCAACTCATGAATGCATATCTCATCATAAACTAATAATCTTCATCTAAGAATCATCGAGAAGGTGTAATTCCCTCTCAATATAGTTGAAATAACACTTTTTAGGCCATGCATTCATCAACCATTCAATAAATTATAGAATCATGAATAAGATCCTTAATAGAGCATATAATATAACCAATATATAACCAGATTAGGAGGAAAACATTTATGTCAGAAATAGTATCAGATGGATGTTCAGTCATTTTGATGGCCTCTTAAAAGTCATTTTATTTGTTGCCATGTTGATCATAATTTTCTCGATGTTCCTTTCTAGTAATTTCAATTCCAAATATTGACTTCCTAGCATATCGAGTAGGCATATTTATATGTTTTTCAAGGGTATCCATTATCCTAATTTGATCCATTGAATATGTACTACACATTTCAGTTGAGCTTTTGGCCATGCATGGAAACACCAAGTCTGGAAGGTCTTTCTCTATCACAAAATATTGACACTGTAAGTAGCCTACTACATCAAAACCATTGAGTGAAGTACCAAATTGGACATGAGTAGAAAAAAGGTTAATGTTGATACTTCTAAGAAAATCTTGTGCCATTCCCATAATTGTGTTGGCAAGACTTTGCTCACCATGGTGATAAGAAAAATAATATGAGGCATAACCTGATAATTGAGCAACCTTTTCTTGTGTGACATTAAAAACATAGTAATAAAGAAGCATCACAAACATCAGTTATAAAAGATAATAAATATCGACTCCACAATAGTTCAATAAGGATTTTTTACCCCAATAATAGCAATTCTTCCAATACTAAAAAATATAGTCTAGATTCTCCCTTGGACATTTCAACAGTTACCACTATTAACCATTATTAAATTCAATGACTATTGTATCAACTAAAGACTCACTACTATCTATTGCTTTTATTTTCCTTGCGTCCAAATGGTTCACTATCTATGAAGATTAAACTGTCTTAGTTGAATATATTTGGCCTTAGTTGAATGTCCCTCTATTAAAATTAGAGTATATTTCTCAAATTATTTCCACCTGCATCATTTTAATCATGATTCTTCTAATCAACCTTTGTCTCTTTGTTTCATAAGTTTTATTCATATCCTTTATTTGTTTTAAGTCTACCCATGACAATAGTTCTCAACCACTCCACATTTTTCCACCTCCTTCAATAATTGTTGAGAGTGTTTACACTTCCAACCAAAGTTGTTTTGGAGAGTTGTCAGTGTCTCATTTGTTTGGCATTCAATAACAAGATTGTAACTTAAATAATGGAAAAACATCCATAAATTATTCTTTAATGTATGTAATTTTTGTAATGCCTCCTCCCACATTTACCCATTTTTACAACCTCTCTAGGGTAAACATGAGCTGAGTATTTTTATGTCATGAGCCGACCTCTAAGTTCTAGTGATGGAAAAGGGGTCTACAAACTGAAACCTTTCTGAAAACCCTAAGGAAGGAAACCAATATCATTCTGATGAAATAATCGATTATTAGTAGGAAGTATAGCTTACCTATGGGTGAATTCTTTCTGGATGGTCCACACAAATCCATGTGTACCAACTGTAATGGTTTTGCTGATGAGTTTTCCTTTGCCTTGAAATAAACTTGAGCTTTCTTTCCTAGCTGACAATGTTTGCAAATAATTTTCTCTATTTTTCAAAGCCTAGGTAGGTCCTTGACTATTTTTTTCTTTCTAAGCTTAACAATCTGGTCAAAGTTTAGATGTCCGGGCCTTTTCTTCCACAGCCATCTCTCATATTTCTTTGATAAGAAACAACTTTCAGTATTTTCCTTTAAAAAATAGGCATTGTTGCCTATTCTTACAGCCTTAGCAACTACAACAAACCTGGTAAAAATCCATGTAAAAGTATATATAAGGCCATGGTTGATGGGACACATATTCCAATATGAATGGTGGGAAAAACATCCTAGAGGGTGTTCATTCAGTTTATTATGGCTAAGGAAATTGGAAAAGTCTATGGTTAAGGCATTAAAGAGGCAAAAAGTATTTTTAGCACATTTATTTATGAAAATAATGGAAATTATGAGAAAATGAAGGTGAAAGGTCGCAGGTTGCATGTGAGGAGGAAAATGAAGGAAAATAATGGAAAATGAAGAAACTAGAGGCCTCACTGATAAAAATGATTCTGAGGATCAGTGGGAAGGCTTGCTCAGTTTATTTTTGGAGCTCTCTTCTATTCTCTCTCTCTCTCATACTCTTGAGAACTTACAGTATTCTTGGAGAACTCTTGGAGAGTGTGGCATACTTGGATATTTGGATCAAGAAAGCAAAGGAAAAGAAAGAAAGCGGAAGAGGAAATCAAGGTCAAAAATCAATTCACCCTTAGGTTTCATAGGCCTGGGAGGTTGGGTTACCTCCTGGAGGTGTTGCTGATGATGTGTAAGGTTTGTTTGTTAGGTTTCCATTGGTTCCATTTCCTTAAGGTTATCTAGGAGTTTGAATCTCATATTAGTATTCTGTTGGAATTGGGACCCCTCGATGAAAGAAGTTAAAGAAAAGACTATGCAGATCAAGGAGTGGAGCGCGTAGCACGAAGTCCATTTTGAGTCGTAGGGGATTTGGGGTGGGCCGAAGCCCCTTATTATGTAATGGGATGGAATGAATTTGTGAACATTGAACTTCGCCCATGGTTCTTGGACCATGGTATTGTAAATGAAAAATCTATATAAGGAGTCTAGGCTAGAGGTCGAAGATAATATTGGATATAGAATATTTGATAGACTTGATGAAATGCATTTGGATGTAATATTTTTTAGAGTCAAAGTTTGTGGTTTTGGGTTAGAGGAAAGGTTCATGCATCTGAGTGCATAGAGACCTTAGGAAGTATGCAGCTGAGTTCGCGGGGTGGAAGTGAATGTATGAGAAGGATTTGAGCATTAATGAAAGACTTGTTGAGATAGATTTTTGTTTATGTTGATGTGTTTTACTTTACTTTTTTTTTATGAATATCCGTGCTAAGTAAAGGTTTTGATTTTAATTACATAGCATAGTTTTGTTTATGGTTTTTTACCATGTTTTATGCATGATTAATAAAGATCGCACACTCTACTAGTAATTTCAATAGATGTGTTGAAAAATGCTTCTATAATTAATAGATTTTTTATGTGAAGCTCTGCTAAGGAAGAAAAGACCTAAAGCCACAGTTCATTATCCCTCTAGATGCAACAACCTTGTTCTAGCATCCCCCTATATTGCCTCTGGTGAGACTTCAGTTTGTGCAAGTAGATCGTTGTCTAAAGAGCCAATAATAGTGAGTTTTGTTGGTTCACGTAGCCACATTTGAACCTGGGTCTATGCCCCATTAAGCCAAAAAATGGTTCTATTTCCAGGACTAGGATTTGACTCAGGGATATCTAGATGTGGCATCCATATAAGAAATATATTGAATATTGGGTAGATCTAAAATAAAATGAGTTTGTAGTGCAAGAAAACATAAATCCGTGCATCTCTACTAAACATTGGTGACAAAGTATATTTATATAGATTAGTACGAGAAATTTTTCTCGTCATTTTCTAGTGATTTGTACAAGTGGATATCAATACTAGTTGCACAGACGAGCGATTTCAATAATAAGCCTACTTCGTGGACTCTAGATCTAATTAAGCAACTGAAAAAGACTGATAACGAGATCGTGAGAATCAGTTTATTATTGGATCAATAGTATTTTTGGAGGGTTTATTATGGAGTTTGTGATCAATACCTTCGTATCTTATAACAAAGTAGAGCACAACATTTCCAATGGTCTACGAAGTAAGTACCTAAATTCAATGAAGTTCTGGATAAAAATACTAGTGTTTGAAAAGGGTGTTCTACGGATGCGCTCAGATTGATGTTCGGAGAAAGAGAACCTCGTGAAATATTCTGATCAAATTGGGGTACTTACGTTAAAAATGAATATAGTTTGATGTTTGGATCTTAAGGAGGGAAAAGAAACCTCACTACCATGAGAGGTGTGTCGCTGATATTTGAGAATTAGTAGAGCACTCTAGAGATTCCCCAACCTTCCACCCCTATCACCACCCATCGCCTTATTGTTCCTCCACCTCCACCTCCCCCATTCACCATGGCCCAACCACAAAATATGTTTGTGTTTAAGGGATCAAATGATCCTGAATAGTTCTGGTTTGTTGCAGAGGAAATATGGAGTTCGCATAACATTACAGATGAAAATATGAATAAAGTGAAAGGAGATCAGGGACACGTATGGTGTCCCACAGTGCCGGCTAACAGGACATCACACTTCATGCATGATGTGGTCATCTCCTTCGATGCCCAGTTTTCCCTCTCGGGCTCCTTGGACGGTGACCTCTGCCTCTAGGATCTCAACACAGGCCTCACCACCCGGCTCTTTGTTGGCCACACCAAAGAAATTCTTAGCGTCGCCTTCTCCCTCGATAATCGTCAAATCATGTTTGCCTCTTGTGACCACACCATCAAGCTACGAAACACCCTTGGTGAGTGCAAATAAACCATCCACCCCGATGAGGTAGAGGCCCATTCCAACTAGATCTCCTGTGTCCTCTTTTCCCCTTCCAATAATATCATCTCATGCTCATGGGAGAGCACGCTAAAGGTATGGAATTTACCAAACTATAAGCTCAGGAACACGCTCGTCGACCACGAAGGCTATGTGAACACCGTTGTCGTTTTGCCCGATGGCTCGATTTGTGCCAATGATGGAAAAGACGGGGTTACCATGCTCTGGGATTTGGCTGATCAAGTGAAGCACCTCTACTCTTTAGGTGCCGATTTCGGTGATATTATTCATGCCCTCTTCTTTAACTGCAAAAAATACTGGCTTTGTGCTGCCACTCAGCAGTGTGTGAGGATTTTGGATCTGGAGAGAAAGAGCATTGTGGCTGACCTTCGCCCCGATTTCACTCTCACCAAGAAGGGTCCCATACCCTATTGTACCAGTTTGAGTTGGAGTGCAGATGGAAGTACATTGTTTTCGGGTTACACAGACGGAAAAATCAAGGTGTGGGGCATTGGACATGTTTAACTACTTTAGAGGCATTGGTAGATTACATTTTTTTTAGTCAATGTTTAAGTTTCTATTGGTAGATTACATTTTTTTTTGTGAATGTTCTTTTTCTTTTGATTCCTCTTATGGTAGTGGCTTCGATGGTTTAATGATTTATTTATAATCTTGAAGAATTTTGTTTAAGAATATTGATTTTGTATTCAAAAGACCTCAAATTTTATTATATATATGTCATGGGAAGAAAATGGGACAAGGAACAAAAATCAAGATAATTAAGAATGAAGACAAATGCAGAAGACAAAATAACAATAATAATAATAATAATATTTATGCTTTTCTATGTCACTTTTTGAATCCAGGGCTACAATAATATTATAGCGACCTAACATGCAACAATTTATTTTAGATATGTCTAGTGATTGCAAAATTAGTATATTAATCACCGTCAATATAAGTCAAACCAACTTACAAAAATTGTAGGCTACAATGTAGTATCCCAAAGGAATTTTTCGCCTTAAGGTTCACAACATGGAATATATATATTTATATTTCCCACAATGACCATTCAAAACATAGTAAATAACGAAGAATCACAAACACCACTTGTAAAAGATAAGCAATATCTACTCCACAATAGTTCACTAAGGCTTTTTGACCCCAATAACTTGACCTAGACATGCTTAATCCATGATATAAATTTCGTCAAAAATATGGTAAACATGAAAGCTATATGTCATGAATGCATATATGATCATAAAATGATAATATTCATCTAAGAATCAACAAGAAGGTGTAATTCCCTCTCAAGGTAGTTGCAAGAACACTTGTTATCCCATGCATTCATCAACCATTCAATAACTTATAGAAGCATCACTATAAAATTTGGCGCAATTTCTGACGGCCAAATCGTCACTATTCCGACACATAGTCGTTGCAAAAGCGACAGTTCGAGGATGGGAAAAACGTGGTTTTCCATGCCATCGCAATTCTGACGCACTTACAAAGGGTCGCACTACCAACACGTTTTCCGTCGCTTCCAAACAAGCATCGCTCTTCCGAAATTTCCCAAACCGTCACGCTTCCGACGTTTGTAAACTATCGCACTTCCGACGAAATGTGGTCCGAATTTTTTAACGTCGCTCTTCCGACGTTTGTGAACTGTCGCAATTTCGACGAAATGTGGTCCGACGTTTTTAACGTCGCTTTTCCGACGTTTGTAAACTGTCGCTTTTCCGAAAAAATTTGGTCCGATGTTTTGGATGTCGCTCTTACAACGTTTATAAACGGTCACAATTCCGACGAAATGTGGTCTGACGTTTTGAACGTCGCTCTTCCGACGTTTGTAAACTGTCGCAATTCCGACGAAATGTGGTCCGACGTTTTTAAGCTGTCACAATTCCGACGCTTACAAGGCGTTGGTATACCGACAGCGGGTTCAATTTAAAAAAAAAAATGAAACTTTAAAACAGGATAGTAAATCTCCAATATTTGTTATGAATTGTGGGTGTTCCAATGACCGTGAAATATTAATATAATAAACCACCCCGCAGCGCTTCGACTATAAACAATCATTTTTTTTTCACAAGAGAAAAAAAGTTGTTTTGAATATATTATAAGAAGTAAAACAGTCCATGAAGTCATTACATTTTCACATCTGAAGATTGGAACCCAAATATCCATCCAGAAAAGTGGAAGTCCCACCCCAGACAATGATAGAAAAATACCCCATGTCACATACAAGGACATGATATAAAACCCAATAACGGTCCACATGGAGATTATCGACAAATCTGAGAAAGCATCCAAATATGCCCGAGGCATCTATAAGAAAGTGAAATAGCAGTATGTAGAATAGTAAAGCAACATATAGAGTACCGACGTCCATTGTTCCAAATACAAATTAAAGTACCCAAAATCCTTGAACAGAGAAAAACGCTAATCATGTGAGTGTGATATGTCCAAAATATAAAAAGACCATCAGACCATATCAATAAACCAGCAACATAGACCAGCATCGCTAGTTTTGAAGGCAGAGTGATAAACATTAATCATTTTTTTTTTCACAAGAGAAAAACGTTGTTTTGAATATATTATATGAAGTAAAACAGTCCATGAAGTTATTACATTTTCACATCTGAAGATTGGAACCCAAATATCCATCCAGAAAAGTGGAAGTCCCACCCCAGACAATGATAGAAAAATACCTCATGTCACATACAGGGACTTGATATAAAACCCAGTAACGATCCACATGGAGATTATCGACAATCTGAGAAAGCATCCAAATATGCCCAAGGCATCTATAAGAAAGTGAAATAGCAGTATGTAGAATAGTAAAGCAACAGATAGAGTACGTACCGACGTCCATTGTTCCAAATACAAATTAAAGTACCCAAAATCCTTGAACAGAGAAAACGCTAATCATGTGAGGAGTGTGATATGTCCAAAATATAAAAAGACCATCAGACCATATCAATAAACCAGCAACATAGACCAGCATCGCTAGTTTTGAAGGCAGAATGATAAACATTAATCATTTTTTTTTTTCGGAAGAGAAAAAACATTGTTTTGAATACATTATATGAAGTAAAACAGTCCATGAAGTCATTACATTTTCACATCTGAAGATTGGAACCCAAATATCCATCCAGAAAAGTGGAAGTCCCACCCCAGACAATGATAGAAAAATACCCCATGTCACATACAACGACTTGATATAAAACCCAGTAACGGTCCACATGGAGATTATCGACAATTTGAGAAAGCATCCAAATATGCCCAAGGCATCTATAAGAAAGTGAAATAGCAGTATGTAGAATAGTAAAGCAACAGATAGAGTACGTACCGACGTCCATTGTTCCAAATACAAATTAATGTACCCAAAATCCTTGAACAGAGAAAAACGCTAATCATGTGAGGAGTGTGATATGTCCAAAATATAAAAAGACCATCAGACCATATCAATAAACCAGCAACATAGACCAGCATCGCTAGTTTTGAAGGCAGAGTGATAAACATTAATCATTTTTTTTTTCACAAGAGAAAAAACGATGTTTTAAATATATTATATGAAGTAAAACAGTCCATGAAATCATTACATTTTCACATCTGAAGATTGGAACCCAAATATACATCCAGAAAAGTGGAAGTCCCACCCCAGACAGTGATAGAAAAATACCCCATGTCACGTACAGGGACTTGATATAAAACCCAGTAACAGTCCACATGGAGATTATCGACAATCTGAGAAAGCATCCAAATATGCCCGAGGCATCTATAAGAAAGTGAAATAGCAGTATGTAGAATAGTAAAGCAACAGACAGAGTATCGACGTCCATTGTTCCAAATACAAATTAAAGTACCCAAAATCCTTGAACAGAGAAAAACGCTAATCATGTGAGGAGTGTGATATGTCCAAAATATAAAAAGACCATCAGACCATATCAATAAACCAGCAACATAGACCAACATCGCTAGTTTTGAAGGCAGCGTGATAACCTGTCAACACATAAAATAGTATCATAAAGTGGATACAGGGAAGGCTCGCTTGTTTCCATTAGTAGCCCGCTACAGCATCCACCTTGTTCATAGCAAATTTTTTCTTGTAGATATACAGAGAAAGAGTATAATACGTAGACCATATTAACATGGCTCTGTATTTCAAAAAACAGGTTTAAAATAGAAATAGGGCAACATTTTTTTTTCCAATTGTTATGAACATAATTTGACCGTGAAATATTAATATAATAAACCACCCCACAGCGCTTCGACTATAAAAAATCATATAAACATGGCTCTGTATTTCAAAAAATAGGTTTAAAATAGAAACAGGGCAACATTTTTTTTTCTAAGTAAAGTTAATCTATTAACAGTGGGAATAAAATTACACCGAAGTCAAAAAAATTGCCCAGACTCATGGAAAATTGTCATCAAAAAATCAAAAAATTAAGACTGCCCTCATACAGGGAAACCAGTCTTGAATGTTTACAGAATTCAAAAATATTACAGAGGTCCAGCACAGTAATATAATCTAAAACATGACCAATTAAGTGGGCCTGCGAAGCAAGAAAACCAAATTAACCAAACTACTCCTCCGGTGGTTCCTCCACCATTTGGCACCATCCTTCGGAAGGTCCAGGATCGCTAGGTGCTATCTCCACATTCATGCCACGGCTCCCCTCCTGAAGGCCTGAATGCTGGCTGGCTTTTTCTGAGCTCAGACCCGTCGGACGGGTGCATTGTTCCTCTGTTTGGGCCTCCTCACAGAAAACCATAGTGACTGAAGCTGTGATTTGCGGGCAATTCAGAGAGCAATTAAAGGAAAAAACCGCAGTGCGCGTCGTGGGAGAAGGTGAACTAGCGGTGGGGAAACGAGGAGCAGCGGAATCCATACGGTGGCCAGATCCTACAACTCGACCCCGCCCACTCCGAGTGTTTGGATAGCGACCTGCGTAATAATCACTAGACTGGGAAGACGACTTGGTTGAGGGGCTGGAGGGAGCGTGCAGGGGTTGACCTCTAGTGCTCCCCCTACGGCAACGCATCCTTTGGCGCAGGCGAGGCATGGGTGCAGTCTCAGCAGTGGGCACAAGAGGAGATGGAGAAGCAGAATTCCAAGAAACAAAGGAATATAGACATAGACCAGACCGAGAGAAATGCAGATATGCAGCAAGGTCTAAGTAGAAGTTCAGCTGGCCACTTCTCCTTCTCGTCACAGTGAGTAGGCAGTGTAACCCAACAACTGGCTCGTCTGAAAAACCATAGCGAAACGCCATTTTATCGACCCGACTGCAATGCAATCGAAGGACGCCCGTCATAATTAATCTCTGATCATTAATGAGAGCCGAAGGCTGAATCATATTGGAGCATGTGAAATCGCTAACAGGAGTGGAGGTCCGATCTTGAATAGTGTTAAAACTTAATTAATGTGGATTTGATGTGAAAACCTTTGAACTTAATTGAACAATGTTAAAACTTAATGCGATTGATATGAAATCGCCACATCCATGTCCCATCACCTTAAACGCCATCGAATGCACCCACAGCTGGGAGCAGGGCAAGTTTTGACTGAGGAAACGTGGCAAAAATTGATTGGAGTGGATCTTTGTTTGGGCCGCTCATGTAGTGGAAATCCAGACCAGAAAAATATTAGGGCGAATTTGATAAGAAATTCGCGTCACAACTCTCCCTCCATATGCCAGCCCAACTTCGGACCCGAAAAAGATTAGGGCGGAATTCATTTGGTTTTCGCGTCACAAAATTGGCCAGAGTCAGCAAGCTATTTTGGAACGCGAATTTGGTTTGAATTATGGTTTATCGCCGTTTGAAGTCTGGCGGGCTCTACTTAAGAACAATTTTGTTTGATCCCATCTTATAAAATTTGTGTTGGTTTTCTTTGATAATACACATATTTATAATAAATCGTGGGAATACCACACTAAACATGTGGAAAAGTTATATAAATTATTGAGAACAATCATTTTTATGTAAAAATATCCAAATGTGCTTTTGGGAAATAAGAATTCGAGTATTTGGTTCATATTTTTTTAAAGGAAGGAGTGAAGTTGGAGCCTCAAAAGATGCAAGCTATTACGAAATGACCTATTCCTAAGAAAATCAAGGTTCTTAGAAGATGTTTTAGACTTACATGACATTGTTGATCATTTGTTAAGAATTATGCATGCATTTCAATTCCACTCACATATCTCTTGAAGAAAATATCATTTATATGGAATGATGAGGCTACTTTGGCATTCTCTCTTTTAATGGATGCCATGTCTTTTACACCAACATCGGTTGCACCTACTTTTGGTAAAACATTCATAGTAGAGTGTGAGGCACTATGACAAGGAATTTACGTAACATTAACACAATAAGGGATATCATTGGCTTTTAAAAGCAAGGAATTCAAAGAAAATATTTGGTGAAATCTACGTATGAAAAATGAATGGAAGCAATATTACATGCAATAAAAAATGGGGATAGTATATCATTGGGAGGTACTTTAAAGTCAATATATACCATGATAGCATAAAGTATTTTTTGAGGCTATGGATTTCATTGGAAGATTAACAAAACTGAGGAGAAAAAATGCAAAGTTTTAATTTTGAGATAATCCGCAAAAAGGGTAAGGAAAATTTAGTACATGATGCTCTTTCTAAAATAGAAGAGGCCTCAAATTTATATCCAATTACATTTTCTATTCCTAGGTGGCTAGAAGAAGCTTGCCATAATGGAAAAATGACAATAGTACTAAACAAAAAACTAAAATTTATAAAGGATGGGATGAACTCTATGGAGCATTGGGAGTGAAAGAGAGATATACTTTGGTGCAAATGTAGAATATTTTTATGCACGCAAGCATATTTAAATAAACAAATATTAAGGGAGTCCCATGTCTCTCTGATGGTAGGACACAGGGTTCCTTAAAACATCTCAAAGGATCAAAAAATATATTTTGGAAGGAATGAAGAAAGATATTCAAAATTTTGTAAGAGAAGGTCAGGTTTGCATAATAAATGAAAGAGAGATAGTAAAATCTCTAGGGTTACTTCAACCATTCCACATACATATTCAAAGACTAGAAGATATATCAATAGACTTTATTATAGGGTTACTAAAATATAAAGGTAAGTATTACATTTTTGTGGTCATTTATATAGACAAATTTTGTAGATTTTTTTTATAGAGCTCAAAGTACATAAACAACAAGCCAAGTGGCAGAAGTGTTCATGAAAGAAATTCATAGTCTTCATGGTTTTCCTAAAGTAATAGTAACAAGAAACTTTTGGAAATAATTATTTAATATGAGTGGAGAAACACTAGCTGCCATGAGTTCTACATATCAAACATAATCAAATGGTCAAACAAAAATAGTTAACAAATGTTTTTAAGGTTATCTACAATGTTACTCTTTAGAAAAGCAATCTTAATGGATGAAGTGGGTTCCTCAAGGAAGAATGGTAATATGATACTATCATACTACCTATCACACATCTACTAAAATTTCCCATTTAAGGCCCTTTATGGATATCCAACTCCTAGTATCTCATACTTTTTGCAAGATAAGTCCAAAGTATAGGAAACAGAGTCACATATGGAAAATACTAAAGAAACTTTGAAAATTATCATGGAAAACCTTCAAATGACATGAAACATGATAAAACAACAAGGGGAACAACATTGAAGTGAAAGATAATTTGAGGAGGGTAATTGGGTATTTTTTAGATTATAGCATTATAAGTAATCTTCATTCAAGAAAAAGAAGAATAAAGAATTAGCTCAAAAATTGAAAACTGTTATGGCCCTAAATAATTAGTCATAGGATTGCACAAGTGGTATAGAAGTTGTATTTTCCTTCTTCTTGCATTCATAAGGTTTTTCATGTATCTTGCCTAAAAAAGGTTTTGGGAAAAAATATGCCAATGTAAATAGAACTTCCAAAATTAGATGAAGAATGAAAGTTGATTCTTGAACCACAAAAAGTTATAGATGAAAATTTTGTATCTCTTTGACATATAACCATTATGAAGTACCTAATCAAGTGGAATAATATTCCTCTAGAAGAAGGTACATGGTAAAATGATCAATTCGTGATGAAATACCCACGGCTAAAGGGTTCGTTTGAAGTTTTGACAAAGGTTTTGTTATATGTTTTATATAACGCACGGTGGAATAGTTTTATTGTTTGTTAAGGTCCCACACAATGATCAAATTTGAAGGGCAGGTCCGAATTTCAATTAGAAGGGCATATATCTATGTTGCCCTTCCATAATGAAAAGCTTAAAAAAAAAAAACTTTTCAATTGACCACAATAAATTATTTTTACATTTCATTTTCAGAAAGACAAAACCATCAATCTTTATATTAATAAAATACTGTTACATATACAACAATGAAGAAGGCTCCATCTTTCATTGCTTAAATATCTCATTGGAAATGTCAAGATAAGTCTTGAAGACACTATTATAAGAATTTGGATACATACCATCGAGATATAGGAGATTCTTATGTGTCATATTGTGTAATGCAATTTTGACTTTGTCTCACAAGGAGCAGCAACATGGAGGTCTGGATTTTTCTTATAGAACTTTTTTATTATTATTTGAAATGTTGTTTATAGATATGAAGACAACAATGAAATTATGAGCATGGTGGACAATTAGTCAAGCTCATGATGCCAAACCATGATGATGTAAGTTTTGAATTTAACATTTTTACATGTTAAAGACAAATAGTCAAAATCACTGACAACTTAGTATGCCATAATTAATAATCATTCCCTGTTCACTTTTGTTAATAGGTTTATGTCACACGATGATCTCTCTTCTCTGGCATTTACTTGTATTGAAGATCACTATTCTAAGAATAAGGAGTTATTTTCTCCAAAAATAACCCTAGCCAAACATTGACAATGCATCAAGGATATCTTTCTATGCTTCATAAGTACATATGTTCTACTTCTAAATCATGTCTTGGAAGTGGTTGTTTTGCTGGAAATTATTCACCAGTTGGTTTCATACCAAAGTCTATGAAAAAGATAATGGTTTAAAACAACATAAATATTTGAAATTTTGCAAGAATTGTCTGGCACACTTTGAATATGAATTTTGAAGTCAAGTGCATGATGATGTATAGGATCAAGTGTCATTGATGATGTATAGGATCAAGTGTCATTTTGAATACCAAATGTTTCACAAGAAACTTCTCAACATGCTACCCTGCAGTAAGGATTAAATGACAATATTGCATCAACTATTTCCATAATAAAAGTGCACCTCGGCCATAAGACTAAACAACTACAAATGTTGTAGATCTAACAAGACCACACAATCAAATGTATTCCACAAGGCCAATACTCTATGAAAAATGAAAAGGAGTTTGCAACCAAAAATACCTTAGGCAACTAATTCAATTAGATACACCAAACCATCAGCAAAAAGGAAAACCAGCCTACTCAAAAGGCAAGCGTTTACCTCCTTTGACAAAATTTTGAGTTCTGAAACAAGGGCCTTTATTGTCTTGTCAATGCCCCTAGTAATTTGAACGGGTTTGCACCTGCTGCAACAACCTAAACAAAAAGGTTTCATTTCAAATTATTTTCCACAAATTTAAGATACAACCATTGTCAGTTTTGTATTTCCTAACAAGCTCATAAATTTTGACAAAAGAACCAAAATTTTTAATACCTGATAGCAATTTTTTCACTCAAAAACTATCTTAGACTCAATAAGCCCAACCCAAAACTAAAAAACCAAACACCATAAGACCCTACAAAAATGAATAGATGATCTTAATCCAGTACTATCGACAAAAAGTTACCTTTACACCCTCACTTATTAAACCATGTGCTGTTGAATTTTAACTTCAACTACTACAGCAGAAGGACGGATGCAGCAGCAACATTTTTTTTTGGAGGTTGCTTACACGCCATCCAAAAATTTAATTCAGCAATTAAAATTCCTGCAAGTTTTTTTTGTAGATGGCCGCAGCCATATTTCTATATAGGATTGTATTTAAATACAACAACCAGCATTAACGCAATTCACCAACCAGAAATTAAACAAACAGAAATTTACCCCCCAGTTTTGTAAATTCAAAAGGAGGACACGTGGAGCATTAATATTGGATCGCATGAAATTTAAGGGAATCTGAAAACCTGAAAACCGGACCCGAATTTTTTATAGGGCACATTGGATTGAGAATTCGAGTTAAAATTAGGCAGACGTCAGCATCCCATTTTGGAACGCGAATTTGGTTTGAAATTCAATCTATTCAGACTTTTGAAGTCCGATGGAAAGGGTTCTTTAATGTTTTGATAATTTAATTTTATGTATGATTTAATATATACATATGTTTTAAACATATGTTATATATATATCATATGCGAAATGAAAGGTGGGCCATAGAATTTAGTTTTAATTTTATTTTTTTTAAAAGAGGGTTTATTATAATATGTTTTATATGTTATGGCATATAAAAATAAAAAGGACAAAAAAGCTTGGTATTTTTTTTTATAGACAGTACGCAAATTTTTTATTACACAGCAGTGTGTAAAAAGTGAAAGACTGAGTGTAACTTTTTAAGTGTGTATGCACAACAGTGCGAAAGTGAAAAACACAACAGAGTGTTTTAGAGACAGAGTATGTTTGTTTTGAACAGACAATGAGTTGGTTTTATGCACTGCGTTTTGTAGCAGTCATAATTTTGTAATCCCTCTCAGTGAGGAAGAAGTGTAATAGTTTTTTTTTGAGTTATTGAAGGGAATAGAAGTTTGTTTTCAAAGTATTGAAATTTTGTCTCCTGTCAAAGAAATTTTTATTTTCTCTGTGTTAAAGGAAGGGAGATTTATTCTACATTCATTGTTCTGGAATTTTTCAATATTCCAACATGTGCAAGAACAATAGATGTTGTGGTTCCATCCCCAGCTAAATCATTTGTCTTTGCCGCAGCTTGCCTTACCAACTCGGCCCCAATATTTTCAACTGGGTCCTCTAATTCAACCAATAAAAAGGCCAAAACCATAGTATTGAGATACATTTCATTACAATGTCAATAACAATAAAATTTGACTCAGCCATAACCCTTTCCTTTTATTGTTGTGAAAAGCTTTATGAATTACTCTAATGTGGCTAGTCCATAGGCCAAGTAGACCACTGGGTAACAAATATGTTTCCTTTCACCTTTGAGTTTTCAAATTATGCCTACCAAATCTAAGACATTTAAGAGGGGGAACTAATACAATGTTAAAAAGAAAACCAGAGCACACATCTACAAATTACCTCCTTAGCTACTGTCACACCATCATTAACTATTTTTGGAGAACCATGCTTACTCTCCAAGACAACATTTTTCCCCTCGCCCCAAGGGTGACTCCAACAATATCAACAAGTTTGTTCACACCGCCTGCAAGACAAATTGACAATGCTTTCAGTAAGTGTGCAATTGAATGCCAGACCATATGCCAAAACAACCCTCCATTAAAAATTAAAATAACACATTAAAATTGAATATAAGTGGACAAGGAAAGATCCACCGCAGTGAAGTTTCACGTGCAGGTGACCTTCCTTTAAACATAATTTTTTCTCTGACTTGCAATTTTTTTGTCACTGAGCCATCCTTGTTGAAGTACAACTCCTTTTCCATAGCTCTTGTATTAACTACCTTCTCTCTGTCGTGTGGTCTCAGAGTCCCTTTTCTTCTTGAGCGATTAAATGAAATGGGTGAAAAAAATAAAAGAGAAGACAATTGTCTGCCATAATTATCAAATATTGCACCCAACTTCTTCCCCTTTCCATTGTTACCCAATGAGGTAGATGTGGAAATTGTTGTCATACTGCCCAAAGCAGAGGCCATCTTCTCTTATCCTGAATATATAATTACAAAATCTTCATATTAGTATGAACCTTAAAAAACATGACTCCCATTGCTAAAAACCACTTTTAAGTTGTAACAGGCAAACTAAAAAACTATCGCAACTTTTGGCAACTTCTGGAGTATTAAGAGAGAAACAACCAAAGAGAAATACAACCACAATCCTCATTTTAATGAGACTGGACTATATATTTGCATTAATATAATAGAAATAAATCACGACTATATTAAGGCCAGCACAAAACAATCTTTAACCAGTGTCTCTCGCGGCCTTCAGGTTGCCATGCTAGAGGTTGCATATTTTTAATTTAAATTCTTGACCTCTCATGCCCATCTATGAATGCATCCAATGGGATATCTACATCAAATGCTCCTTTATATCCCCAAAAACAAATTCCCTACTACAAGAGCACCAGCATTGATGGATCACCCCACACCATCCCACCCACTAGAAACGGTGAAAAAGGAAACCCGAGAAAAATTTTGAAATATCTCAAGATGAATATATGGGTGGTTCTTATGAATCAACCAACCATTCATAACATGCTCATCAATCCAAACCATGAGTATTATGTGATGATATTCAAGCAGGCACTGAATCGGATTTCTGAAGCTATGTTAGAGAAACCCTAAACTCTCACTGAAAATAGGTGAAATGTGGCACCACTTAGATTGAAATGTGCCAATTGGTACAAGTGGTAGAAAATTGGCATGCTCAAACAACGAGGTGATGCAGGAATGACATGAGGGAGAAAATATCAGAAAAGCCCCAAATTTGGAGAACTAAAGCTCATCACCAACCTGAGATTGACAACTTTACATGATGTAACCTATGAAATCGTAAATGGAGAAATCATAGTAAAAATAAAGTAACCTATGTAACAATAAATTCAGATTCATCCTGGGAGTGGTAATGGGAGAAATCATAGTGAACAACAGGAAACATGCAGAGTTGCTTACAATCAAATAGATGAAAAAAACATACAAAAAACCTAGATAATAATCATGAACAAGCTTAATATTGAATTATGAACTGTAAAGGAACTTACAAAATGTGACATTATGAACCTGGTCAAGCGCACAAGCAAAAATATCCTGGACATGACCCTGGTTGACAAGTTTTATTGCTCATGATGCAAGAGGATTTGTAGCTGCACTGCCAAGTCAATCAAAATCCATCATTATCTATACAATAAATAAAAGTAATTGATGTAGTATTTTTTACTCTAAGATGCATTCTTATGATAATGTTAGAACATATGTTGAAAATGTAAAAACATACCTGAATAAGCTCCTCTTCGTTTCAAGAACAATTTATTGGAGTTGCATGAACTTGGAACAAGCCTCCCACGATCTGAAAGAGTAGCAACTAAGTCAACAGTGACTT
The DNA here is from genome assembly GCA_034641835.2 of Pinus albicaulis. Taxonomy (NCBI): domain Eukaryota; kingdom Viridiplantae; phylum Streptophyta; class Pinopsida; order Pinales; family Pinaceae; genus Pinus; species Pinus albicaulis. The sequence goes on along the minus strand of CM076575.1, from coordinate 1,866,855,376 downwards.
TTTTGTTGCTATGCTGGATCGAGGGAGGTTTGCTCCAAGATTAAATCGCTCCAATAAATTATTCTCTATTAAACAGGGCCAACCACATGAAGGTGGAAGCTCTTATGGCCCCTCCCCTCCCCCTCACATCACTCTCAATTCCCCAATACCCAATCTATATTTCATTTTTACTTTCATGAGCATAAAAAAAAATATTCAATAACTAATAAAAAAACAATTCAACAAAAAGTACGCAAGGAAACATTGAAATTAATGCTTGACATAAAAATAGTATGATAAATGAGTTTTTTATATAACGCAAAAAACGTTCCAAGTATGGTAACGTTTGTCTTATAATAATACAATATTTTACGTTATCAAATTTTCTTTTTCTTCTTCCTATTTCTAAATCTCCTAATTACAACATCAATATCATCGTGCTCTGCTCCTGTTTCGTGCCTTTCGACCCGCACTGCTGACCTAGTTGCGTAGTCACGATGTCTGGTCTCATCCAGTGACGGGGCATCGCCTACAAAAACAGATAATATTAAATTTTAATTGTCAGCTTTTAAATATCATTGAACTAGTTCGGTAATATTAATAAAAAAAATTGCAATGAGATTATTTACTTGGTGCACCAGTTGTCGTCGTTGACCTAGTTGCGTAGTCACGATGTCTGGTCTCATCCAGTGACGGGGCATCGCCTACAAAAACAGATAATATTAAATTTTAATTGTCAGTTTTTAAATATCATTGAACTAGTTCGGTAATATTAATAAAAAAAAATTGCAATGAGATTATTTACCTGGTGCACCAATTGTCGCCGTTGGGACTGTTGCCCTGTCTTCCTCTCTGGTGGTAAGATCCTCAAGGGAAACATTCTCTATCATTTAAACAAAAAATGTTATAAGGACAACCATCAAGGTATAATTAGAAAAAATTATAAGTGGAAATTAATTACCGTCACGACCCTCACTGATAGTAGCATTGTCGGCCTGGTCCCCACTACAATGATCAGTTTGCACGTGAGGATCATCTACATCTGGCTCTAAAACTGGGTTATTTGCCTCGTCGGTAGTGCTGCTCCCCTGATTTAAACAAAGTTGTTAGACATTAAATTTATGGATGAAAACAAATATATTGAAAGGTTAATGTTTTACCTTATCAGGCATTCTGGATCTTGGGACCTGCCCCAAGCTTCTGCGACGTTCAACTACGGCTTGATAGCCGAAATTGAAAGCGATATTTTTATCTTCCTCTGTAGTTTTTGTTCCGAAGTCATCACCCTACATTACATATGATTGTGCATTTTTAATCATATTTGATAGGATTACAAAAACATTGGAAGGCGATACAATTAATTATAAGATGTTTAGCTACTTAATTACAATTCTTGCGGCTAATTTCAAGTAGCTGCCCTGGCCTAGCTTGTGATGGCCCTTTTTTTCAATCCTAGCTTTGGTTGCCTTTGAGGTGTCAGGCAACCTAGCATCAAAAGATTGAATTCAGATATGATGTAGCACACTTTTATTTTAGACATAGAGAAAAATAAAGCTATTGAATTAAAGTTGTAATTTACCTTACAGGTCCAGTTGGCATTTTTCCTTCTTTCTTTGCCCTTTTCTCTTTTCCGTCATGGATGAGTGCTCTCCACTCACTCTCTGGAACTGTGAGAGGATGCTCGTATCTAGGGTTAAATTGCAATTGCGTCCTATAGGTGTCCTTGGTATATTTCAAATATTTGTCAGCTACCCGAGCCACCGTTGTTCTGTCAAATGTGCCGACCCCAAAAAGGGCTTCTAGATAATCTAGAAGTTCTTTCTTCAGGTTGGAATTTTGGGAATTCCACCCTGTGCGTATGGTTGGGCCAAAAATTACCAACGCATGGCTCTCCAAAAACCTGTAGAACTCATTGTTTCCTACACAGAAAAAAAAAAGATATTATCATTAATTTCAAAATAAAAATCATGATAAATATGTTTTAGATCAAGTACATGAAATAGTTAAAATATTAAAATTTACCTGGGAGTTGTACGTGCTTTATAGGGACACCTTCATCGTTCACCAAAAACGTGCCATTAATGGTCCCTATGGAGCTGACACGTGTAGCTCCAGGAAATGCAATAATGTAGTTGGCCATATCAGCCTCATCATTGCCAACACGTTCAGTGGTTGGCTGGGTGTCTGCTTGGGCAGGGTGTGTTTCTTGGCTGGCACCTAAAGGAGTAGAAGGTGTACGAGAGGGTTGCTGAGAAATCTCTTGCCCTTGTGTCCCACTACCACCAACACTGGGTTCAACAAGTGCCAGGAAATGCTACATACAAAAGAACTTTTTGTTACTTTAGTCAATGTAAAAATTAAAAATCAAACTATCACAATTCATCTCATGCAGAACAAAAAAAATATCCTTTTGAATTTTTATTATTACCTGTTATGTTTCTAGCTGGCTCATAAGTTTTTTTATCCTCTCTTCTGTTTTAGGTTTTTGAGGTGCGTCTATCAAAGTATTAAATTCCGACCTTACATCTCGTGCCTTTTTTCGCAACAAGAACACTGGAAATAGGGATGAAGAAAGCTCTTCCTCAAAGAGGGAATCATCAGGTGTACCATGGATAGGTGTCTGCATATTTGAACAAAATTAATATTATTTCAATTATGTAAATAACCAAAATACCTGAATATAGAACAATGCTGGCACTTTACATGATCTTCCGCTGGCCTCTTTCCGTGATCATCCTGTCTCGGGGTTGTTCCTGTACTGCCCTGAACAGTCTGCCACATTGCAATAAAATTATAAATGTAAAAACTTGAAAACAATATCTAACTTTAAAACGAAAAATGAAAACTAAAATAATTTCTAATAAGACACCGGAAGACAGAGTTAGAGTTTCAAATATGCCTTGCATTGAATTCAGTCCTGAAAACATGTCATTGCACATTAAGGCACCCAAACAAGAGACAAGTTGAAAATGAAGACCTTATTGAATATATTGTTGGAGAAACTTCTAGTAAACTTGTTGTGAAGACCTTGAGGACATTTTTGGAGAAACACTGTTGAAGCTGATGGTATAGCATTGTTGGAGATGATCTTGAAGGGCCTTGAAGTGAAGCTTTTGGAGCAACTATTGAAAAATCCTTAGAGCATTTAAGTAAGGCACTTTCTATCTTCCATCACCTTTTTCCTTTCAATATCCTTTAAACGATTTTGCTGATATTTAATGTTTGAAATCACGTTATAATTCCTTGATTATATGTGTTTTGGGACTTTCCCTTTGAAATTACCCAAAAATACCCTAGCAATTTTATCTTCAGGATGCATGTCTGACCCTATTGTTCAATATTTTGATTGATAGTAGTAAACATAGAGAGTTAGGGGGCTCTTGACTTGGTTTGGTTGGGCCATTAGATCCCTAACATCTACTAGGGAGAACCCCCCTTGAGTTGGAGGAGAGCTAGACCGAAGTGAAAAGAGGTTGGTGAGGTGACAATGGAGCTATTGAATTACACATGGTATCACACTTTAGCTTTAGGACTTTATCTTGAGAAGTGCGAGATTTTGCTATATCAATTCTCAAATTGTTTACAACACTATTGTTAAGAACTAATAAGAAGTGATGTTGAGGGTTTTTTGGGTATAAGAAACAATACCATTTAAAAACTAGGGTTCTCAGTCCTTGGCATTCCTTCACCTGGGCCTAGGGGCACACTAGAATAATTTCACACTAAACCATGCAAACTTAAAAGTAACTTAATAGATCCATAAAGTAATAATAATCATAATTCCTAATTTCCTATTGTACGATATGATGAAAATTATTCAAACATGAAGCAATGAAGACATGCAATGTCCGAATTTCAAGATTGATGAACCAATACAAGAAGTTAGAAACTACAACTTTGATTCAATATTCTGTGTCCTAACTCCAGGAAGGAATCTAGTTTGTAGTACAGAACATGCATCGTGTATTATCAATTCTTAATTGACAACAACTAAAGGTCATCTACCTCATCAATTCCTTCCCATTTTGTGTTTTTATGTTATATTCCTTATAAAAGCGTCAAATTTCTCTCAAAGTAAGCAACCACTGAATAAAATAAAAAATAGTTGAGATATGATTGAGAAATGGTCATTTATTTCTTGAAAGGATCTTCACAATTTCTTTGGTTGTTTTTCATCTCAAGAAACAAGAAATGACCTAAGAAACCATCGTGATGTAATATAAGAAACAACACGGTGCAATGGCCATTTTCAAAGCCAAATGATGTCCATTGAGGACATGGCCTTTATTTGGTTCCTGTTTCATAGGAGTTTCGAGTAGAAATGGAAATTTGTTGTACCATTTCCAGTAGTAAAAAGGGAAAACCTTCTTTTTCCATGGGAAATAATTTACCTTTCCTTTTTCAAGATAATCTAAATCACAAAAAATATGAACTATACTCCACACATTCTTGGATAATGTGAAAGTGGAAAAGGAATACCCTACACAAGTGATGCACACATGTACATTTGAACATTAATGGATTTTTTTAGTTGAAATGCAATGCTTGTTTTCATTTAAATGTAGGGTTTTTAAAGCAGGGAGAAATAATGGCTGCCAAATTAATAAGGGTTTCTTTGGGAAATATATAAATCTTGTATTGGGTGATGAAGATAATAAAGGGTATTGAATCTTGATTCTTGACATCTAGAGAGAACCCTACAGCCTAACACAATCCAATGGAATTGACCAAAAAAACCCAAATAGAGTCAACCCTACTATAGGAGGAAGGGCCTGCAGTAAGAACTTACCATTTTTCAAGAGCTAAGGGTGAATTTTGTTCTAAAAAAGCTGAGGGCGAATGTTGTTCTGCAAGAACTGAGGGCGAACGTTGAGGGCGAATGCTGTTCTGCAAGGCTCAGGGAAAATGATGAGGGTGAATTCTATTCTGCAAGAGCTCAGGGCGAATGCTGAGGGCGAATGCTGTTCTGCAAGAGCTCAGGGCGAATGTTGAGGGAAAATGCTATTCTGCAAGAGATGAGGGCGAATTCTGTTCTGCAAGAGCTGAGGGCGAATGCTAAGGGAAAATGCTGTTCTGCAAGAGCTGAGGGCGAATTCTATTCTGCAAGAGCGGAGGGCGAATGCGCGCGTGATATCAGACGTTAATGTAGCTATTGCGATGGATATAAGTTTCGTATTTTTAATAAAATCATTTTTATGTAGCGTGCATATAAGTTTCGCATTTTTATATAGCACGCATATAAGTGTCATTATACCGATGATGATAAAAGCGTCGCTATTGCGACAGCTGCCTCCAAACATCGCAATTGCAACACTTAGACATTGTGTCGCACTTGCGACATTTGGAGGCAGTCGTCGCAATAGCAACGCTTTGGGGCATAGTGTCGCAATTGAGACGTCTTCCTCCAAACGTCGCAATTGTGACACTTTTTCTAAGTGTCGGTATTGCGACACTTTTCTATAAACGTCGGTATAGCGACGGTTTCGGGCGGGATTGAAAAAATTTGGGGAAATTTCCGACATTTGATCAAAAGTGTTGGAACCAAGTGTCGGAATTTCCCCCAAATGTACTAGTGCTTGAACAAGAGCCTTAAATCGAGCACATCATATAACTAGCATATAACCAGATTAGGTGGAACAATTTTTATGTTAGAAATAAGATCAAATGGATGTTCAGTCATTTTGATGGCTTCTTAAAATTAATGCCATTTGTATCCATGTCGATCATAATTTTCCAAATGTTCCTTTCATGTACTTTTAGTTCCAAATATTGACTTCCTAACATATCAAGTACGCATATTTATATATTTTTCAAGGAAATTTATTTTCCTAATTGGATCCATTAAAAAGGTACTACACATTTCACTTGAGATTTTGGCTATGCACGGAAACACCAAATCTACAAGGTCTTTCTCTATCACAAAATATTGACTCTATAAGTAGCCTCCAACATTAGAATCATTGAGCGAAGTACCAAATTGTCCTTGTGGAGAAAAAATGTTAATGTTTCTACTTCTAATGAAATCTTGTGCCATTCCCATAATTTTTTTCACAAGACACTGCTCACCATGGTGGAGACATAACCTGAGAATTGAGAAACCCTTTCTTGTGTACCAAAATTTCTCTTGAAAGAACAAAACAATATTTTTGTTTCCCCTGATTTCATTCCATCAACCATGGATGGGATGGATATTTGAAATTCATTCATGGAAATTAATCTTAGCGCCTTGATTACAAAGTCATTGTACTTGATAGCATCTTAATATTTTCCAAATATGTTCCTAACCCAAATTTTCTTAGCCAATCCTTTTTATACTTGACCAATTTTTTGAAATACTCCTTGCTCTTTTGAAGTACTTGTACTAAGACCATTATAGCACTTCATTTTCGAGATTGATATTGATCCACTTATATATTCTCTTGATGATTCATACTCAGACATGGTGTAAAAGAACATTTTCCTTCCATCATTATGGGCTGCAGACAAAGGATTTGCTTGATATTTTGAATCTAAACATTTTTCATTATTTTTTTATGGCTAAATTCTCTTACATATTTCCTCTAAGAGGGAACACACCGTGCACACACCATAGTGGTTTCAACAAACAATAGATCAACTTTCCATAGTTTTGTCCCTAGTTGAATCTCCCTCTATTAAAATTAGAGTACATTTCTCAAAATTATTTCCACTTGCTTCATTTGCATCATCATGCTTGATGATACCAGTGAACCTTTATCTCTTTGTTCATCAGTTTTATTGATATCCTTCCTTTTTTGAAGTTTGCACATGACAATATTTTCTCAGCACTCTAAATTTTTCCACTTTCTTCAATAATTCTTGGGAAAGTTCACACTTCCAACCAAAGTTGTCTCCCCGACTTCATTCCCACCAAGAAGGGTCACATACCCTATTGTACCAGTTTGAGTTGGAGTGCAGACAGAAGTACATTGTTTTCTGGTTACATGGACAGAAAAATCAGGGTGTGGGGAATTGGACATATATAAATAATTTAGAGGCATTGGCATATTACATTTTTTAGTCAGTGTTGAATTTATTTTGTTTCTGTGGTTCAACCAAACACAATTATGCATTGTGATTGCGATGGTAGTGGGTTTGATGATTTATTTATAATCTTGAAGAATTGTGTTTAATAATTTTGATTGTTCATTTAAAGGACATGAGATTTTAACATATATATATATATATATATATATATATGGTATGGTATGGGAAGAAAATGGGATAAGTAAAATTGAAATGTTATCAATTGGTGGTGAAATAATTACAATTAATTATACTATTGTAATGTCTCGTTTAATTTGTTGCAATTAACCATGCCATTAAACAGAATTCTATAATTCCACATTTTTTCATCGGTATCATTAATAAGTGTAATATAAATACAAAACAAGAAAATTCTATAGTTATAACATCTAATCTTATAATGAATAGTGTGAGCTTAAAAATACACTAGAACTAATTCTCAAAATATGGGCTACAATCTTCTTAACTAATAAGAAATGTTATGTAGGATAAGTTAAAAAGAATCGATGACAGATATGACATTCACTTTTCTTATGAAATGAAGATAGAAAAATTAGCAGCTGAAAAGAAAGAAGCACTCCAAAATAAGAGTTTCCACAATAGCTACATATGTTCTCCATAATTCTAAATCGATATGTGTTTGATTCAAAATTTTGTAATTCTCACTACACATTTTTTCTTCCACTGAATGCATGATTTTAGATTTTAAACCAGTACATGCTTGATTAGGAATTATGAGATATGACTGCCTAACACATATTTTGTACATTATCTTGATGATTCATACTCAGACATGGTCTAATAGAATATTTTCCTTCCATCCTTATGGGTTGCCTTGGAAATAGGAGTGATGAATTTAATGAGAAATGAAGGTATGTTAAGTAGATATGGCTTGAATAAGTGTATCAAGTCAATAAACAATGCTTTAATGTGGGGACCATCGTGATAATTATTTTTCATAATCATAAAATGATCATATCTCATATATTTGACACTATCATATTCCTTTGTATGTTGCAGACCAATGATTTGCTCGATATTTTGAATCTAACATTTTCCATGGTTTTCTTATGGCTAGATTACTTTACATATTTCCTCTGAGAGGGCGCACACCATAGTGGTTTATCCCTACGCGTGCCTTTTTTCTTTGTTAACGACTTAGAACCATTGGTCACACCTCTTTCCGAGGTGACCAAATATCAACCCATAGGCTATATCTCATGATCCTGACTGTTCTATTTAACTCAATTATTTAAAATTTAGGGGATTCTAGGATCCGAGGTTGGTCCCACTTTCTCTTGTCACTGAGCCCCTCATCCTCCACTGTTAGATGGAACTTGTGTCCAATGCTACGGTCGAAGCTCCCTTTTAACTCGTCACATCCCTTTGTGCCTCATTATTGAATTTTTGGGGCTCCATCCACCCAAATGAGCAGGAAGGTAGGATCTTACTGAACCTCTTTTCATTGGCTTTCACTCTCTCCACTGCCACCGTATCCTAGTACTGTACAACCTGGAACCACTGTAAAATGTCGAAAATTGAATTTTCTAGGTTGAGCCCTCTGGGATGATGTCACCCTTTCCATGTGTCGACCTTTGAGTGATGCCACTTGTCACTAGGAAAGGGCCACTTGGGTTCCCAAAAATGCCACATTTAATGCCACATGTCCACCTGCTATTGGTTGATACTAACACCATCGTCTGAAGTATTCCAATGCAATCTCGTGCTTCCACTTGTCCTCCTAGAGGAGGGAGAAAAATGTCTCTGTAATTTTGGTTTTGCGACCGATTTCTTCTTCTTCTTCTATTTTTTTTTCTTCCCGAAAATTGTTAGGTTTAAGCACTTTTCTCCTCGACACCACTCTTGAGATGATTGTTGTTTTGGGAGGGGTGACATTAGGTAGATCTTATCCATTTATCTACACAATCGAGAGAGTGATAAACCACTCCCCGTTACCACTACTTCTCTCTAAAGGGTCGTCTTAAGTGATATCAGATAGCTGCCACATGGCCTTTATCCCCTTTAGCTCCAAAGATGAAGTTTTTCCTTGATATGACCTGGTCGTGTGACTTTCAGCTCAGCGTTGAGGAGCTAAGCCATTCAATGTCCTATTGGGGGCCTTATTTCTATTTATAATTTGTTTTGTGCACTTGGTCTCATTTTTTTCTGAAATAACCAAATACCAAACTACCACCCAATGCCCCTATCCCAACACTTTTCTAAAATTATAATTATAAAAAGTTATCGGACCCAGGGTTCCGGGGTGTCGCCCCACCTTAATACACTCCATTTTTGTGATAAAAAAGAACCTTATGGGTTTCAACCTTCCCAGGTCCTTCTCCTCATTTATTTCCACCATGTTATGGGATTTTTTAGTTCTTGGGTTTTGGGCTTCTGAGGTTTTGACCTTTGTAGGCCTAACTTTGAATGCCTCTAAATTTTGATCCAGGAGTGGATTTGCAAACTTCCTTATACTGTTGGAAAAATATTTCAGATTAATTTCGATTGAGTGGGTCCCATTTGGCCTTTTAGCTCAAGTTTTGCATAAAAAAATGGCTTCAAAATATCTGATATTATTTTCACCCGGACCTTTTTTCTCGTTCCTCGAACCTGCTCTTCCAAGACACTTAAGCTACATGTTGACACTAGTTTCAACCATTCACTTTAGGGTCACCCTGTTGACATCAGGTAATATCCTATTGAAATCAATGGCAACATATTTCCAACAACCTTTTAGCTTGTTAATCAAAAATCAAAATGAGTTTCATTTGATGTTGATATATCAGAAATTTTGGTTGTATGATAGTGGAAAGGGATCATGTTTTTTCTGTAATGCATTGTACAAACCATTTTGCATTCTTTATTTCCCATTTTTTCTTGCTTAAAACTCTCATAAACTATGAAACTTTCTATCTAGTATTACATTTAACTTTCACTTTATTTTACTGTTATTAATTACTTTCTCATCTTGTCCCAGATTGATTTGGTATATTTGCAATCCATCACCTTGACAAGTTTTGATTCAAGTATGCTAGCAAGCAGGGAATACATTACTTCAACATTGTATGTGAACTACAGCTTCTGACCTTCGATTAGCAACGTTGGGGTCTTTGATGTTATTCCTCCACAAAATCCCATACATCAACTCCAAGTGATTAAATATACGTCTTCATCCTCACTTTACAAAACACATAATTTGTTCCACTAAACATAAGTGCCTTGTTGGTAAATCTTTCTTCCTCGTTCACCATGGTTGTTTGTATTTATTCCATATGTTAGAATGATCAAAAGTAACTACTCTAATATTAATTATTGGAAACTAGGAAACTATTGAGAGAGAAGGGAGGGGGGGTGGGGGGTGAATCAATATTGTAATAATTTACCAATTAAAATTTATTTTCACAATAAGACAGTAAAAACCGCTTTAAGTAATATGCAACAATTTTAGTAATCAATAAAATCACGAAAAGAATAGATGCCATCAGAACTACTCCATTTTATTAATAGGGAAAGCTACAACTTGAAGTTACAAAGTTCTCGTTACAACCAGCAGGAAGCTACAATGCCTTGATTTTGAAAGCTAAAAGTGAGTGGAGCTACAACCCCAACTATTCTCCAACACCCACTGGAAGGAGCATGAACCCCTAATCAGCAAGCTACAACTTGCTTTCAACACTCATTGTTCCATCTTTCATCCATTTTCACACTAGGATCAATGACTGCCTTCCCTGCTTTCAAAAACACTTAAATATTTATCACCACTTCAGAAAAACACCTACAAAAATATATGATTACTGAAAACAACATACCAACACCTCGCTCCAACAAAATATCCATCTCAAAAATAGTTTATATTGATTCTTCTTGATCGGGCCTTCTTTTATAGTTTCTTTGATTGCTTGCATGCTTCTTTATTTTTTCCTTTTTCCTATTCATCTCAGTCTTTCTGTATTGTGTTTGTTTTTATGGGCTTCATCTCTAGGTATAACTATACATCACTCCTTTTCTTTCACTTAAACTGATATTTTCTTCTAATTTTATGCATTTTGGCTCTTTATAGAATTTAATAGTTCGCCTGCTAATTTTATCTGTAGTCAATTTTGGCTTAACTCCCAAGATTTCAATTAAAGTAGAAATTATGTTGTTTCTACCTTTAAGCCCATTTTTCTTAGCCCCTTTTGTCTATGCGACCACAACCTAAGATTTTGGGTGCTTAGCCTTTTTTAATCCCTATGCGTGCCTTTTTTCTTTGTTAACGACTTTGCACCATTGGTCACACCTCTATCTGAGGTGACCAAATATCAACCCATAGGCTATATCTCATGATCCTGACTCTTCTATTTAACTCAATTATTTAAAATTTAGGGGATTCTAGGATCTGGGGTTGGTCCCACTTTCTCTTGTCACTGAACCCCTCGTCCTCCACTGTTGAATGGAACTTGTGTCCAATGCTACGGTCGAAGCTCCCTTTTAACTCGACTCATCCCTTTGTGCCTCATTATTGAATTTCTGGGCCTCCATCCACCTAGATGAACAGGAAGGTAGGGTCTTCCCAAACCTCTTTTCATTGGCTTTCACTCTGTTCACTGCCACCGTGTCCTAGTACTGTACAACCTGGAACCACTGTAAAATTTCGAAAATTAAATCTTCTAGGTTGAGCCCTCCAGGGTGATGTCACCCTTTCCATGTGTTGACCTTTGAGTGATTCCACTTTTCACTAGGAAAGGGCCACTTGGGTTCCCAGAAACGCCACATTTAATGCCACATGTCCACCTGCTATTGGTTAATACTAACACCATCCTCTGAAGTATTCCAATAAAATCTCATGCTTCCACTTTTCCTGCTAGAGGAGAGAGATAAAGGTCTCTGTAATTTTGGTTTTGCGACTGATTTCTTCTTCTTCTTCTATTTTTGTTTTCTTCTTGAAAATTGTTAGGTTTAAGCACTTTTCTCCTCGACACCACTCCTGAGATGATTGTGGTTTTTTGAGGGGTGACATTAAGTATATCTTATCCATTTATCTACACTATCGAGAGAGTGATAAACCACTCCCCATTACCACTAATTCTCTCTAAAGGGTCGTGTTAGGTGATATCAGATAGTCGCCACATGGCCTTTAGCCCCTTTAGCTCCAAATATGAATTTTTTCCTTGATATGACCTGGTCCTATGACTTTCAGCTCGACGTTGAGGAGCTAAGACATTCAATATACTGTCAAGGGCCTTATTTTCATTTATAATTTTTTTTGTGCCCTTGGTCTCATTTTTGTCTGAAATAACCAAATACCAAACTACCACCCAACACCCCTATCCCAACACTTTTCTTAAATTATAATTTCAGAGTAATTTCGATTGAGTGGTTCCCATTTGGCCTTTCAGCTCACGTTCTACATAAAAAAATTGCTTCAAACTATCTGCTATTATTTTCACCCAGACCTTTGTTCTCGTTCCTCGAACCTGCACTTCCAAGACACTTGAGCTACATGTTGACACTAGTTTCAACCATTCTCTTTAGGGTCACCCTGTTGACATCAGGGACTATCTTGTTGAAATCAATGACAACATATTTCCAACAACGTGGATCGCTAATCTAAAAATAGATGCATGTCGATTATTATTAGCCCTTAATAATAATCTCACAATAAATATCAACTTATTCTCTTGGAGCACTTTATTTCAGTGAACAGATTTGGAAAATTAGTGGGCTAGAGGAATTACGCAATTCCTAGGGTGGTTGGTGACTCATGCATGGAGGACTCATTTAGAATTGAAGTGGAAAAGTTGTGATAGAGTTGGAAGCGTAGTTATGGGAGTTGTCATTTAGTTTAACTCAGTTAAGTGAGTTAAACTCAATTTTGCTAGTTTTATCTAGTTCTAACTGAAGATACACTAGTGAGAGTTTAGCGAATTAATTAGTTAATTAATTCACAACTAATAACTCACTTGAAACTGAACAAATATAATAGTTAACTACTTGCATGTCAGTTCTAGTGGAGATCCAGTGAAGAGATAGGTGAAAGGGTGAGATGGACTATCTGTTGTGACTATAGTGATGCATTCAATGCATCTGACACACATTGGAGATACCAATGAGGATTGCGCAGTCAAGGCAAGGCCAATTGGAATTCGTTCAGGGGTATTCTTTAGCAAGGATTGTGCAATGGAGGCAGGTTGTGAGGAGGCAAGAAATTGGTGCATAGATATGCAAATTTCTGCATGACAGTGTGTGACGATTCTATATTGTACTGATAGCTTGATGTACTAAGATTTGTATGAGATTGTTACATGATTCCATTGATATACATAATATATGATAGTTGGGGTTTTTATCTTTAAGCATTTTCGTTAAACAACTATGTTTATGTGTGATTTATTTTCTTCATGTGTTTGCAATGGGCGATTTAATTTCCGAAAAGAATTAAGTGGAAGGATTCTGTATTTAACATAAGATTAATTTCTACACACAAATTTGGGAAGGGAAGAGGCACTCCCCCTCCTCTCAATATTCATGTTCTTCCTTCTGGATATTGCTGGTGGCAAAAATGGCATTGGGATCCGCATCGATAATATCCTTCCCTTATTCATTTCCATTCTCATGTTCTGACTCATAGTTGGTACATTAATCTGATTTAGTAGCCTTCAGGTCCACCACCAATGACTGCCTGGCCCAACACTCACTTATGTTGTGAGTGGAGCTCTTATGGAACTCACACCACTTTCCTGTGTCCTTATTTGGATTCGTTGTGTTGTTATTCACTTTCGGCTTTGATGGGTTATCCTGGGCCACCCCGCCTTAGCCTTTCCCTTTGTTCTACAATTTGGGGGCACCTTTCCCTTGATTTTGATTTTCATATCATAAGCCTCGATTCTTCTATTTTAATTTAAAATTATTTTTTCCAGCATAATATTGGCTTGATGGGGGCCTAGACCCAGGTTCATATATGGCTACATGAGCCAACAGAACCCTCTATTAGCGTCCCTTTTGGAAACGATCTGCTATGCAGACTGAAGTCTCACCTGAGGCAATATTAGGGGATGTTAGAACCAGGTTTCTGCATCCATAGGGACTATGGAGTGTGGCTTTAGGGATTATCCTTACTTCATACTTATTCAAAGCTTCGCAGAACGAGTATGACAAATATATAGACTATTTTCAACAAATGTGCTTAACTACTTTTTAGACTACGCTTTTCTACTTTAACATGGATTAATAATCATAATAAACCTGATCCAAGTATTCACGATTCAATTATATATTTTTAAACAAACATGGAAGGGAAAAAAAAGGATGAGAAATAAAATCGTGTGTTCTCATATTATTCACATGATGTACATTTATAATACATTATTGTGATCCTTGGATTCACCTTCCGCGGTCTCTTGGAATTCTTATGTCCATTCGCCTTCTACACCAACCCTTAGAGGATTAGGTGTCCAACATTCCCCCCCTTAATCTGAAGGGGTATGTGTGAGTCCAAGAAGAGAGCTGTAATACAAAATTTCCTAAGTGTGCATGGTAGCACTAGGCTGAATGAGCTCTCTGAAATGTTGGCATAAGAAGGTGGTTTAAGGATGACCACCAACACTGGAACGGTATGTGTAGCTCCCCGAACTCTTCCAAATATAGAAATAAGTTGAGGTCTTCTACTAGAGGAAGTGCTCCTCATATTTTGAAGAGGGATACCTTAAACCTGGAATAAGGGAGGTCTAAAACATGTGATGGTTTAAGGATGACCACCACCTCTAGAATGCTTGATGCATTTCCTGGAATTCTACAAAAACAGGAAAGAAGCTGAAGCCTTCTTCTAGAGGAAGAATATCAACCTCGAATAGATGTTTTATGGCTGACCACCAACCAAAGGCATGATCATGGGCATTTTTTTCTCCGACTACAAATTTGAATCTGGAATGAAAGGTTGTGGCTCAGTCTCACTTGAACTTCTATGTCTGTGGCTACAACTCTGAATCTAGAATGATAAGTTGTGGCTCAGCCTCGTTTGATGTGGCTTTGAAGCTTGTAGATGACCATAATTTCCCCCTCAGTCAGATACAAGGTGAGATTATGGTTAAAAATAAACTACAAGACCTTTTAATATTCTAGAAGAAATTATGTCATATGACTAAAACATCTCCTTGGTTTTTGATGCCCATTTCCAAGAAGCGGTCCATCCAAGATGAATCTTTGTTCTTGCAGGAGGCTTGTTTATGAACCATCTGTGTGAATAATGAGTTTTTTTACCACAATGCTTGCATGGGTGAAGATAAAAACAATGATCTTTCATATGGCCAACTCAGTCACGGTGTTGGAATTTCACACCATGTTGTGGAAGAGGAGCAAAATCTTGAATAGATGAAGGTGAGCTATCATGAAGAAATACGACACTCTTAAATTTGATGGGCTTGGAGTAGTATGGAATATGAAAGGACACATCCTTTTAATATCCAATACCATTTTTTTGCTTGTTATGGACAAGCTCTTCCGAAGGTTTGATGATGGGCTTGGGAAGTGTAGACTGGATTTTTGCTTCTGCACTCCGAGTTGATCTTGTACTAGGCTCAGTGATCTGATAAATTTCTTATTTATGATGGGAGTTTTTCTCAATGTTCTAAAAAAAAATAGGTTCATAATGATGAATCTTCTTCTGAATCTCATCTTTCTGTATTTGTGACTAAATCTGCAAAACATCAATATTTTCTTGTGCATATTGTAGACATACCTTAATATTAGACAAGGTGTCCCTGCTGATTTTAATTGTGTCTCCACAAGTAGATAAGATTAGAGTTCTTAATAAATCTAACAAAGGGTCAATCTGAGCCATTTAAACTTCAAAAATTTCTTTTTAAACCCACGCTTCAACAATCAACAAATCACAAAATAATGAGGAAGATAAATACTAACTCGTTATGTCCACATCTTCAAATGTACCTCATACATCATATGGCTATAAAAATTCTAACATACCACATGGCTCAATTCACAAAATATTACTCTAGTTAGGTTTTCCTCAAAGCTAAATCATATGTTTTTGTACAAAAACAAAATTTTCTCTTCTAAGCCATATGATCTCAATGAGAAGAAGAGTTAAAAATTGAGTAGAAATGAAACTTAAATATACTCATCACTAGAGTTTGAATCATATTGAATAGAAGAACAATTTTGAAAAGAAATGTGAAACCTGTTAACCCTTAGGCATGGATGCCAAAACAAGTCTCTAAACCTTGTCAATGGCCACAATTGAAGGAGGCTCCTCAATAAGCTCATGTTTTAGGTATTGGTTGCTCACATAATAACCCATGCGTATGAAATCCCACCCTCTATAAAAGCAACTCAGAACAATTACAGAAACACCCAATAATTCCTCAGATCAAATCAACTCAACCTCTGGAGGATTTACCTTTGGGACATATCGATAATTCTTGACTTTGACAGGTTTGATGTGCACAGTCTAAAGGGCCTACACTGGCCCTTCCCCTCTCTTCGCACCTGTGCTCGGCCTCTCCCACCTACACACAATCCAACACAAAGTGAAATCGAGGTTTTATGACTCCTCCTCTCCCTTCCCTCTCTGTCTATTATGGTTCTACAACCTTTTCATTCATAGATATTGAAGATTAATTTTTTAAATGAGAGCCTTCTACGAAATCTGGAAGGTTATTTATTTGGATTCGAAATGGAAAGCGACGGAGTTGTTACTGTCTATGGTAATGGTCTAGCAATAACTAAGGGGCTGAGCGCGTAGAGGTGGGAGGGAAGTTGAAGTAGGTTTTGAGGGAATTTAGGGAAGTCACGGTGTTCGGAGGAAGTGTGCAGTGGGAGGAGGCAACATGCAATGGGAAGAGGAGACACTAGCGTTCAACCTGGAGGCATTTATGTTGTTGGCTTAGGCACAACCCAGTCTTTGAATGTAGAGATCTTGTTCAACAATAGTGCTAGGAGCCATCTTTTCATGGTCATAAATCCATAAATGCATGAATAGAAGAACTCCCACAGAAGGTTCAATGCATATTGTTATGGCCTAAATCTACCTCAGGCTGAGAAAGGAAGAATCTAGGGTAAAATCAAACCATGCTTAACCTGGTAGCTAGCCTTACCAGGTTGGGAGAGGGCTCTCTCCTTGTCAATCTTAGCAAAAAATGATCAATGAGGCTTGAGATGAATTGATGTGAAGACTAATTTTCACTAGGTATGTGTGCAAAAGAGTTTTATTTATTTTAATGATGTTTTGCTGGCTCGAATGGAAAGGCAGATTTGGGTTTGGGGAATGAGGCTTAGTTTTGCAGAGATCTCAATGGGGCAAGGTAGGCAATTGATTTGACACATCAATTTAAATGAAATGGAGAGATTTAGACAGGTGAGGAGTTGAAGAGTGCAAGAAACCTTCAGGGATCCTCTTCAAACAGCTGAAAACATAAATAACTAAACAAACCCTAGGTAGAGCACTGCAATTTCAATGGATTCTACCTTTATCATTGTTTGTTTAAGTTAAGAAAAAATAAGAGAGAAAATGGCATACATAAAACAAAAGTAAAATTAAATTTACAGAGAGAAACACAATGTCAAAGCAAGATGCCACATGAATCCCATAGAGTGCTGCAAACCCTGGTCTATTCCTTTGCCAAACTGCAGAGATGAATGTACAATGATGCTCAAAGCATTCCCAAAAGTCCAGCCATGCTAATGACTGATAAAACATAATATATAGGCAAAAAAAAACTCATCCTAGCTTCTAGAGGTCGAGCTCATGAGTTTAGGAGCTGTTCCAACAAAATATAAACTGAGAACTAGAAAGTAGGCAGTGGAACAACTTGCCTCTATAAACTAGGAAACTGATTCATTCAATTGAAAACTACCTTTCGATGGATGAATCTACCTCTATGAGTGAAAATTTATCAAAATTACATCAAAATACGTCATGTCACATTAAATTACATCATGATTTTTACAATTAGAAGGAAAAATGTCAAACTATGAAAAAAATAGGCAAAAAACAGAGTTTTTGGCCAAAAATGAGCAAAATTCCTCCAATGCTCCACGCCCGATTTCCCTATGTGTAGCGCCTGCTTGCAGCTAATTTTGGGGACCCTCCCGGTGTCCAAATTTTCTCCAAGTGGGCTTGTTGGAAAGGTGTTCCTATCTAATTTCCATAACAAGTGGAATTTTTGAATTTGGCCTCCATTTGCCCCTCCAAAACTGAGTTCTCCCAAGACTGCTTCCTGTGTGGCAAAAAAGGGGCAGAAAGGTCATTTTTGGGGTGTTTTTGACCATTTTGGAAGCCAAAAACCTATCAAAATTTCTTGTCCATTTGTGAGCATGAGTATTTTTCCATGAAAAATCCAAAAATGCTGAGTTTTCCTCAAAAGGAGGCCTCTATCAAAAGCGCGCACCAAGTGGCGCGGCGCATTGGGCAGAAAAACCTGTTTTTTAAGCCAAAAATTTCAAAATTGCAAAAAGTGTCCCAATTTTTTTGAAATTTGGGATGAGTGTTCTTCATCAAGTGCTGTGTTGGGCTAGGGAAGCCTTAGCCAATATTTGAAGTTTATCATGCTCTTTTCGCCTCCTCGATGCCTTCTTCAACTTGGCCTTCAAAATATAGATTCTTGCTTTACACACCATATTTATTGACAAGTAGTGGTATGCCATGTTCCTCAACATGTTTTTCTCATTGTCGGCCTTCTCTAGCATCCTTTTCCAAGTGCAATTTTGTTCTCTCAAGCCAATATTCCCGGTCATGTTCAATCTCTTGCTCATACCCATGATCACTGTCTCTTTCCATTGTTTTCCTTTGGTTTTGAAAAATGTGGTTGTACGTGGATGGTTTTGTGGATAAAAACGTGAAAATATGGTGGAGGAATGAAATGGGTAGAGTGTATGGAAGAGAGTGTAAAAATGTATGTGTGAATAGATTTTAGGGATGGGAGTAAGAGTTTTAGTGATGTGAGTAGGGTTTGGGGATTTTGTAGTTAGGATTTAGGAAAATGGGAATTGGGGAATGAGTGGATGAAAATGAAGAATGAATGAAGGAGTGAAAGAATAAGGGAGTGATGGAGTGGAATTGGTAGCAAAGACACAAATGCAGCCCTAGACAATTGTTTTTGAGAAAATTTGGAAGGAGGTAGGGTTTGAGTTCTATCACACTGAACCATCATAAATTTTAAGAAAAATCTCTTCACTAGCAATGGAAGGAATCTTAAATTACTTGCACACCATGGATTTGAGAAAATTTGGAAATTTTGGGGAAGTTTATGGTGAAATTGGGTTTACAGCTCTGTGCACCGTGCCTCAAACCCAACGTGCTGTGCTTTCTCAATGCGTCGTGCTAGTGTATTTTTACACTGTGGAGGGCGGCCTAATGCACCACGCCAGTTGTATGCGCCGCGCCTCTCACCCAATGCGTCACGCCTTTGAAATTTGCCCAGTTTTTATTCAAACTTTCTCCTTTTATCCAACACGACTTTCTCTTGTTCAATCTTTCTCTTTTGAATTCGAATGAGCTCTTTGATGATGATCAATGAGTTTATATACAAGAGCTTTTGATTTTTCACTCGTAAAACTCAGTTTTATAATGTTTGCATTGACACTTTCTTTTCAAACTCTGTTTTAGGTAGTTTTGCTTTATTTGTGGCTTTGATGAACTGAATGACTTGATTTTTGTTTGCCTTGCATGGGATGGAGCTACTGAAGCCTGGAAAGGTGACCAAGGTTTCCATTGAAGTTATTTACATATGAGAGAACTAAAATTACATCAAATTTATACATAAAAACCTAAAATACTCTGTTTTCCCTCTATAGAAATTTGAATAACTGATATATTATTCACCGATATTCTCCTGATCACACACTATTTTATCTTCATGCACAATACATAATCTCTTCTACAATTTATCATCACATGCGGAAATAAAATCAATTGCATGCACACATTAAAACAATAAACAATCACACATATGAACACAGTATTTCATGGGAAATCTTAAAGCTGAAAACCCCCAACTATCTATATATTATATTTCATAGAGATCATGTAACAATCATTGTACAAAGTTCCTCACAAGCTCTCAGCACAACCTCCAATTGCTACACACTAATCAAGCTAGATCTAGCAAAACACATGCTCCAATCTCTGCCACCTGATAGCCAGCCTCTATTGCGTAATCAATGCTGTAGGATGGATCATTAAATAACTTGAACCACTCAAATTTTGTACTATGAAATTCTCATTGGCTTCTCCAATCACCGGTAGTTGCAAATATGCAACAAAAGATAGTCATCTTCAATAGTTAACCCGCTTCTTTCACCTATCTCTTCACTGCCCCATCAAACCTGCCCATGTACCGTTAATCATGTATTATTTAGTTGATTTATTAGTTTATAATTAGTAATTAATTAATAATTAATCGACACCACTCTTCATCAGTGTATTAATCAAGCTAGACTAAATACAACTAGTTCAACTATGTTTAGATTAGTTAAAACCCATCAGTTAACACCATTAACTCCTCAATCAAATCCACCTAAACTCGTTTACATGAGTTCTAACTGAGACCGCCAAGAACACATAACCCTCAAAAACCTCAAAAGAATAGTGTAATACCTTCGCCGCCTCCCGTGCCATCCGTGCACTTAATTGAAGTGCTCCAACAGAATAAGATAATGTTTAGAGTCCAAATATTATTAAGAGCTAATAATATTTGACATATCTATTTTTAGACTGGAAATCTAAAAATAGATTCCGCCCAGTATGTCTAAAAATAGAAATCCATCTATTTTTTCCAACTTGACTAACCATCCACAAATAGCACCCTACAACTCATAGAACATGATCCATATGTCTGAAAATAGACGTTGTGCCAAAAATAGCTTGTGTGCCCACTTAGTGAAGGCGACTACTTTCCACTAAGCTCATCATCTTGTTGCAATCTCAACACTCCCTCTCAACAAGATAAGGATTATTTGCAACCCTTATCCTGCCCCTGTGGTATTCGAATTTTCTCCTGGTGAGCGCATTCGTCAAGATATCAGCATCCCGATTTCCGTAGGAATGTATTAAGTAAACGATCTTCCTCTACGCACACCAGGAGCAGAGATGATGCTCAGATGTCAATGTATTTAGATCTATCATGAAATACCAGATTAACCAAGATTTTGATGCAACTTTGATTATCACAATAAATCATAGTAGGCTCTAAGTGTGAACCGAATAACCCGACCATAATCTTCCTCATCCATATAGCCTCACATGTAGCCAAACTCACTGCCATATACTCGGCCTCTGCTGAACTGAGTGCCACGGATCTCTGCTTCCTGCTGTACCAATAAACTGCTGTCGACCCGATACTGAAAATCCTTCCATATGTGCTCCTTCTGTCCATTGGACTCCCTACCCAATCTGCATCCATGAAGCTACACAGCTTCACCTCATCCGACTGTTTGTACCATAATCCATATCCCAATGTGCCTCTGAGATATCTCAATACACCCTTGCCCGCTTTCTAGTAGAGCTTCTGGTAGGCTTAATCATAGTTTGTGAAAGATGGTTAATAGCATAGCATATGTCGAGTCATGACAATCCAGATACATAAGCGACCCCACCAACTGTCGAAAGACAGTGGCATCCACTACCTCCACCGAAGTAGCATCCTCCTTCCTCCAACCACCAGGAAGAGGAGTATCAACAGGCTTGCAGTCATGCATGTTGAACTTCTCCAGTATCTCTCAGGCATACTTACCCTGAGAAAAAAACAATCCACCACTACGCTGCCAGATTTCCAATCCCAGGAAATAATAAAGGAGGCCCAAGTCCTTCATCTCAAACTCTTTTGCAAGATCATCCTTGCATGAGAGTATCAACAGCTCATCACCTGTCAAAAGCAAATCATCTACATAAATTGCAATGATCGGAAACTTACCCTCCACCACAATCTGGTATAGGTTCGGATTTGCCTCACTCTTGGAGAATCCAAGTCCAGTGAAATAACTATCTATCCATGTGCACCAAGCACGAGGTGCTTGTTTCAACCCATAAAACGCTCTCTTGAGCCTGCACACATGCAACTCGTTGCTGAAGATCTCAAAAAATTTGAGCTGCTCTATGTACACCTCCTCCTCAATCACCCCATTGAGGAATACAGTCTTCACATCCATCTGATGAATGTGCCACCCCATCTGCGTTGAGAGAGCAAGAATCGTCCGTATGGAAGAATACCTTGCAACAGGTGCAAAGGTTTCCTCATAATCGATCCCCTCAATCTGTGAGAAGCCTCAAGCAACAAATCTTGCCTTGTACTTCTCCACACTCTTGTTAGCTACTTGATTCACTTTGCAGATCCATCTTGAACCCACCACTGATTTCCCTTCTGGCCTTGGGACAATCTCCCATGCACTATTTCTGACAATCGAATCATACTCCTCCACCATGGCATCTACCCATGCGGGATCCTCCATAGCTTCCTCGAAAGAGGATGGCTCTATCACGATACAATTGCTCATAAGAGCCATGTATCCAGTGTACCGTTTCGGTGACTTTCTCTGTCTGTGCTATGATGTAGGTGCTCCTACAATCTTCTCTACATCTTGAGCCAGTCGCTCAGCTTCTGTAGTGCGTTTCCGCCTTCTGATGGTTGGTGCTGCATGAGTGGTCTCTTCCACTCCATGAACTTCCTCTTGTGGCTAATCCACATCCTAAAGCTCATCCTTAGGAACTAATAGCTCCTCATCTGCATGCGAGTGTGGCTTTCTCCTCCTGAAATTTGATATCCCGTCACACAATAGTCTTGCGACTGTCTGGAAAATACACACGATAGTTGTGGGGTGTATCAGTGTACCCCACAAATATCCCAACCTCTGCAGTTGGCTCCAGCTTCTTCCTGGCATCCTTAGTCACTTGAATGTAAACAGGTGAACCAAAAATCCTCAAATGGGAAATATTAGGCCTCTTACTAGAAAACGCCTCCTCGGGTGTACTCATGCCAAGTATCCTGTGAGGACAACGGTTCTGCACATATACTGTAGTATTGCATGCCTCAGCCCACAAGTGTATGGGAAGGCCCTTTTCATGCAACATCGCTCGTGCAGCACCCACGATCGTTCTGTTCTTCCGCTCAGCAAACCCATTATGTTGTGGGTTATGAGGTTCTATGAGATCTCTTTGAATTCCTTCTGCACTAAAAAAGTCCTTGAATTCACCAGAGATGAATTCACCACCATTTTCGCTCCTAAGAGCCTTCACCTGCTTCCCCAATTCTTTCTCAACCAGTGCCTTGAACTCATAGAACTTTGAGTATGTCTCGCTCTTCTTCTGCATGAAGAAGAACCAACACATCTGAGAAAAATCATCAATAACTATCACATAATACCTGTGCTTTACTGTCGAAGCTACTAAGAAAGGTCCACACACGTCTGTGTGAATTCTCTCAAGGATCGTCGTGGCGCAACTATCCTTCTCGTGAAAGGTGGCTTTCACAAATTTTCCCAAGGTACACCCCTTGCACTGATCTGACTGCGCAAGAGTGCCCTTAGGAAGCCCAGTAGAAATCTGCTGCAGTATCTTCAAAGCTCCATGGTGAAGGTGGCCCATCTTCGGTGCCACAACTCGCCATCATCGCGGCTCACCACTCCTTCCGCCTTGCACCGCCGATGGCACAGCGCAGCCATCTAACTACAATTGATAAAGGTTCTTAACTCAAACCCCTATCCTGCAGGTCTCACCGGTGCCTTACTTGCGTAGGAAAGCCTTTCCCTCGCTAAAGACAATATCATATCCCTTGTCTTCTAACATCGCCACAGAGATAAGATTCTTCTTCAATCCTGGAACATGCATCACTTCCTTCAATATGAAGGGTTTACCAAAATCCCTCTCAAAGAAAATGGTACCAATACCGGTCACACTGTATCTACCATCATCGCCCATCTTGATGTGCACTCCAAGATCTTTCTCATCCAGATCAGTAAACAAATCTCGATCTCCTGTCATGTGAAAAGACGCACCACTGTCAAGAAACAACACTGAACCCATCACACTTGAAACCAAGCATGCGATCAGTGAAAAATCCAGCTCAAACTGTGAGGCTAAGGCCTCTCCAGCTGCAGTCCCAGCAGCCTGCTTATTTTTCTTCTTCTGCGGACAATTAGTGGCGTAATGTCCGTGTTGGTGACGGTGAAAGCACTTCACCTTGGACATGTCCTGCTTCTTTCCTTTCACACCGGATTGAGAAGCTTTCTTGCTCTTCCCCTTCTTTGCTTTGGAATCCAAAGCACAATTCTCTTCATCAGATGCCTTTGATGAAGATCCGTCCCTGGTACTCCGCCTTATCTCCTCTTGCACAAGATCCGACCAAAGTCGCTCCCATCCTGGCAATTTGTCAGGTCGTGTGAGAGTCCTTATAGGAATGCCAACTCTTCGGGCTTAAGGAAGTCAACTCACCAATTTCTGCCGTCATCCGCAGTCCACCCCCACACTTCCCATCTCATCCACGCACTGGAGAAACCATGAGATAACGGCCATCTTGTCGCCTTTCTCCATCTTTATGTTTATGAGTTTATCCTTAAGCGCCAACTTCCTCTGATCGCTCTTGCTTTAGAATAAATCTGTCAAAGATTTCCACATCAAGAATGGAGAAGCCTTACCATGAAGGCTAGATACTATGTGATCCTTCACACCCTCCAACAGAATCCTTCGACACTTTGCTGTCTTCTTTTTCCATGCGTCAAGTATGGCAGCATCACTAGAAGTAGGTTTTGGAATTTCTGCATCTATGAACTCCTTCAACCCATTGTCATCCAGCACCGCCTCCATCCTGTCCTTCCATGCAATATAATTCGAGCTGCCCTCAAGGGCATACTCCAATCGCAATTCGTTGAAAGACATCTCAACTTCGACACCAAGAAAACACTGCTGCAAATTCGAATTCCACCAGCACAAAACTCAACCGCTTCAATGTTTTGCAATTGCTCCAATGATCAATATCGCTCTGATACCATGTAGAAATTTGAATAACTGATATATTATTCACTGAGATTCTCCTGATCACACACTATTTTATCTTCATACACAATACATAATCTCTTCTACAATTGATCATCACATGCGGAAATAAAATCAATTGCATGCACACATTAAAACCATAAACAATCACACATATGAACACAATATTTCATGGGAAAGCTTAAATATGAAAACCCCAAACTATCTGTATATTATATGTCATAGAGATCATGTAACAATCATTGTACAAATCTCCTCACAAGCTCTCAGCACAACCTCCAATTGCTACACACTAATCAAGCTAGATCTAGCAAAACACATGCTCCAATCTCTGCCACCTGATAGCCAGCCTCTATTGCGTAATAAATGTTGTAGGATGGCTCATTAAATAACTTGAACCACCTGGCTTGTACTGCGCAATCCTCATTGGCTTCTCCAATCACTGGTAGTTGGAAATATGCAACAGTATAGTCACAACTGATAGTTAACCTGCTCTTTCACCTATCTCTTCACTGGTCTCCACTAAAACTATCCATGCACTGAAGTTAACTAATGTATTCTTTAGTTGATTATTGAGTTTATAATTAGTGAATTAATTAATAATTAATTCACACCACTCTTCACTAGTGTATTAATCAGTTAGACTAAATACAACTAGTTCAACTATGTTTAGATTAGTTAAACTCAACACAACTCCACCAAACTCTGTCACATGAGTTCCAACTAAAGTATCCATGCAATAGCTCCACATAACCCTCAAGAATAGCGTAATTCCTTATGTCAGCTCTTGTGCCACATCTGTGCACTTAACTGAAGTGCTCCAAGAGAATAAGATAATGTTTAGAGTCCAAATATGATTAAGAGCTAATAATATTCGACATATCTATTTTTAGACTGGCAATCTAAAAATAGATTTCGCCCAATATGTCTAAAAATAGAAGTCCATCTATTTTTTCCGACTTGACCAACCATCCACAAATAGCATCCTGCAACTCATAGAACATGATCCATATGTCTAAAAGTAGACATAGTCTAAAAATAGACTTTGCGCCAAAAATAGCCTGCGGACCCACTTACTGAAGGCGACTTCTTTCCACTAAGCTCTTCATCTTGTTGCAATCTCAACACCCTAAAAATATGTTTTTGAGGAAAAATACATTTCTGAACATGTGATTATGAAATTTATTGGTTCTGGAACTTTATTCAACCTCCTCATGCGCCTGCTGACCATTATTGAACATGTTGAAGACCCTTTTGATGAAACCCTAGACCTAATGAAACTGAAACCCTAGACATGACTCTTGCAAATTTAAAGACAAAAAGTGACTGCAGATGATCTTGATGAATGGAAATAGGTCAGCAGGTAAAGGACATGAGGGAAAATGAACAACAAGCCACTACCGTCAGATGATCCATGCTCCTAATGGAATGCAGCTGACTGAGCGAGACACTTAATATGCAATGCAACAAGAGAATTTGATCACTGACGGAGGGATGAAGATAACGACACTAAAATTGACTCCAATGGGGATGGTAGCTCCTTGGAGGTGCCAAGAACTACAGATCTCTGGGAAAGCAGGCAGTGCCTTCGTCCATTGGGCGATGGAGTCAATAACTTCGACAAACTAAAACCGGACTCTTGACTCAATTTCAAGACTGAAATCGACTGAAATACCTAACTCAAACAAGCCAAACAAAAACTGAAATCAAACCTCAGTTTTATAGCCTTCACCTCGGGCCCTAAACTGAAAGAATGAAAACAGTACACACTTGCTCTGAAACTATGTTGAAACTGACTAAAACAAAAATGACTCAAGACCTACTTAACTGAAATTAGTACTTAGAAATTTTTTTTAATGGCAGCAGTCCATTGAGATTTGAGGGCTTCAAATCATGATGACAACCAACTACTTACTGATGAAATATGTACAATCATGTGTAGTGAGCCTTCCAATGTAACCAATCCAGCAGATGGCTACATACTGAAATTTGGCTCTCACTTTTCTCGAGCAGGTAAAATGATGTACATGTAGGCAACTCACAATAACCACTAAAACCAAGGCTTACGATAACGAACCAGGCAACATTTATCTTTTCTAATGCTTGCAAAAGAATGCCGAAGGGATCTTGAAAATCCTGAAGCACTAGCTTGTCTTGAGATCCAACAGCAAAAATACAAGTACTCCCTTCATTCTGATCTAAAAGAACAATTGATTGCCGAGTGATAGAAAGGAACATAGAGGTATAAGCTTCTGCTATCTAAGTGTTAGCTGTAAATTCCTTGACCATGAGAAATTCTGGCATATTGTCTCTCTCAAGCTCATATTCCTCAACTTCATGGTCTAGGTCATTCTTAAATAGAAAACAATATTCAAGATTATCAAACATGACAGCCTTATCATCTTCATGAAAGAAAATATTATCTGTTTTCTTATCTATAAAGCTAATTACAAGACCATCATCATTTTCAAAAGAGGAAGAAGTTTCATCAACACTTTCTTGACCATGTGCGCACTGCAAATCTGCTTTAGCTTGGGCTGTAACATGACCTTTCAGGAGTTGATCTATCTCATCTTCAGACAAAGGAGATAATACTTTTTGTTTTCTTTTGCTCAAACAGTGATTGTCTTCATGAAATAACATTTTAAAACATGAAAAACCTGAATGACAGTCCTTAATTCCCTGATCTTCTGAAATTTGAAAACATTGTTGATCATCTTCATATGACATGGCAATCAAATTATCATTTATCACTGAGTTATTGAAAGAAGATTTTTCACTTACTTGAACAAAGATCTCATCTTTTTTTTCATGAACTGACTGGATTACCTCCTCATGAAGGCTTTGTTCTAATGAAATAAGAACATTTGGATCAATAACGCTGTCTTCTTTATTCCAAATGATCTCAACAACAGAGTTCTCCTTCATGGGATTCAACACAAGGTATTCTTCATCATCATGATCTAAATCTAGATCTTAAATAGTTGACTTGACCTTATCACATTCTGAAATTGAAACTTGACTTTCCTGCATGTTGTCTTCTTCTATGGACAAATCTGAAATAAAACCTTCTCTTTCATCATTTTCCATTGTACTAAGATCTTGATCCTGCTGCAAAGTTTCCTGAACATCTTGATGAGTATCTTCTAAGTTCTCTTTATGCTGCTAAAATTGATTTTCGTACAGAGCCTCCATGATCTCATCGTCCATGAAGTCATCATCTTCATAAAATTTTTCAAGATTTTCAATAAAACTATGAACATGGCTACAACAGTTCTGAACTAAAGTTAAGGATGGATAAGATTATTTATACCTTTCAAAGAGCATGGTATGAAAATCCTTTAAACAATAAATACAAGCAGGTGGCAAACTTTCATACCAAGATCGGGCTTCACCTTCTAGAGTGCCCATGAATATCTTCATCAAGAAGTCTTCAGGAAAATCAACCTTCAACTTGCGAATATGTATGTGAAATCTAACCAGATGCAAAGCAGCATCCTTCCTATCATCATATTTAAACGTAGGCAAATTCCTTTTCCAATCTACCTTAGGAATTTTATTTGGAAAACCTGGAATTTGATCTCGGCTTATGGGAGCATACCTTCGATCCAGCGAAACCATTTTCATAACAATGAATTCACCAAGAAATTCCTTAGGCTACTGATTCTTGAAGAGTAGAGTCACCATAAAAATTCTGAACCTTGGGATTCTTCGACACTGGAGTCGCCAGGTGAATGATTTCAGCCTTCCTATGTTTGATCGTTGTCCACCATCAACCATCAAATCTAACTTGATACATGTACTGGGGGAATTTTCAAGTCAGATGTTCAGTTCATAAACTAGACTGGAGATTGACTGAAGCAGCTTTTATCTACTTATGCACTCGCAAAGCAATGTTCAGTTCGAAGGCTTCCTGGCATAACTTCAGGCTCCGTCTGTAGTTTATAAAATGAAGAACACTAACAAGCAAGCAATTTTTCCCCAGTATGGTCGCCACTATGTTAGGGCCTAAATCTACCTCAGGTTGAGAAAGGCAGAATCTAGGGTAACATCAAACCACGCTTAACCTAGTAGCTAGCCCTTGTCAATCTTCGCAAAAAAAGATCAATGAGGCTTGATATGACTTGATGTGAAGACTGATTTTAGGCCAGGTATGTGTGCAAAAGAGTTTTATTGATTTTAATGATGTTTTGTTGGCTCGAATGGAAAGGCAGATTTGGGTCTAGGGAATGAGGCTCAGTTTTGCAGAGATCTCAATGGGGCAAGGTAGGAAATTGATTTGACACTTCAATTTAAATGAAATGGAGAGCTTTATATAGGTGAGGAGTTGAAGAGAGCAAGAAACCTTCAGGGATCCTCTTCAAACAGCTGAAAACATAAATAACTAAACAAACCCTAGGTAGAGCACTGCAATTTCAATGGATTCTACCTTTATCCTTGTTTGTTTAAGTTAAGAAGAAATAAGAGAGAAAATGGAATACATAAAACACAAGTAAACTTATATTTATAGAGAGAAACACAATATCAAAGCAAGATGCCACATGAATCCCATAGAGTGTTGCAAACCCTGGTCTATTCCTTTGCCAAACTGCAGAGATGAATGTACAATGATGCTCAAAGCATTCCCAAAAGTCCAACCATGCTAATGATTGATAAAACATAAGATATAGGCAAAAAAAAACTCATCCTAGCTTCTAGAGGTTGAGCTCATGAGTTTAGGAGCTGCTCCAACAAAATCTAAACTGAGAACTAGAAAGTAGGCGGTGGAACAACTTGCCTCTATAAACTAGGAAACTGATTCATTCAGTTGCAAACTACCTTTTGATGGATGAATCTACCTCTATGAGTGAAAATTTAGCAAAATTACATCAAAATCCATCATGTTATATTTAATTACATCATGAGTCTGAAAACTAGAAGGAAAAAGTCAAACTGTAGAAAAAACTAGGCGAAAAACAGAATTTTTGGGTCAAAATGAGTAAATTTCCTCTAATGCTCCGCGCCTGATTTCCCTATTCGTCGCGCCTGTTTGCAGTTGATTTTGGAGGCTTTCCTGGTGTCCAAATTTGCTCCAAGTGGGCTTGTTGAAAAGGTATGCCTGTCTAATTTCCAACACAAGTGTAATTTTTTAATTTTTCCTCCATTTTCCCCTCCAAAACTGAGTTCTCCCAAGACTGCTTCCTGTGTGTCAAAAAAGGGGCAGAAAGGTCATTTTTTGGGTGTTTTTGACCTTTTTGGGGGCTCAAAACCTGTCAAAATTTCTTGGAAATTGTTAGGAATGCATATTTTTCCATGAAAAATCCAAAAATGTTGAGTTTGCATCAAAAGGAGTCCCCTATTAAAAGCGCGCGCCAAGTGGCGCGGTGCATAGCGCAGAAAAATCTGTTTTTTAGGCCAAAATTTTCAAAAATGAAAAAAGTGTCCCAATTTTTTTGAAATTTGGGCTGAGTGTTATTCATCAAGTTCTATGTTGGGCCAAGGAATACTCAGCCAATATCTTAAGTTTATCATGCTCTTTTCGCCTCCTCGATGTTTTCTTCAACTTGGCCTTCAAGATCATGATTCTTACCTTGCAACTTTTGTTTTTCGCCAAGTAATGGTATGCCATGTGCCTCAAAATAGTTTTCTTGTTGTTGGACTTCTCTAGCATCATTTCCCAAGTGCAAGTTTTTCCTTTCAAGCTAAGATTCCCGGTCATGTTCAATCTCTTGCTCATACCCATGATCACTGTCTCTTTCCATTGTTTTCCTTTGGTTTTGAAAAATGTGGTTGTACATGGATGGTTTTGTGGATAACAGTGTGAAAATATGGTGGAGGAATGAAATGGGTAGAGTGTATGGAAGAGAGTGTAAAAATGTATGTGTGAATAGAGTTTAGGGATGGTAGTAAGAGTTTTAGGGATGTGAGTAGGGTTTGGGGATTTTGTAGTTAGGATGTAGGAAAATGGGAATTGGGGAATGAGTGGATGAAAATGAAGAATGAATGAAGAAGTGAAAGAATAAGGGAGTGATGGAGTGGACTTGGTAGCAAAGACACAAATGCAGCCCTAGACAATTGTTTTTGAGAAAATTTGGAAGGAGGTAGGGTTTGAGTTCTATCACACTAAACCATCATAAATTTTAAGAAAAACCTCTTCACTAGCAATGGAATGAATCTTAACTTACTTGCACACCACGGATTTGAGAAAATTTGGAAATTTTGGGGAAGTTTATGGTGAAATTGGGCTTACAGCTCTGTGCGCCATGCCTCAAACCCAACGCGCCGCGCCCGCTCAATGCGCTATGCCAGTGTATTTTTACACTGTGGAGGGCGGCCCAATGCGCCACGCCTCTCACCCAATGCATCGTGCCTTTGAACTTTGCCCAGTTTTTATTCAAACTTGCTCCTTTTCTCCAACATGACTTTCTCTTGTTCAATCTTTCTCTTTTGAATGAAAATGAGCTCTTTAATGATGATCAATGAGTTTATATACAAGAGCTTTTGATTTTTCACTCGTCAAACTCAGTTTTATAATGTTTGCATTGACACTTTCTTTTCAAACTCTGTTTTAGGCAGCTTTGCTTTATTTGTGCCTTTGATGAACTAAATGACTTGATTTTTGTTTGCCTTGTAGGGGATGGAGCTATTGAAGCCTGGCAAGGTGACCAGGGTTTCCATTGAAGTTATTTACATATGAGAGAATTAAAATTACATCAAATTTATACATAAAAACCTAAAATACTTTGTTTTCCCTCAAAACAGGGTTTTGAGGAAAAATATATTTCTGAACATGCGATTATAAAATTTTTTGGTTCTAGAACTTTATTCAACCTCCTCATGCGCCCGCTGACCATTATTGAACATGTTGAAGACATTTTTGATGAAACCCTAGACCTAATGAAACTGAAACCCTAGACATGACTCTTGCAAATTTAAAGACAAAAAGTGACTGCAGATGATCTTGATGAATGGAAATAGGTTAGCAGGTAAAGGACATGAGGGAAAATGAAAAACAAGCCACTACCGTCAGATGATCCATGCTCCTAATGGAATGCAGCTAAATGAGCGAGACACCTAATATGCAATTCAACAAGAGAGTTTGATCATTGACGGAGGGATGAAGATACCGACACTAACACATCTCACGAATATAATGCTGGTGAAGATTCAATGCTCACATAAATGGACAACGTTTCTCTCTGCAATTGTAAAACACTCAAGTAAAATGCAATTCTGACAGTCAGAGGATATTCTCTTTGTAGACTTAGTAAAATTCTCGATAAGGTGGAAGCTTTAATTAGGAGAAAGGCAGAACTAGCATGAGAGGCTGTAAAACCTTTGGGGTAGCAAAATTTAATTTGTAACAGCGAAAATAGGCAGGTAATGGCAGAGAATAGTTTCTGAGGAAAAAATTATTATCATAGAATTCAAAAAAACAATATTCACTAGCAACCAAAGAAGAGAAAAAATTTAATGGTCAGGGAAGGCCAACATCATGGCTTTGATACCATGCTAAACACACAAGGAATGGACAGAAAATGGATGAGAAAGATAATCGTGTGATCTCATATTATTCACATGATGTACATTTATAATACATTATTGCGACCCTTTTATTCATCTTCCAAGGTCTCTTGGACTTCTTATGTCCATTTTCCTTCTACACCAACCCTTAGAGGATTAGGTGTCCAACATATATAAAAACCTTGATCTAGCATAGATAATCACAGAAAATAGACAATGCAATTATACAAGTAAAATACTCATATATGTCTTCAAATTCTTCTTTTATTAGCTCATATCTTCTCAATACATCACTTCTTTCCCCACGCACGCAGCTGCAGAATTCCTAAGGTCTTTGTGCACATACCTGGAGGAGCCTTCTCTTTCACACAAAATAACATAATACAAACTTAATTCATATCTAACATGAAATCCATATGCATTCTATCATTAAGATTGATATCCAAGAGATATCAATAGACTCCTTCTATAGTCTTTCCTTTTAAAATACCATGGGTGGAGCTCAACATATGCAAATTATCCTGTCCCTTTAAAAAATAAGGGTCTTTGACCCACCCCAAACCCATTTGACTCTTAAAAACCTACACGCAATGTGCTTCTCTCCTCAAAATATAGATTCTTTACCAAAAATTTAGACATAGGTGTACCCTATCTAATAGGCCCCTAAGAAAAATATGTGACCTGTCCTGAGTCACTTAGCGGGTGCGCCCTAAGTATTTTCTTTGATGTTGCTCAATTCATCATTCAATGGCTGGATTGACTTGGTGCATTGCTTCTCAGCCTCACCAACTTAGTTTAGCAGCTTTTCGGTAGCTGGCCTTGTTGTTTTCTGAAAAACTTCTTTCTGCGTCTATCGGAGTGCTTTCAACTGGATATCCACAGTCTGTGATAGCTGCGTGGATTGTGCTTCCCAAGGCTAAATCCTGGTGGTGATAATTTGTTCCTTTTGTCACAACTCATTAATTTTTCCTTGCAACAATTGGCCCTCTTGAAGACAGGAAAATCGTTGTGTTGGCACTAAAGTCCATTCAGTGAGCTTTATCTTATCGAACTCTTGCTACTTCTCTCTGATTTCTATTTCAATTTTCTGCACATGGGGGTCCTCGTGTAGTGAGGCACAGATTTCCATAATGTCCTCAAATATCTGGTTGCAATCCTTAACTGTCATCTCAATATTATTCATGACAGCCTTAGCATCTACTTCGTATTGCTCCTGAACCTCTAGTTGAGTAGGTTTTTTCAATTTTATCTTGAGCTCAACAATATGCACTTGAAGCTCAAGACTTACCTTATCCACTTCTTCTTTAGTTTCCTTGACCACCATCACGAGCTTCTCAGTCTTTTCTTCCGACACTGCCTCGGCTTGAATCTACAAATTAGGAAGTTCGCAGTAGGCTCATCATGCTTAAAATATGTCTTATTCTCAACTACTCTTGATAGCCACTCGTGCAGCTTGTTAGCGAACACTGAGAAAAATATCTTGTGCTAATTTGTAAATATATACGTCTGTAACCACTTCTCAGTTGATAGGCAAGGATTTTTGTTTTCTTGTACAACAAATTCTCTCTCTTTTAGAGATACCCAATCTTGAATATATTTTCTAGTCGGATGCTACATCCACATCTACCTTAATCTTCAGATCCCGGTCCCGGCAACATAACCATCTATTGGCTTGATGGGGTCCTAGACCTAGGTTCAGAGATGGCTTCATGAACCAACAAAACCCTCTATTACTGGCCCTTTCAAAAATGATCTCTTGCGCAGATAAAATCTCACCCGAGGAAGTATTAGGGGATGCTAGAACTAGGTTTCTACATCCAGGGGGACTATACAATGTGGCTTTAGAGCTTATCCTTACTTCAAAATTATTCAAAGCTTCTCAGAACCAGTATGACGAATATATAGACGTTGTTAAACAAATATACTTAACTACTTTTCAGATCGATCTTTTTTAATTTAACATGCATTAATCATCATAATAAACTCGATCTAATTCTTCATGATGAAATTATAGATAAAAAACCTGATCTAGCATAGATAATCATAAAACATACACAATGAAATCATACAAGTAAAATACTCAGATACATATTCAAAGTCTTCTTTTATCAGCTCAGATCTTCTCAATACATCACTTCTTTCCTCGCGCACACAGCTGCAGGGATTTACGCACTCAGCTGTAGGCTTCCTAAGGTCTCCACACACAAAGCTGTAGGAGCCTTCTCCTTTGCAAAAAACGAAAGAACACAAAATTAATTTAGATCTAACATGACATCCATATGCATTCTATCAATAATATTGATATCCAAGAGATATCCATAGACTCCTTATATACTATTTCCTTTTCCAATACCATGGTCCGAAAACCATGGGTGGAGCTCAACGTATACAAATTTATCCC
Organism: Pinus albicaulis; assembly: GCA_034641835.2. Taxonomy (NCBI): domain Eukaryota; kingdom Viridiplantae; phylum Streptophyta; class Pinopsida; order Pinales; family Pinaceae; genus Pinus; species Pinus albicaulis. Next base: position 1,866,820,469 of record CM076575.1, on the reverse strand, counting down.
ATTCCTTTACAAAATAATGGTCTTTGACCTACCCCAAAGCCCTTTGACTCTTAAAAATCTTCACGCAGTGTGCTTTGACACTCGTCAAAATAAAGATTCTTTACTAAGACTTTAGACATAGGGGTACCCTGTCCAACCCATACCCGTATGCCACACCAAGCGAGGAGATGTAGAGGAACTCCATTTCCTCTTAGATGTATCTGTGCAGACAACTGTGATACCTAAGCACCAAATTTTTCTCTGAATCTTTGATACCCAACTTTGTGCATAGGGTATGGAACAAACTCGTCAGTTCACGTACATCTTGATCCCTTTGTTGTTGTAGCATAGTCCATTATATGTACTTGTCCTCATAGCTCCCCACAAGGTAGTATTATTCTTTGATGGCATATTGGACAGAATTCCAAGTGTGTGTGGTCAAGAATAGGGAAGATTCCCCCTTGTCCTTTTTCAAATAGTAGGTTTCCCACCAGTCCTTGACATTGGGGGCAGATTTGAGCAGTGAAAAAGTAATATTTTCCCAATTGAAAAAATCATGAACCGAAAAAATATCCTTCTAATAGATTCAACCATCTATCTACTATTTATGCATCTATATGGCCCTAAAATATGGGAATTTCAAAGTTAACTTGTACCTTAAAAGGAGTGGCACCTCCAGAGTGGTTACCAGATGAAGATGTGTTGTCAATGGGTAGCCATCGAAAGATCTGAGAAAAGTTGTCCATCATCACGTTCCTCTGTTTCTCGAGGTCCTGCTTGAGAAATATTTTGATAGGTTATCCTGCTCCCTCATCTTTCTTTTCGTCCACCATGGGATTTTTTCGAGGTTTGTGAGGCTGATCTTGCAAAGGTTCAACCAAATCGAGCCCTAACTCCTTATACCCTAATCTCGTTGGGGACATGAAAAAAAATATCGAGAAAGAGAAGACTGCTCTGATACCACTGATCCATATTTACACAGGAACACAATAAAATATAGAAATAAACATAAACGCAGAGATTCATCAAAGATTTGACATCATTTCATTAATATCAAATAAATGAAATAATCTTGTGGATATAATGGAAATAAACTAGCTCGGGCGATGGTAGCTTATCTCTTAGAAGATACGTGGCTGCTACATGCCTCTGACTAGTGTTACAATGAGGCTCAAGGGACTTTTTATTATTTAACAACATGGGAAAACCATAAACAACCAAAACCCTAACCCTAGGAGATGGAACACCAAGCGTTTGTGGGCCCCGTTGGGGTTAGTTTGGCAGCCAACTTCCTGGGGTCGTAACCCAGTCATATTATCTCCATTTGGTGTATATGATATATTGTCAGAAATATCTCTCCAAGTACTACAGGATCTTCCAAGGACCTTGCCTATGGAAATGGGCCTGTTGCGGGCCTAAAAAAACACCGTTTAGGGGGTAAAAATGCTTCGAAAGTTTAGGACCTGAAAAACTACTAAAAATAGTAAAGGCTGCTATAAACAAGGAAAATGATGAAAGCAATTGGAGTTCTAGGTGGAGGAGGTGGGTGGCCACCAATATCCAATTGGATCATTATTTTTATGAGTTTGTAGTCTAGGATTTAGTTTTCCTGTGATAGTAGACCCTCAATAAGCCTAGTTATTTATAGTACTATATATTAAGATAAATAAATAAACCTATAAGGGGTTTTATTTTTTTTCTATGAAGTCAGATCTCAGGAATTGACAAGGTAATTTGTTGTTGTAGACTAGTAAGAACTAATTTTTAGAGCTTTGAGGTCATTTAGTAAGCTTCATCCTATGACTTTTTGGACTATAAAATATCCCAATAATATTTTCTATTGGTTCTCCCACCTTACCTCCTTTAATCATCATCTCATCATCAGACCTTCAATGGAAACCAGGACAATACTAAGAGGGGGGGAGGGATGAATGAATCGATATTGTAAAAATTTACCAATTAAAAATTATTTTCACAATAAGACATCAAAAACCACTTTCAGCATAAAAAATTTCAGTAATCAATAGACTCATGAAAAGAATAGATAACTTCATAACTTATTCTCCATTTTATTAAGAGGGAAAGATACAGCTTTCAATTACAAATTTATGGCTATGAACAACAGGAAGCAACAACTCCCTAATTTTTCCAGCTACAACTGAATGGAGCTACAATCCTAACTATTCTCCAGCACCCACTAGAAGGAGCACCAACCCCTAATCTGCAAGTTACAACTTTATTTTGACACTCATTTTTCCATCTTTCATCCATTTTCATACTAGGATCAATGATTTCCTTTTTTGTATATCGATTATGCTTTATCAGGGTTTATTTTACAGTTTCTTTGATTGCTTTCATGCTTCTTTATTTTTTCCTTTGTCCTATTCATCTCAATCTTTATTGACTATATTTTTTGTTTTGGGCTTCATCTCTAGGTCTAACTTACCTTCGCTACCTTTTATGCCACTTAAACTGAGCTTTCTACTAATTATATGCACTATGTCTCTGCATACAATTGAACATTTCACCTGCTAATTTTATCTATAGTCAATTATGGCTTCATTTTCAAGACTACAGTTAAACTAGCGGTTCCATTGTTTCTCCCTTTAAGCCCCTTTTGTTGGGCCCTTTTCCTGTTTTCTTCCCTAGGACCAGTCTCTGCAACCATGACCTAAGCTATTAGGTGCTTATCCCATTTTGAGCCTTATCTGGGCCTTTTTGTTTTTGTTAACAAATTCGAGTCATTGGTCACACCTCTGTGACAGGGAACAAAAGATAATCCCATAGGATAGTGCTCCCAATCATGATTCTTCTATTTAATTCAATTCTTTAAAATTTACGGGATTCCGGGATCCAAGGTTGCCCCACTATCTATTTTTCGTTGTGCCCCTTCTCCTCCACTATTGCATGGAACCTATGTCTAGTGCTAAGGTCAAAGTTTCATTTTAACTCGATGCATTCCCTTATGCCTCATTATTTAAATTTTGGGACTCCATCGACTGGGATAATTTGGATGGTAAGGTCCATCCGACCCTTTGTTTATTGGTTTTCATTTTTTACAATACCATCATTTTCGATTACTCTATAACCCAACACCACTGCCAAATGCCAAAAATTGAATATTCCTGAATGATCCATCTGGGATGTCGTCACCACTACCACATTTCAACCTATGAGTGATGACAATTTTCACCTAGAAAAGGGCCACTTGGGTGCCCAAAAATGCCATATTTTCATGTTGCATGTCCACCTCCTATTGGTTGATATTAACATCATCCTCTTCTATTTGGCGATTCAATCTCATGCTACCACCTGTCATCTTGTAGGAGAGAGAAAAATGTCTGGATTTTTCGTTTTGTGACCGATTTCTTCATTAATTATTATTATTATTATTTTTAAAAATGTCAAGTTCAACCATTTCTCTCCTCGACACCATTCTTGAGCAGATTGTCGTTTTGGGAGGGGTGACCTTGAGGTAGCTCTTAGTCATTTATCTACGCGATCGATACAACATGAAATACTCCTTGTGACCACTACTTCTCTCTAAAGGGTCATCTCAAGTATCGTCGGATAGCCACCACATGGCCTTTAGCCCATATAGCCTCAGAGTTGAAGCTTTTTCTCCATATGGTCCTATCCCATGACCATCGGCTGGGAACTAAGGAGATATTCCATTCAAGGTATTATCGGGGCCTTATTTCCCTTTATAATTTATTTTTCTCCCTTGGTCTTGTTAGCCACCTATGAAATTGTTATACCGAAAGGTGGCTAAAACTGTTTGGAGCCTTCAAGGAACAAATTTTATTGCTAAAAAGTGTTGGCTCTTGAAAACTCTCAAAAGGCCTCATGCCTATGTCTTAATCTTCACTACTGTGCCCATTCTACATTCAGAAATCATGCTGATTCCCAAGAGAGAATACTGCTGCAAGCTCCATTTTTCTTTTTCCCCTTCTTCCAAAACTAACCTCATCCTTGCTTTTCCTTTTCCCATGAAATCCTTCATTCTCATGTTTTTCTCCTTTTTCCCTGCATCAAAAACCCTTTGATAAGGATTGAAGACTACTTCTTTTCCTTATCAAAACCCTCAAAACCTTTGAAAATCATTGAAAATCCATGAAAATTATGTTTCTTATATATTGTAGACTTAAGGCCCCTTGGGCTAAGCCTTTAACCCTCCCCCTCCATGCATCTTGGTGATAGAACCAAGCGCCAGCCTTCTGAGCGCTTATCGCGCTGCCCGATTGCGACTAGCCCCTCGTATTTAACCCTCGGACATATGGTTTTCCATATAAACTGTGGCCCCGCAGTCGGGTGCCAAACCCTATTGAAAATAAATTTTCTGGCCCAAAGTATAAACCTCTGTTTTAAATTTTTTGATGTTTATTATATTATAAACTTTTCCGCCGGTGAAAAATTCCAAATCGATATCCACCGTCGATTTGACCTGCTGATCGACGGCACGCAATCCATCGCCTCGGTGGTCCCCGCCATCCATTCACCGTTGCAAAACCATGTGGTATCCATCAGACCACTTTTAAGAGCAGGGCGGTATTTTTCATTTTGCATCGATTCCATACACCGGTTGACGCGTGGCCTAAGCACTGTTCACAAAACCGCCGCTCATCGCGCATTAAAGTTCAGACATGGACACAGCGCGATATTGACGTTCGCTATCCGATCTAAAGCCACTCATCGGACGATGATCGCTCGCTGAAGCTTCCCGCACGATAACTCATTGTACGGTGCGGTGTTTAAAGGATCTCCGCCGTCGATCTGATTTGCAAATCGACGGCTCATACTCCATCGCCTGGTCCCCTCATCCATAGCAGTTGTTACACCATTTTTTGGTCATCTAACCTAGTATCATTAGATGGACCCAAATACACCATGTTAGACCAATTTTACCCTAAGTAAAATTGCTTTCACTATGTAAAATAACTTAATAAACCACATTTATTAGTTTGTTTATGGTCTAAACAGGAAACCCCAAAAGGAAATATTAAACAAACCTATATTTGTTTGATTTTCCTCATGGAATAATTAATTAAACCATAATTTAATTATTATTCCTAGTCATGTTTAACCCAAAACAAAGAGATTAATTAGATAAACCTTTATTTATCTTATTATTTTCTAGGAATAATTATTTAAATCTTATTTAGATAATATTCCTTGTTAAATATGACCAAATCATCCACAAATAATTAAATAAATCATTATTTATTTGATTATCCTTTAACCACTTCCTTAAAAAGATAAATAAATCATTTATTTATTTATTATTGAAAAATAAAGGGATTTGACCCAAGTCAAATACTTTTTCCCTCCAACAAATATAATAAAATATTCCATAAAAGGTGGATCTAGATTTGGTTAACATTATTTTAATCATGCACCAAGATCTAGAATGACCCAATATTTTGTTATATATAGGAGGGTTTTTCCTACCATTCTTCACCTTTTGTTGCCTATTATATCACTCTGGATCTAAACTCTTGGTCTGACTTTGAGCCATTGTCGTTGTCATATTTTCCATCATTTGTTGTGTGAGCTCCCTTTGAGCTCTATCTTTCTCTGGGTTTTCTACACCAACAGGAGAGAGAAATGCTAGATCTGAAGTGCTGAGGACTTCCAAGAACCCATCCCATTGAGGAGAATTGGAAACATATTCTTGTTTTCCTCCCAGGTGCCCTTAATACAAAAAATTCTTTTAAAAATTGTTCTTGTCTTGTCTATTGGATATATGGAGCAAAACCTTCTTTTTACTGCTTAATGTCTTTCTACGCATAGATCTGGTTTTTGCAGCTCTTGTCTTGATCAACTAACTGCAGATCTGAAGATATTGGTAGCCATATTTGATGTTAGGCCTATTAGTTATGCGTAGCTAAAGTGGTTTTTTTTCGTACACTTCGACAAAGGATTCATACTAACAATTGGCGACTCCACACGGGTTTTCAATTACGACCGCTGTCATTTTTCATATTCCTGCATATCCAGCTACTTTAGACCCTAGGGTTTCTTTTCAGCTTTTTTTTTTCCTATTTTCATGTTTTTTTTCACCTGTAAAACCCTAAAACATTAAAATTTCTAACTTCCGCGTGTTTCTGGCCCTATTGCGCAGGTGACAGACATCAGCCGCAACTAAGACGACAACTTTTCCGCAAATCTGTCGACGCGACAACCGGAGTTGGAGGTCGCATTTTTTAGCCCAAAAACTGCGACCTGGAGTCCAGGTCGCACTTTTCAGCCTCCTTTCTGCGACCTGAATAGGAAAACGGGGTCAGAACCTGCGACCTATGCTTTTTTCTGCCGTTTTTCTGTAATTTTCCTGGGTTTTGCTAAAGCGTCTGTTAGGGTTTTCCAGCCTTTGTCTCCACCCATTTGGACCTGTTTCTGATCTGTTTTGCTCATCTAAATGGGAACCTAGCCCCCTATGGCTTTAGTACCCTCCACTTTTGGCGGAAGATTTTTAGTTGTTTCAACTGTCTATTTTTTCAGAGTTTCAGCCTTCCCTTTTTCAGATCTGATACCTCATTCTCAGATCCCTTTAAATCAGCTCTTCTTCCTTTCAAATCACCTCTTGTAGTTTTTTTTGGACCTCCCTTTAGGACCTCCACCCTGTCCTCTCTGCTTTTTGCTGATTTCCCCCCTTTTTCCAGCCACCTTACCTCTGCCTCTTGGCTGTGATCTGCACCTCTTTTCAGCAGCTTTCTCCTTTAGATCCCTGTCCCTTTCGACCCTAGATCTATTGGCCTCTTTTTAGTGTGTTTTGACTAGATTTTTTCCCTTTTTTAGATTAGTTTTGAGAGACCTGCCTTTTTGGGTTGAATCGATGCACTAGTAGCTGTTAATTTTCTGTTATTTCAGCCTTATATACTGTTTTTGCAGCATTATTTTCAGTTACGCAACACACTTTTTCTCTTGCTCTCAAAAATAAAAGGGTTTAAAAATTAAAATTAATGCATGCCACACACTCACCCTAAGTAAAGAAGAGCCTGGTTTACACCGCCAGGCAAAGACTTTAAAATCAATTGACACTGCACCTTGTTGCCCTTGTTTCGACATTGTAATCACTTGATTTTGCCCCTCCCTGCCTTTGTCGGTCGTTCTTCTTCCCCTCGTGCCGTGTTTGTGTTGTCACCATTGCGCCCCCAAGGCGCGCCTCCTGGAGACTTCTTGGCCTTCACCCTTAGTTTCCGGTCGATCGACCTGCTCCGTCCCGCCGTCGTCGAGCCAGTCCTCCTCCGAGTCCGCATTCCGACTCCTCTTCTGATTCATTGGGTTCTGATTTTACTTCTGGTTCTCCCCCTATCACCTTCACTATGTCTGGTCCAGGGCCTAACGCTAGCGGTACTCCTGGCCCTAATGCCGGAACTACTACTAGTGGAACCGCCACAAGAACTACCTCGGCTACACCCTTGCTACCGTACATCGCAGGCCTCAACCTCCCCGATTTCAATCAGTTGATCAATGACCATATTTGCCATGATGTTGGTTGGCCTGCTATGCCAACCAAGCTCCCCTCCAACATCCCTAATTTCAAATGCCTTGCTGGAGAAGATCCAACCAACCATGTCCGATCTTTCCACATGTGGTGTTCCTCCAATTCCATTACCGATGATTCCATCTATCTTTGGTTGTTCCAACGCACGCTTACCGGCGAAGCTTCTAAATGGTATGTTGACCAAGCCACCTCTTCCCATACCACCTTTGCGACCATTTCCCAAGCCTTTTTATCTTATTTCCAGCTCCCTCTCCGATACGATACTGGTACGGAGCTCTTGACTCGCAAGCAAACCTCTTCGACACACCCTACCCATGTCCGGGAATGGCGAAGAAGATGGGCTTATGTCGAGCCCCCTTCAAAGATCGGGTTTATATGGTGTGGTTCCTTGTACTCTCTTGGCTCCCATCGGCAAGTCACTCTCCTTCCCTCAATGAAGACGCCCTCTGACATGCTTTGGGCGATCCTACGCTCGGTGGTTGTGTTCTCGCGCCTTACGACACTCCCCAGGCCCGGTGGCGCTAACGCCCCGGGGGAATCTCATTCCACCGACGGTATCATTGGAGCCCTTTCTCATCCATATGCTCAACCTCCTATGGGCTATGGTCTCCCTCCGGGAGGGGCCAGCACCTCTAGCACTTTTCCCCCTCCAGGTAGCATGTATCCAGGATACGGCATGCCTCATCCTTTTGCCAAACCTCCTACTTACCTCAATGGATCCAACCAACCATGTCCGATCTTTCCACATGTGGTGTTCCTCCAATTCCATTACCGATGATTCCATCCGTCTTCGGTTGTTCCAACGCACGCTTACCGGCGAAGCTTCTAAATGGTATGTTGACCAAACCACCTCTTCCCATACCACCTTTGCGACCATTGCCCAAGCCTTTTTATCTTATTTCCAGCTCCCTCTCCGATACGATACTGGTACGGAGCTCTTGACTTCCTTCAAGCAAACCTCTTCGACCCGCCTTTCTACCCATGTCCGGGAATGGCGAAGAAGACGGAACTTATGTTGAGCCCCCCCCCCTTCGAAGATCGGGTTTATATGGACTGGTTCCTTTGCACTCTCTTAGCTCCCATCGGCAAAGATGTCGCCTCCCATTTCCCTCAAACCGAAGAAGCCGCCCTCCAAATAGCCTTGAAATATGACCTGATCTACGCTCAGTCTGGTTATGTTTATACCATCCTTCCTGACCTCCCCAGGCCCGGAGGCGCTAACGCCCCGGGGGCATCTCATTCCGCCGACGGTATCGTTGGCGCCCTTTCTCATCCGTATGCTCAACCTCCTATGGGCTATGGTCTCCCTCAGGGAGGGGCCAGCACCTCTAGCACTTTTCCCCCTCCAGGTAGCATGTATCCAGGATACGGCATGCCTCATCCTTTTGCCCAACCTCCTACTTACCTCAATGTTGCCCAACCTAACCATTACCCTTATCCGCAGCCTGGTGCACCAGCTCCTCCAGCATATGTGCTTCCTTCTCCCTTGCCTCCTCCAACCCCGCAACAACACCTACAGCTCCCTCCAGGGCAAGTATTTGCACAGCAGGGCACGAATAATCCCCCTTCTTCTCAAAGAAGGCAGAGAGGCAATCCAAACCAATCTGCCCCTGGTACTCGTGGACCCAATCCTCAAGGTATTGACCCTAACACTGCTAACCAACAACAGGGCACTCAGCCCAAGCCAGACAGGCCTCTTCGCACAAATAAGCCTTGTTCGTGTTGCGGCGTTTATGGTCATCACACCCACGGTTGTCCCCTCTTACCACAGATGTGGCAGATGTGGGAGTCTCAAGCCACATTGCGAGTACAACATGCCTCCCCTCATGCTCCCCCTAATGTGGCCACTACTCAACCAACTGTGTTTACTGATCCTTTCCCTCAGCAAGGATTCATGGCTACCCAACCACCTGACGGACAGGTCTCCAATCAACCTTCCCCTTCTGGTTCCTCCGATTACCAGATCCTCATGATGAACTCTGATCCATTCCCTACCGTCGACCTTCACCTTCAAACTTGGTCTCGCCAGTACCCCAAGCCTCCCGCTCAGTCTGCCCCCGAGCCTCCTTCTTCAGGTTCTACAGAGCCTCTTTCGACAACCAATGGCCCCTTACATATCCCTCAACCCAAAGTTGAGGTTCATACCAAGATTCCTAAGGGACCATTACATCGAAATGCTACTTCTGGTCAAGCTGCTCATTCGTATAGCATAGTAGATGATTTGGTGCAATCTCCTGCTGCCATTTCCACATTGTAACTCCTCCAGTCGTGCCCTTCCCAAAAGAAGGCTCTGCTATCTGCCGTGGGCGCTGTAGATCCTGCTGATGACCAAATGATTGTTTTCGACGCCCATCAATCAGAACATCCTCCTCTTCCTGCTTCCGTCGCCTTCCAAATCCCAGTCAAAATCCGGAATGCCAACATTTCTCGGTGTATAATTGATGAGGGTGCATCCACCTGTGTAATGTCTGCTTCGGTTTGGAAGCAACTCGGATCTCCTGACTTGGCCCCTTCCACGATCACCCTTCAAGCGTGGGACGGCCACGCCTCCCAGCCCATCGGCCTTTTCTGTAATTGTCCTATCACCCTTGCCAGTAAGACTGTTTGCGTTGACGTCGAAGTCATCGACGCCCCTCTAGACTACAACATTCTATTGGGGTGAAGCTACACCTATGCCATGTCTACTGTCCCATCCGCAGTTTTTCGCAAGATGTCTTTTCCTCACAATGGAAAGATAGTCACCATCGACCAGTTGAATTATCATGAGACAAAGTCTCAGACCTCCCCTGAGACGACCATCTCTTCTGTAGCCAATAAGAAAACCGTCGATTCCTTGACCAGTGTCTCTCCCGGCATCTATAAAGACTCCTCTTTGCTTGGAAATTTTCCTGGTCTCCCTCCTCCTCCTATCTCTGATCCCAACTTATCGAATGTTTGCATGATGCAATCATCTCGAGCTACCCTTAAGCGACCCGCCTCATCTAGTCAGCAACCTCAGACGCAACCTCGCCCACCGCAACCCGCTCCTAGCCCCTCATCTCCGCCAGCCGGACCTCCTCCTTATGGCCCTTCTCCTACAACTTGTATCCCTGAACCCCTTTATCCCCCTACATCGGTTCCCCCAAGCCTTAACCATCTCGGAGCCATCCCTCCTGGTCATTACCCCGCTAGTCAGATACCTTTCCTGGCTCCCCCTCCCAGAGTCTATTCAATCCCCGTCATGGCTACCCTCTCTCTCCCTAACCTGACCCTGGGTATACCCGTCTGGTACCTTGACCCTCCAGCCGCTACCCCTCCTGGTCACCCCAAACCCTATCTTGCTTTGACACCAGTTCAACCGGTCCCCCTCGCTTCATCCGTTGCTACCATACCCCCTGCACCTCCCCAGGACCCTACCCCTATGGTGACAGCTCCAGGAAAGAAAGGAAAAGCTCACAAGGGGGCATCCAAAGACAAAGTCACCCCGACTGACCTGGTTCCTCCTCCGCCCGCAAAGCCTTGCACCTTGTGTGATGTCATCAGTCACGCCACCCATACTTGTCCCGAATTGCCCTGCATTCAACCCATGGTTAAAGTCGCGTTCCCTGAGTCTACGGTCCCTGACCCCTCTCTCTCGTCCTCATCTGTAACCAAGAACCCTAAAACTATTCGCACCAGCAAACCCTGTGCTTTGTGCGGTGTCCATGGCCATTATTCCCACCATTGTCCTCACCTGACGCATTACCGCACCTCTTTAGAAGTAGTTCGAGAGTATGAGGTTGAAAAAAATCAGTCCGCCTCTCCCATACTTGCACTGTATGCTTCAGGATAGCTTGAGGATCCCCCCGCTCCCATTGACATTCCCCCCCCTGATGTCCAGATGACGAAGTCTACTACCACCATCCTCTACCTATCATCCTCTGTGAGACCCTTGGAGAACATTCCCCTTGAATCCTCCCCTGTTGTTTCGCTCGATCCCCCTTCAGCGACCACCCTGGGTTCAACATCATTTAACCATTTGTTTCCCTATTCTTTTTTCATTCCCTGTGACGATCCGCATGCGATCCTTTCTTCCCCCACGGATGATTTAGGTAACTTTGCCGCGTCATGTGATGTCCCTTCCACCCTTGACCCCCTCTTTTCTGCCCATACACGAGATAACTCCACCCGTATCTCTGTTGACCTCCGCAGCCCGAGTCCCTGCCATACCTCCTATAGCCCTCATATACCACCCTCTAGTTTGTATATGAGTCATAGCCATCCTGCTCATCGCACTCCCCCCCACAGTTGCCGCTCGATGTCTTCTATACACTCACGCTGCCGTCATTGTCCCTCCTCCCCCCATTTGTTGTCTTGTAACACTATTCCACAGGACCTCCCGTCCCCACCCTATATCGGTTACGCCGATGGTGCAAGTCGTTACTCCCGGAATCTAGCCTTGGCAGGTTGGGCCATTTTCACCCCCTTGCATGCCCTTGTGCTCTCAAACGGGGTCTGCATTGGTACTGCCACCAATAATCAGGCCGAATATGATGCAGTGCGTGGTCTCTTAGCCGATGCCCTCTTTCATCGCATCCTCCATCTGCATGTTCGTTTAGATTCCCTACTTCTTGTCATGCAACTAAATGGTGTCTATCGTGTGTGTAATCCTGTGTTGTTTAGACGATATTTACGAGTGAAACTCTTGATACGTAAATTTGAAACCATAACTTTCAACCATGTACCTCGAGAACAGAATCACTATGTAGATAGTATTGCAAACCATGTTCTAGATTGGCATTTATCACACGCATTTCATACAAGACAATAACATTCATAATCATTAAAAAAGATGCATATCCATAATATGTGTCGCAAAACATGTGTTTAGAGTCCATCTACTCTGATACACATGACATGCCCATAGCATGTTACAAAAAACTCAAAACTGGGGGCACCACCTGCCCCTACATACACACTAGGGGGCACCACATGCCCCACACCTAATCACTATCTGGCGGATCCCGAGCCAATGGCTCTGCTCCTGCAGCCTGTAGATCACGTATCCCCTAACCGGCCATCGCCATGCGCCGCATGACACCTTGCCATTCCGAGGGTAGACCAATACATGGCTCTATGTACTGGTCGTCTAAGTCTTGCCACCCGCGCTCTGACACTCCGGTTAGCAACCTCTCGCATCTACGGCGGATGTCCTCCAGAAGAGCGGCCGCATCCTCATCATGCACTGCTCTCGACCCACTTGGACCTGCAACTACATATGCTTCCATTCGTCCCATATATCTGGCCGGTTTTACCAGAGCTATATCTGCATACCAAAAGTACATGAATCAGTACCCCATCCACTATTCACTAACTTTAACATGCCCAACAAAGAATAGTTACTTATCACTTACCATCGGGTCCCCATACTCGACCAGGCGGAAGTGGTAGGTCCGGATCCCCACAATAACTCATCCCACTATAGGGATAGTCATCTATGTATAATGGCATCTGATCCCAATGGGCAAAGAACTCAGGTCGAAACACTCGTTCGACCGCCCCTCCTCCTCCTCTGCACAGTAGCCGCCCCACCGGCACATCCTGGGCTCTCTAGGGCCCCCATCTAGGAGCTGTATACGAGGTCGTAAGGTCGGGATCTTCTCAAAAAAGAAGGAACACAATAAAGTCCCATACAAGAAATCATGGTTCACTTGCCGCTTGCAAAGTGACAGCTATCGTTTTAATGATGCCAACATCACTTGGGCCCACCCATAGTAGGTCCCACTCAACACACTCTCTATGATCATCATCTGCCCCCCAGTGATGTGATGGAACGCCTCGTTGCCCAGGATCCGCAGCATCGCTGCGGCCACTACCCGGGTCTCCAGTCTCTCTAGGTCCCCGATCGGTATCCGTGTCCCTTTGACTTGGAGACCCAGTCGACAATGCCTCTCCACAAACTCCATGATGTTCCGTCCCCGCGGTAACACTGGCTGCGTATTTCCCACCATCCCAAGTGGCGGGAGACATGTCAGGAAATACACATCCTGGACTGTCAGTTCGATCCTGTGCCCCTGCACTACAATGACCTCATGCTCTAGATCCCAATAACTGATAATCCGGGCCAACAAGGGCTCTCTAGCTCTCATCAAAGGGTTCTCCAAAAACTTCAGAACCCCAAACCTGGCCAACACACGATGGACACCCTGATCTACCTAGATCTCTACCCGTAATGTACCTAGGTCTCTTTCTCTCCATTTCACCCGTATATCTGCCATATCTGCACAAAAACATCATCTTTGTTAGCCTACAAATAGGGGATACTGTAACCAAACACAAAAACCCAACTCCCAGCCATCAAACAGCACTCAAACCCCCTCATCTTCCAAGTCGCACTTTTCTGCCAAATCCTGAGACAGGTCGCACCTTTTTGCCCAAAACCTGCGTCCCAGGTCACAGATTTTGGCCCAAAAAGTGCGACCTGGCTGAAAAGATGCAAGGGGGTATGTTCCTGAGATTCTAAGCCCTAATCTAAACTTTCAATCCATCAAAATGAAAGATTAAGGTTAGGCCTCTTACTGCAACTGACAGATCTTGATTCCAACGGTCAGTTTGTCTACTACGCTCACCGCAAGATTTAGGGCCTTCTCTCCTCTCTACATTCACCACATCAACACTAGCAAATGAGTGGATTTGGAGGGAAAACTGCCTTATTAAAAGAGAACCCTTGTTTCTTCTTTCGCCTGCTGTGACCATACCGTAGCTCCGTTTGACAAACCGTCTACACCGTTGGAAAGCTCTCATCGAGCCCTCAAATGGGTATCTGTTAGTTTTTTCTGATTTGATACTTCACCTGGACACATTTTGTCCAAGATGGGTCACTTCACCTCTCCTTAAAATTGCATTTCGTCACTTATGACATTTGTACTTGGGGCACCACTTTGCCTCCTTACTCATCTTTGTTCGTGTCGATTTTCATCATGAGTTACCATCTTGTACTCATGTTTTCATGGTCCCCCATTGGACCTTTACTGTGTGGCAGCACCATCGAGTCGCCCTTGTTTAGAGCATCCGAGTGGAGTCATCACCGCATTCATGGAGTCTATCCCGCGTCCCTTTGTACCCCGCTATAGTCCTCCATCCTTCATTGCTTGGTCTCTCCCTTGTGTTGCACATTATGGCCTCCAGTCCCACTGTCCCTTATCCCTGATGATATTGTGTCAGTCGCTGCCATGGCATTCATGCCCTTTATGCTCTAGCAAGGGAAGTCGTCGATTCGCTACTCAGTCCCCTCCATTCCACCATCATCATTGGTATTAGTCTGTCCATCACTCTACTATTTTCTCTCGTGCCTTAGTTGGGGATCTCTTATTGCCTCCCCTATGGCGGACCTCCTTCTGTCAACATCAGCTCCTTCATCTAGAAGACAGGTATAGAGGGCGGTGTACCTTGGTTCCAGCTTCCACTCTTGTTCGATGCCTCGAATCAGGCAAAGGGACTTCTCATTACCCTTTGACTTGATTGTTTCTCCACTTTAGCTCCTTTCAGCCCAATCAAGATCCGTATGCTTGATGGTTCAGTGATGCAGTAGCAGCCTCTGGTGAATCCCGGGTGTGTGTGAGATGTCTCAACCCTCATGAGGGGGTGGCCCTGCAGGTAGCCCCCCACATGCCCGGATGACCTCTCCAGTGCAGCCTTCGATGCAGCTCCATATATTTGAGGATGTCGGCCTTAGCCGCTTGCAGCACCTCTTTGATTTGCATGTATCAGTCAGATTTCGTGAGCCCTTCCCCGCGTATAGGGGGCATTTGGGTTGTATTTGTATCCCATGTACTCAGATATTATTGTATAAGTCCTGGCTGTTATCCCAGGCACAACATGTATGTGGGATCCTTCATTGTATTTTTATCTGGCTCATGTTTATGCCAGCTGTACTTTATGGTTCGGTCCCTTATTTACTGGACACACTATTCTTTTGTACTTTATCTCGGCGGGCATAGGTATGCCTCCCCCGCCGCCTTCAGCACAGGTACCCTCTCATAAAAAGAGACTTGTTGCACCTGCAAGTCTCGTCTCCTCAGGGTCTAGTTCTTCAGCACACTATTCTACCTTACATTTCTCTCTCTGACTTCCCTCTTAATGTCTGGTGATTGAGTTCTTACAACGTACTTCGGTCATACGATTTTCTCCTAACACTCGCACACTGGGGGGCAATCTGTTACACCATTTTTTGGTCATCTAACCTAGTACCATTAGATGGACCCAAGTACATCTGTAAGACCAATTTTACCCTAAGTAAAATTGCTTTCACTATGTAAAATAACTTAATAAACCACATTTATTAGGTTGTTTATGGTCTAAACAGGAAACCCCAAAACGAAATATTAAACAAACCTATATTTGTTTGATTTTCCTCATGGAATAATTAATTAAACCATAATTTAATTATTATTCCTAGTCATGTTTAACCCAAAACAAAGAAATTAATTAGATAAACCTTTATTTATCTTATTATTTTTCTAGGAATAATTATTTAAATCTTATTTAGATAATATTCCTTGTTAAATATGACCAAATCACCCACAAATAATTAAATAAATCATTATTTATTTGATTATCCTTCAACCACTTCCTTAAAAAGATAAATAAATCATTTATTTATTTATTATTGATAAATAAAGGGATTTGACCCAAGTCAAATACTTTTTCCCTCCAACAAATATAATAAAATATTCCATAAAAGGTGGATCTAGATTTGGTTAATGTTATTTTAATCATGCACCAAGATCTAGAATGACCCAATATTTTGTTATAAATAGGAGGGTTTCTCCTACCATTCTTCACCTTTTCTTGCCTATTAGATCACTCTAGATCTATACTCTTGGTCCGACTTTGAGCCATTATCGTTGTCATATTTTCCATTATTTGCTGTGTGAGCTCCCTTTGAGTTCTATCTTTGTCTGGGTTTTCTACACCAACAGGAGAGAGAAATGCTAGATCTGAAGTGCTGAGGACTTCCAAGAACCCATCCCATTGAGGAGAATTAGAAACACCTTCTTGTTTTCCTCCCAGGTGCCCTTAATACAAAAAATTCTTTCAAAAATTGTTCTTGTCTTGTCTATTGGATATATGGAGCAAAACCTTCTTTTTACTGCTTAATGTCTTTCTATGCATAGATCTAGTTTTTGCAACTCTTGTCTTGATCAACTAACTGCAGATCTGAAGATATTGGTAGCCATATTTGATGTTAGGGCTATTAGTTATGCGTAGCTAAAGTGGTATTTTTTCATACACTTCGACAAAAGATTCATACTAACAGCAGTGCCGGTGGTCCCAACGCCACATCAGTGTCCACGCGACACATTTTTGAGGCGGCTCTTCATTGCTTCCTTGCCTAGTCAGCAAATCCAGACCTGGGAAATTTTATTCAGCATGGTTAAATTAAAGGTTGATGTCTGGGCACATTTTCTAAGGTTTATTGGCACCTGGTTTTCCACCGTTGATCTCATGGGCCGATCTCATCCGACGGCCCACATTCATCCCGATCCCCGAACCAGATTTTGTAACCATTTTTGTCCAAAACAAAGGTTTTTAACCTATTTTCTCTGTTTTTTCGAAAGACGTGACCCCTTCACATTATTTATTCTCCTTTTCTCCTGATCGTGATCTCTGCGTGATCAACGACTCCTATTTAATTGCTCCTCCACTTCCTTTTGACCCTTCTAAAAACAATCTCGACTGTTGGATGATGCCATCCAACGGCCACCCTCCCTCCACATGCCTTCTAAAGAAGTTAGCCTATACATGCAGGATTTCATAATATTTATTCATATTTTGCAGGGTTAAATGGTTTTCTCGCCATTTTTGAAGAAAATTCAGAAGCAAAGGGTGATGTTCCTCCTGCCTCTGACCCATCAAAGAAAAAATCCTTCGCAGGTTCAAAACTCACGTTTTATCGGTGATTCAAGAGGCATTGATGCCATATCACACCCCTGCGCAGCCTTGCACACCAGCAAAACACAATGAATCAAACATAGTTAGAGAGTATCAGTGTAGAAGATAAAAATATAATAGAACAGAAGATTAAAGACAGATCTATGGGGGATTACGGCTAAGACTGATTATCAAAAGCCTAATCCTCCCAACTAAGACACAGTCCAATGAAAATCATACGTGTTTTATCAGGAAGAATGTCTCCACCACCATATCTAAGGCAAATTGATTCCTCCCAGCTACCACCGCGACACATGTGCCTCAAAACATTCAAAAAAAGGTCGAAGTTATTAATCAAGGTCAGATATTGTCTCAAGCACAACCAAATAGTTATTTATGCTCAGAAACCTAATGACAAAATATCAGCAGAATGACTATTACACAAACACAGAGCCTCAAAAGTCAAAAGAGCTCCCATTGAGCTTAAATTTTAATATAAATGATTTAATACAGAGGACACCTATGTAAATTTCTTCCTCGAGCCCCCAAGGGCCGAGGAACCATTAAGTCAGTATTAATTTCCTTTAGAGATCTTTTATTAGATCTCACCTCCTCATTTTTCTATATATACTACTGCAGAAGATGAGTGAGGGGTTGGTTGATCACTAGTTGTAATATTGAAACTCTCTGAAATAATACATAGTCTGCTGAAGTTGAAGAACAAATTGAAATATTTTAAGCCTTGATGATGTTGTTGCATGCTTGTTCCGAGAAGGCTCTATCAATGGATCCATGAGCTTGGTTGTTGGTGAAGTATTCTAAATTGTTTAATGTTTTCTCCTGTTTTCATTTTGTTCCATAATTTCTTACTACAGTAGGTTGAAAGTTTTAGGCTAAGAAATGACTCCTGGAAGCACCTTAGACCTGTTCATCCTTCATTGTTTCATGTTTTCTTCTGCTGAGGTATTTTAGAGTCTTTAATCTCTCTCTTTAGTCCTCATTCTTGTTTATTTCTATGATAGTTTGATTAAGATGGTTTCAGCATGATTTATGGTTCTCCCTACTTGTCTGCTGCCACTTAAAAGGTTGTTATTGAAGTCTCCCTTTGAAGTATTTCTGCTTATAGTAAGCCAAGGAGGTCTGTTCTGATCTTGCCCTTTGTCCTTTCTTAAACAATTATTTTAAAGGTCTTTTATAGTTGTGATCATAGATGTGTTAGGTGTTCCCTCTTCTATGACTGCAATTATCAGTGAATCCTATTTGTTTTCTAAGTCATTTGAAATAAAATCTTTGAGGAAATAGGGTGGTCCCCGAATCTTAGATTTCATTTTAAAAGTTGTTTTGAAATCATTATTTGCTTAAAGGTGTGATTTGTAGAATTCATGGTTAGCCCTGTCTACCAAATAGCTCTTTATTGTTCAAGTTGTGTTTTCAAATTCCCCTCGTTGAGAATTAAAAATTCTCTTTCCAAATCATTGATGTCCATCTCATTCCAAAAACCAAAGGATCATGTGGCCAAGTTAGATTTTCCCTCTGATATCCCATATCCATTTATAAGTTTGTCATGAATTCTTCTTGAATCCATTGCCCAATGAAGCTACTGCTTCCTCTTTCTACCTATCTTTCCTAGACCTTTCATTTTCTGCTATATCAATTCAACCAAACAAACAATCAAAAACCTGCACTTAATAACTAGTCTAAAACCAATACTCAAAGCACACAAGATAAACCTTTGCAAACAAACATTTGAGAGATCCCTCTCTGAGAACAGGAGGACTAGATCCTGTAACTCTAAAGATTGGTTCTGATGTTGCCTTGTATTTTGATTTTCCAAAATATCAAAACACGAGACACTAACATAATGGTGATCACGGTGGGACTTACTAAGAATATAGTGGTCTGAAGACCCTTCTTCAAACTTTTTAGGCTCAGTATAACATAAGTAACCTTCTTCAAGCACTACCAAGCAATGGTAATCATGATAAAACATGTTTGAATTAGTGACAAACTAAGTAACCCTTAGGATTCTCATAGAACCTTATCAAACCTTGAAGGAATCAGTTACTAAGCCATAAGAGTGAACTCTGTATGATTAAACACCTTAGCTAAGTGTTAAATTAGATTTAGGACACTCTCATAACCTGTAAAGACCAAAATAACTCAGAAAAACCCAAAACATTTCATTTTGGCTTCATAATAAACATGGTGGTGGAACCATCCAATATTTTACCTCCATAAAACTAAATAGTTTCCACCTGGCGACTCCACTAGCCCCAGTAGGCCTACTACTCATCTAGGTTCCCAGATATTTTCAGACTGTGTTAACCAGCCTGAAAGAAGTTTAGAAGCCTATTCCCATACTAGATAAGACATCCTGAGAGGTGAAGCTCCCAAAAACAGTCCCTAGAAACCTCAACCTCTCTCATTTTTGAAAAACAGTCTAGCTTCACATAGGATCAATACTAGATCCCATCCAGACCCAAATCCTCCTTTAATCGTTAACAATCCAGAAAGAATTTTGTGACAGACTTCTACCTCTGGAAAATCAGCTGCTAATAGGGGCCTCTTAAGAACAAAATATTTCCCTGAAAACCTTGTTGTCTTAGAGGATTCACACTTTGATTTACATCATACAAAGAACATCTTTAGAACTAGATCTCAAGGTGATTTAGACCAAAATGATCTTGAAATTGGAGATTTACAACAAAGCTTCAGTAGAGAAGCCTCACCTTCCACTCCTCCTGACTCCCAGCTTCTCCACCACTTCAGTCTTTTCCATAATAAGTCTGCTCAAAATCAGTTTGCTAGCCCAAGTATTTCTTCCACTCCAATTTATACTACCACTATTCAAAACACTCCATTTCAGCCCAATTTCACTTTTGTAAATCCACCTCTTGTAAATCCACCCTTATTTCTGGCCATGGCAACATTGTATGCCCCATTAGCATTACCAAAACCTCTACTTCCCTTACCAAATGATTACCAATCTAAAATTCCTCATTTCACTGGAAAAGAGTCTACAACAGTTCAACATCATGTAGATAGGATGGGAGATGCATTTGATTACATGGAGATAGAAGAGGAAAATGTGAAGATGAGGATCTTTTCCCAAATTTTAGGAGGAGATGTAAAGAAATGGTTTAAAAACTTACCTCTTAACAGCATAAATGATCTCCCTGCCTTGCATCAAACATTCATCAACAAATGGGAACTCAAAAAGAATCCTCTCCAAATTCTAGCAAAGTATAGCAGCCTCAAGAGAAATCAAGGAGAGAGAATTCATGGCTACTCCACTAGGTTCAATAGCTTTTACAATGCTCTTCCACCTCACATGAAACCTCCTCAAGGCATGGCCTTAGTAAGATATCCCAAAGGCCTTGATGCTGACATGATGTATCAGCTAAGGGAGAGAGACTACTTAACCTTAGAAGACATGCAAAAAGGAGCTGTGAGTGTAGAAGAAAACATAATTGAGAAAATAAATAGGTTGAGATCAGAGAAGAGGGTAACTTATAAAGATGATCTACTACCTTCAACCTTAACTTATGACACAAGAATTGACAACCTAATGAAGGTAATGGAGAGGATGCTTGAGAAGATAAATTTAAATGAGAGAGTGCCACCAAGAGAACCTCAAAATAACCAAAACAGAAATAGAAATCAGAATTATAGAAGAGAAAACAATCAAGATAAGCAAAAAGAAAGTGACCAATAGATTAGACCTCCCTTCCAACAGAACTATGTAGATCAATATGAGGAAGATAGGGAGTTGGAAAGGTTGGGAGAAGCCCATGTGAACTTGATTGGATCAGACAGTGGGGATGATGTTTTCCTCACTGAGGAAGAACAAGGTTTCTTCTCTGATCAAAGTATAAACACCTATGAAGATTTGATGATTATAGATTGGGGTTTGAAAATGCAATCATGGAAGTACACAAACAATATGATCTTAGGAGCAAAGGGAATGTAGACAACTTAAAGGATAAGAACACTAATACTCCTGTCAAGAAAAACACAGAAACTCAGCCCAAAAAGACAGCAGAAAAAACCAAAATTTTGGCCAAGAAACTAGACATAAACAAAGACAAAAGTGTCTAGCCAAACGTTGAATAGAGTACCCCTAACACTTCAGCTATTGGTCCTAATAAAACTGTCCCAATTACCAGTCCAGACAAGGTTCAGCAAATCAAAATTGCTGAAAAGAATTCAATTGAAAAGACAGATGTAAATATGAACAAGTCAATTATTCCTTTCAATCTTGAGGGAGAGATTGCTAAGATAAAAATTTCCATTCCCCTAGCTGAAATAATAACCCAAGAAGTGTACAAAAACCAAGTTTTGAAATCTTTGAACTTAGGAAGTGATACTGACACCTTGAATTTGACAGATGACAAACCTGAGTTGTTACTTGGTCTAGAAGTTGAAGGAAAATACGAAGAAGGGGTTGTCCCTCCCTTCTATGTTAGCTTGAACATACATGAGAAAATTTTACACAATGCCATGTTAGACTCAGGAGCTTCACACAATCTAATGCCCAAGGTAGTGATGGAAAGCTTAGGCTTAGAAATTACTAAACCATACAAAGACTTGTATTCCTTTGACTCAAGAAGAGTCAAATGTTTGGGTTTAATTAAAGATTTGTGTGTTAACTTATCCCAAATCCCTGCTAAGAGTTTAGTCATGGACATAGTTGCAGCTGACATTCCCCCTAAGTATGGCATGCTCTTATCAAGATCTTGGGGAGCCAAACTTCAGGGAAGCCTGCAAATGGACATGTCTTATGCCACCATCCTTGTTTTTAACAAAAATATAAGACTATACAGGGAATCTCACATGAAGTACATGGCCAGAAACATAGACAAACCAAAAAACTCTCCAATCTATTCTATTCAATCAAGTTTAGATTCCTTTATCTTATGTAACAAAGATGAAATCACTCAGCAAGATAAGGAAAACATAGACCCAATCAGTTCACCAGAACAATCAAGTCTTCCCTCGAATCAAATTCAAAACATTGCAATCAACAGCAACAAGAAAATGAAAATGAGTCAAATATACTTTGGACAATAAACTTTGATGGATCCTGTAA
This sequence comes from Pinus albicaulis, assembly GCA_034641835.2. Taxonomy (NCBI): domain Eukaryota; kingdom Viridiplantae; phylum Streptophyta; class Pinopsida; order Pinales; family Pinaceae; genus Pinus; species Pinus albicaulis. The sequence goes on along the minus strand of CM076575.1, from coordinate 1,866,798,006 downwards.
TAAAACAAGTGCAGGGGCAGGTGTTTGGATTCAAAATACCAATCAGAGTTTTTCATATAAGTTAGATTTCCCATGCACTAACAATATTGCTGAGTATGAAGCACTTCTCCTGGGCTTACAATTACTTAAACAATTAGAAGCCCAAAAGATATCAATCTTAGGAGATTTTGAACTTATCATAAGACAAATAAAAGGAGAATACTCAACTAGAAATCCAAGACTTAGGGAATATTGGAACGCTGCCCTTGATCTATTGAAAACCTTTGAAAAGTATGAACTTATTTTCATCCCTAGAGCACTGAATCATCTAGCAAATGAACTCGCCTTCAATGCCAGCAACTGCCAAGTACCTGAGATAAATGAACAAATTAGCGTAAAGGTAAAACACAGGCCTGATGTGCCTGATAACGAAGATCACTAGAAAGTGTTTGACTCTTACAAACACATAGATGATTTCGTAAAATCAGAAAACGATTTCGACATATCAATATTAGAATCCAGCCATAAAGAAAACTATTTATATATTGAACAAATCCCAAAAGATGAAATGCCATATACTGCTAATATAAATCATTATGAAAATCCTTTTGAAGCAGAGACAATTGAAAACACAAACCAAGAAGACTTGGAAGTTTTACAATGCAAAAATGATAAAATTCCAAGAGGTCTAGCACCTTTAGAACACGTTTTTGATTTTAACGATGTAGCCAAAGAACCGAGAATGGAGGCTATGGAAACGAATGTAGAAGAACATAACATAGGCAGTCTACCAGAACCCAAGATGATCAAGATGTCCAACACTCTCCCAGCTCACATAAAATTTCAATACATAGAGTTGTTTAAAGAGTTTAAAGATGTTTTTTCTTAGGGATACAAAGACCTAAAATCGTATGATACCAGCATCATCCAGCATAAAATACCTTTGAAGGAAAACCAAAAGCCTTTTAAACAAAAACTAAGGAGAATAAACCCTTTTTTATTACCCTTAGTTAAGGTAGAGATTGAAAATATGTATGCTGTTGGGATCATTGTACCAATTAGATATTCAGAGTGGGTATAAAACTTAGTTTCTGTTAGAAAGAAAACATGAGAAATCAGGCTCTGTATTGATTTCAGAAATTTAAACAGAGCCTCTTTAAAAGACAACTACCCCTTACCTAAGATGGACCATATACTTAAAAGGGTGGTTGGTTCAAGAAGGATATCCCTCTTAGATGGGTTCTCAGGTTATAACCAGGTGTTAGTGCTCCCAAGTGATCAAATCAAAACTGCTTTTACCACACCTTGGGGCACCTTTATGTATGTCAAAATGCCTTTTGAATTAATGAATGCAGGGGCCACCTTCCAAAGGGCCATGGACATAGCCTTTTATGAAGATATTAGCTATTTCATAATCATTTACCTTGATGACATAACCATTTTCTCAAAAACTGATGAGGAACATTTGATTCACCTGAGAAAAGTTTTTGAGAAGTGTAGGAAATTTGGCTTATCATTGAATCCCAAGAAAACACTCTTTGGTCTCCAAGAAGGTAAACTTCTTGGCCACATAATTTCAAAAGAGGGAATAAAAATAGACCCTACAAGGATAGATGGCATATTGAAAATCAGTCATCCAAGAAGCCTCAAAGAGTTGCAATCTTTCATTGGAAAGATTAATTTTCTGAGGAGGTTTATCCCTAATCTTTCGGAGCTATTAAAAAACATTACAAACATGCTTAAGAAATATGTAGGTGTAAAATGGACTTTACCAGCTAAACAATCATTCGAACTGGTCAAACAAGCTCTTACTCAAACACTAGTCCTGATTATTCTAGATTTCACCAAAGACTTTTATATCTTTTCTTTTGCATCTGAGCATACAATAGCTATAGTTTTACTTCAAAAGAATGAATTGGGGCAAGAACAACCAATATCTTTCTTTAGTAGGGCCTTAAGAGATGCTCCTCTCAAATATAACATCATGGAGAAGCAAGTCTTAGCATTAGTGAAAGCTTTGAAAGACTTTAGGGTCTATATTTTACACTCTCACATAATTGCTTTTGTTCCACACACTGTTGTCAAGGACATTCTAAGTCATGACCCTGATGGTAAAAGGGGAAAATGGATTGAAACTATTCTCGAGTATGACTTAGAAATCAGGCCCACCAAACTAGTTAAAGGGCAGGGATTAGCAAAACTTATGGCTGAGTCTAACTTCCAAGCACTAGACATCAATATGGTAGATGTTGTGGAAGAAATAGAAGAATCTACTACTCCTTTTATTGAAGAAACATTTCTGAATTCTCCTTGGTATGCTGAAATTATTTATGTGATTTTATATTTAAATGCCCCTCCTTTGTCTAAAACTAAAGCTAGACTTTTGAAACAAAAGGCTTTGAGTTTTTGCATCTTAGATGGGGTATTATATTGGAAAAATGTTGTTGTAATTTTTCTTAAATGTTTACTTGAAGATGATGCAGGGAAAATCATGCATGAATTGCATGATGGAGAATGTGGAGGACACCTCTACTGGAAGGCCACAACGAACAAAATTCTTAGATCTGGTTACTATTGGCCTACCCCTTTCCCAGACACTCAGAATTTGGTCATGTCTTGCCATAAGTGTCAAATCTTTGATGGCAAAAGAAAACTTCTTCCCTTACCCTTACATCCTATCAGAGTTGAGGCACCTTTTCAACAATGGGGTTTAGACTTCATTGGGGAAATTCACCCATCCTCCTCGGCCCAAAATAAGTGGATCCTCACAGCCACTGACTTCTTTACCAAGTGGATAGAAGTTGTACCCTCCAGAAATGCTAACGACTGTATCATTATCAAGTTTCTTGAAATAAATATCCTATCCAGATTTGGTTGTCCCAGAAAAATCATAACAAACAATGCTGCTGCTTTTAAATCTAAGAAGATGGTTGATTTTTGTTACAAATACCACATAACCTTGGGCCATTCCACTTCTTACTATCCCCAAGGAAATGGATGAGCTGAATCTTCCAACAAGAGCCTCATCACTATCATTAAAAAACTGTTGGAACAAAATAAAAAATCATGGCATAGTAAACTGGTTCATGCCTTATGGGCTGATAGGTCAACTACAAAGAAATCAATAAATATGTCCCCCTATCAGCTAGTTTATGGCATGGATGTAGTATTTCCCACCTCATTAGGAGTACTAGTCATGAAGCTCCTTCAAGAGTTGCAGGTGGAGGAAAATGATATGCAGAGGAGAATCAACCAAACAATCCATTTACAGCAGATCGGAGAGGAAGTCTATGAAAGAACACAGTTAGTCCAAGAAAATGTGAAGAAGCTATTTGATAAGAGGACTAAGGCACACAATTTACAAGTTGGAAATGTTGTTCTTAAATGGGATTCAAGGAGAGAAGAGAAGGGAAAACATGACAAGTTTGAGAACTCGTGGAAAGGTCCATATATTATTCATGCTGAAAGGGGTCATAATTCATTTTTCTTAAAAGAATTGAATGGAGAAGATCTGTATGGAGGTCCTATCAATGGTAGGATGCTCAAGCATTACTTCCGCCAAGAGTCTTGAGTTTTAAATAATTTTATTTTTCATTGTAAATATCATAGTCTAAGCATTTCATTTAAAGTTGGAAAAATAAAAATACCAAAACAATCGAAAAGAGAAAAGAGGGCAGATTGTGAAAACAAGAAAGGTATAGCCCCATACCAAAAAAGAGAAACAAATCTGAAAGTGTGCAAGCTCAAGTGCCACTCCTGAAAAACACACTTCTAGTTAGTCAAACTGTCTAATCTTGGCTAATTATCTTTAAATTTTCTGCTGATAGGATAGTGAGTTCGATTTTCCAAACTATTTAATCTTGGCTTATCAGTAGATGGTTTAAGATAGAAATTAAGGGTGCAAACATGCTCAAAATCTGAACCTAAGGTTTCAAAGAGAGAATGACTCAAATCTGTTTCAAATTCTGAGTCAAAGATGTAAAAATTTGGTTTCCATCAGCTCAAAATATGAACCAGTTAGCAAAGGAAAGATAGCTCAAGTAAGAGTCAAAACAGAGTTGCAGAAAGAGGAAGGAAATGCTTTCAAAGCTCAGATCTCAAAGCCTTCCATTTTTGTTTTTAAAATTTTTTGTGTAAAATAATGTCTATGTGCAGGTTGTTCTTATTCCATAGACTGGCATCAAGTTAGACTGTTCAATCCTGACTTGATTGCTTTTAAATTTCTGTTGTAGAATTTAGAGAATAAAGTCTGTTGGACAGTTTAATCCCAACAGACAGTAGATTAGGTAGAGAATCATATGGGCTCAACTGTTTAATATGAGTCCATGGATAAATAAGGAGTAGAAATAGATTAGTTTTCCTATTTTCAAAAGAATAAAATGTTGTAAAAGAATTTTCCAATCCAAGTGCACTCTAATGAAGAAAAAATGCTAGTTTAGTAGGATTGGGTAGGTAGAGAGATTGTATTGATGAGTTTCCATTGTCAATCTATCAGTGCTAATTTGTTTCAAAGAAAAAGAAGATTTTTCACAGAAGAAAGACAACTGAATGGATAAGGCAACTGATCAGCCTCCCAGAGAATGCAAGTCTGAAGTTCTTGATGCCTTCAAGAAGGCACCATCCCCAAGTGGAGCCACTGTTAGCCACCTGTGAAATTTGTTATACCAAAAGGTGGCTAAAACTGTTTGGAGCCTTCAAGGAAAAAATTTTATTGCTAAAAAGTGTTGGCTCTTGAAGACTCTCAAAAGGCCTCATGCCTATGTCTTAATCTTCACTGTTGTGCCCATTCTACATTCAGAAATCCTGCTGATTCCCAAGAGAGAATACTACTGCAAGCACCATTTTCCTTTTCCCCCTTCTTCCAAAACTAACCTCATCTTTGCTTTTCCTTTTCCCATGAAATCCTTCATTCTCATGTTTTTCTCCTTTTTTCCCTGCATCAAAACCCCTTTGATAAGGATTAAAGACTACTTATTTGCCTTATCAATACCCTCAAAACCTTTGAAAATCGTTGAAAATCCATGAAAATTATGTTTCTTATATATTGTAGACTTAAGCCCCCTTGGGCTAAGTCTTTAACCCTTCCCCTCCATGTGTCTTGGTGCTAGAACCAAGCACCAGCCTTCTGAGCACTTATCACGTTGCCCGATTGCGACTAGCTCCTCGTATTTAACCCCCGGACATATGGTTTTCCATATAAACTGCGGCCCTGTAGTCGGGCGCCAAACCCTATTGAAAATAAATTTTCCGCCCCAAAGTATAAACCTTTGTTTTAAATTTTTTGATGTTTATTATATTATAAACTTTTCCGCCAGTGCAAAATTCCAAATCGATATCCACCGTCGATTTGACCTGCTGATCGACGGTGCGCAATCCATTGCCCCGGTGGTCCCCGCCATCCATTCAATGTTGCAAAACCATGCGGTATCCATCACACTGCTTTTAAGAGTAGGGCGGTATTTTTCATTTTGCAGCAATTCCATACACAGGCTGACGCGTGGCCTGAGCACTGTTCACAAAACCGCCGCTCATTGCGCATTAAAGTTCGGACGTGAACCCAGCGCAATATTGACTTCCACCGTCCGATCTGAAGCCGCTCATCGGACGGTGATCTCTCACTGAAGCTGCCCACGTGATAATTTCGAGTACGGCGCGGTGTTTAAAGGATCTCCGTCGTCGATCTGATTTGCAGATCGATGGCTCATACTCCATCGCCTGGTCCCCTCGTCCACAGTAGTGCCGGTGGTCCCAACGCCACATCAACATCCACGCGGCACATTTTTGAGGCGGCTCTTCATTGTTTCCTTGCCCAGTCAGCAAATCCGGACCCGGGAAATTTTATTCAGCATGGTTAAATTAAAGGTTGATGTCTGCGCGCATTTTCTAAGGTTTATTGGCGCCTGTTTTTCCACCGTCGATTGCGTGGGCCGATCTCATCCGATGGCCCACGTTTGTCCCGATCCCTAAACCAAATTTTGTAACCATTTTTGTCCAAAACAAAGGTTTTTAACCTATTTTCTCCAATTTTTCGAAAGACGTGACCCCTTCACGTTATTTATTCTCCTTCACTCCTGACCATGATTTCATAATATTTATTCGTATTTTTCAGGGTTAAATGGTTTTCTCACCATTTCTGAAGAAAATTCAGAAGCAGAGGGTGACGTTCCTCCTGCCTCTGACCCATCAAAGAAAAAATCCTTCGCAAGGTTCAACACTCACGTTTCATCGGTGATTCATGAGGCATTGATGCCATATCACCCCTATGCATCCCTTCACACCAGCAAAACACAATGAATCAAAGCATAGTCAGAGAGTATCAGTGTAGAAGATAAAAATATATCAGAATAGAAGGTTAAAGACAGATCTGTGGGGGATTACTGCTAAGAATGATTATCAAAAGCCTAATCCTCCCAACTAAGACACAGTCCAAATAAAATCATACGTTTTTTATCATACAGAATGCCTCCACCACCATATCTGAGGCAAATTGATTCCTCCCAGCTACCACCGCAACACCTGTGCCTAAAAGCATTCAAAAACAGGCTGAAGTTGTTGATCAAGGTCAGATATTGGCTCAAGCACAACCAAATAGTTATTTCTACTCAGAAACCTAATGAAAAAATATCAGCAGAATGACTATTACACAAACACAGAGCCTCAAAAGTCAAAAGAGCTCCCATCAAGCTTAAATTTTAATATAAATGATTTAATACAAAGGACACCTATGTAAATTTCTTCCTCGAGCCCCCAAGGGCCAAGGAACCATTAAGTCAGTATTAATTTCCTTTAGAGATATTTTATCAGATCTCACCTCCTCATTCTTCTATATATACTACTGCAAAAGATGAGTGAGGGGTTGGTTGATCACTAGTTATAATATTGAAACTCTCTGAAATAATACATAGTTTTCTGAAGTTGGAGAACAAATTAAAATCTTGCAAGCCTTGATGATGGTGTTGCATGCTTGTTCCTGAGAAGGCTCTATCAATGGATCCATGAGCTTGGCTGTTGGTGAAGTATTTTGAAATGTTTAATGTTTTCTCCTGTTTTCATTCTGTTCCATAATTTCTTACTACAGTAGGTTGAAAGTTTTAGGCTAAGAAATGTCTCCTGGAAGCACCTTAGACCTGTTCATCCTTCACTGTTTCATGTTTTCTTCTGCTGAGGTATTTTAGAGTCTTTAATCTCTCTCTTTAGTCCTCATGCTTGTTTATTTCTATGATAGTTTGATTAAGATGGTTTCAGCATGATTTATGGTTCTCCCTGCTTGCCTGCTACCACTTAAAAGGTTTTTATTGAAGTCTCCCTTTGAAGTATTTCTGCTTATAGTAAGCCAAGGAGGTCTGTTCAGATCTTTCCCTTTGTCCTTTCTTAAACAGTTATTTTAAAGGTCTTTTATAGTTGTGATCATAGATGTGTTAGGTGTTCCCTCTTCTATGACTACAATTATCAGTGAATCTTATATGTTTTCTAAGTCATTTGAAATAAAATCTTTGAGGAAATAGGGTGTTCCCCGAATCTTATATTTCATTTTAAAAGTTGTTTTGAAATCATTATTTGCTTAAAGGTGTGATTTGTAGAATTCATGGTTAGCCTTGTCTACCAAATAGCTCTTTATTGTTCAAGTTGTGTTTTCAAATTCCCCTTGTTGAGAATTAAAACTTCTCTTTCCAAATCATTGATGTCCATCTCATTCCAAAAACCAAAGGATCCTGTGGCCAAGTTAGATTTTACCTCTTATATCCCATATCCATTTATAAGTTTTTCATCACTTCTTTTTTACTCCATTTCCCAATGAAGCTACTACTTCCTCTTTCTACCTATCTTTCATAGACCTTTCATTTTCTGCTATATCAATTCAACCAAACAAACAATCAAACACCTGCACTTAATAACTAGTCTAAAACCAATACTCAGAGCACACAAGATAAACCTTTGCAAACAAAAATTTGAGAGATCCCTCTCTGAGAACAGGAGGACTATATCCTGTAACTCTAAAGATTGGTTCTAATTTTTCCTTGTCTTTTGATTTGCCAAAATATCAAGACACGGGACACCAACAGGTCTCATTTCTATGTGAAATGAACAAACAACAAAATACCACCTAAATCCCATATCCCGACACTTTTTTGAAACTCTAATTATAACAAGTTACGAGATATAGGGTTCTACGATGTAGCCCCATAATACACTATGTTTTTGTGATAAAATAGAACCTTACAAGTTTCAACATTTTGGGCTCCTTCTCCTCGTCTATTTCCACAATTTTACGAGAATTCGGGGTTTCAGGCTTCCAGGATTTTGAATTTTGCAGGCCTAAATTTGACTTCCTCTAACTTTGATCCAAGAGTCCATTTATAGATTTCATTATATCATTGGAAATATATTTAAATGTACCTTCAACTTGAGTGGGTTCAATGTGCCCTTTTATATCATCTACTGCATAAAAAAATGGATTCAAACTATCTGGTATTATTTTCACATAGACCTTTCTTCTTGCGCCTGTAACTTTCTCTTCTGAGACACTTGAGCTACATGTTTACACATTTTTCAACTACTTGCTTAATGATCACTTTATTGAAATCAGGTACTATCGTGTTGACATCAATGACAACATATTTCCAACGATATCCCCCTTTATTATTGATGGCAACACCAAGACATCCTTTAGGAGATCAAACTCTATTTGAGTGTTTCTCCCCCTTGTGATGTACTTCTTTTATACTTCGTTGATTCTTTTGTTGTTGCTTCTTATAAAAATTATTATATCTCCCCTTATTTGTTTTTTTGTTTGATCACCAATATCACTCCCCCTTTGACATCAATGGCAAAGAGATTAACATGCTCCCCTCTTCACCATACACCTTTTGTCAATAATCATTCTCTATCATGTGAATCACGTGGACTTGGAAACTTCATGTCGATATGTTAAAAATACAATTGCTATATTTCTTCCTCTTCAAGGAAGATTTAGTGAGGGGAGGAAAGAGGAATAACTCCCAATATTTTCGATAAATACTCAAATTGTTATTTAGGGAGTGGATTTGTAAAAATATCATCAACTTGTTCTTTTGTGGGAACATACTCGAGCTTCACAATATGGGCTGCAACATGCTCTCTGAAGAAATCATACTTGATGGGGATACGATTTGTCTTAGAGTGAAAGAATGGATTCTTTGACATGTTGATTTCACTCCCGTTGTCCCAAATAATGGGGATCGACTGATCATAGAACACTTGTACATCTTACAATAGAATTTGATTACAACAGGATGTTGCTGCAATATATTCCACTTCAACTATAGATAAGGAAATATTAGATTGCTTCTTTCTTAACCATGAGACTAGATAGTCTCGAATAAATAAATCAACACCACTTGTGCTCTTTATATCATCCACATCACATGCCCAATCAACATAAATAAAAGCAATAAATGAAAAATATTTACCTCTTGGGCACCACAGTCCATAGTCCATTGTTGCTCTGAGATATCTGAGAATTCTTTTGGCTTCAAGGAGATGACTTTGTCTAGGAGAACCTTGAAATATTCAAACTATTGAAATAACTTGCATGATGTCTGGCCTTGAAGCTTTCAATATAAGAGGTTTCCAATGATGGATCTATATAGAGTATGGTCCACTGCTGGAGATTCATCCAACTTGCTAACCTTGCAACCTGTTACCATTGGAATGCTCACTAAAGAGCATTCTTCTATGCCAAATTTATTCAAAATTTCTTTGAGATATTTTCCTTGAGATATAAAAATGCCTTTATGGGTCTACGCTATCTTCAATCCAAGGAAATATGATATCTCTCCAAGCATTTACATCTCGAATTATGCCTTCATATCACCTACAAGAAAAAATTTCAACAAATCTGAATTACTTGCAAAAATTATATCATAAACATATACCACCACCACAATGATTTTGTCATCGTTTTCTTTGACATAGAGATTGTTGTCAACTAATCTATACTTGAGTAAGTAGATCTATATATTTGAATACCAATCCCTTGAGGTTTTCTTGAGGCCATACAATTCCTTCTTAAGTCTGAAAACATAGTTTGGTTTCTATTTCAAATGAAAACCTTTTGGTTGCTCTATATAAAATTCCTCGTATCTCTCCATTGAGGAAAATAGATTTGGCATCCATTTGATAAATTTTAAAATTTTTAAACAAGAAAATGCCAAAATCGTTTTAATTGATTCTAATATGACAACAGGAGAAAAATTTTCATCATAGTCTAATCCCTTTATTTGATCATAGCCTTTGCACACCAACCTGTCCTTGTTTATCATCACTTATCCATGATCATTCAACTTATTCCCGAATGCCCACTTTGTGCCAATAAAATTCTTGTTTGTAGGTCTTGGAACAAATTACCAAGTCTCATTTTTCTCTATCTATTCTAATTATGCATTCATGACCTTTAGCCAATGTTCATGACTCGATTGAACAATATCCTTTCGTTCCTCCATGGAAAACATTGCAAAATGTGCCAATGCAAGAGCATCCTCTAACCTCCTTCTCGTCTGCACTCCATAATTTAACTCACCAACAATATGATCAAATAGATGGTGTTTTTGTACATACGTTGGGGGATATGTGGTGTAAGGACTAGAGGGATCTTCCCCATTTTCTTTTGCATCTACGTCATACCAGTGAACCTTTGTCTCTTGGTTTCATCATTTTTCTTGATATCATTTCTTTGTTTGAAGTCTACCCATGAAAATATGTCCTAAACCACTCCACATTTTTCCACTTTCTTCAATGCTTCTTGAGAGAGTTCACACTTCCAACCAAAGCTGTTTTGGAAAGTTGTCAGTGTCTTGAGAGATTTCTTGATCGTACGTGTTTTATGCAATGCCTCCTCCTCGTAGCTGAGTGTTGTTATGGAATGAGGTGACCTCCAAGTTTCAGTGATGGAAGTGGGGTATACAAACTAAAAATTTTTTTACATCCCTCCAAGACTATAGACTACTTAGGATCCAAGTAGCCACCCCAGGTAATCAATCCTTGAGCTGGAAGAATTTCCACCAGATAAAGTCCCCAACTCCATTCAAAACACATCATCATTGTAGTTATGAGATGCCAATTGCATGCATAGTATTTCTTACATGTAGTAATGACCAAGATTTCCTAGTTCAGAGCTAATGGTTCTGAAATATGAGCCACTTTTTCAGGCTAGCCTCCAGACCACTCCCCAAATTTTCCTGTAATTTTCAAAAATGCATTCAAAGGTGTTGACAATGTTAATAAATCAAAACTCAAGGAAGAACTTGACCTATACATGCTTAATCCATGATATAAATTTCGTCAAACATATGGTAAATATGAAAGGTGCAATTCATGAATGCATATCTCATCATAAACTAATAATCTTCATCTAAGAATCATTGAGAAGGTCTAATTCCCTCTCAATATAGTTGAAATAACACTTTTTAGGCCATGCATTCATCAACCATTCAATAAATTATAGAATCATGAATAAGATCCTTAATAGAGCATATAATATAACCAATATATAACCAGATTAGGAGGAAAACATTTATGTCAGAAATAATATCAGATATATGTTTAGTCATTTTAATGGCCTCTTAAAAGTCATTTTATTTGTTGCCATGTTGATCATAATTTTCCCGATGTTCCTTTCCAGTACTTTTAGTTCCAAATATTTACTTCCTAGCATATCGAGTAGGCATATTTATATGTTTTTCAAGGGTAGCCATTATCCTAATTTGATCCATTAAAAATGTACTACACATTTCACTTGAGCTTTTGGCCATGCTTGGAAACACCATGTCTGGAAGGTCTTTCTCTATCACAAAATATTGACTCTGTAAGTAGCCTACTACATCAAAACCATTAAGTGAAGTACCAAATTGGACATGAGTAGAAAAAAGGTTAATGTCGATACTTCTAACAAAATCTTGTGCCATTCCCATAATTGTGTTGGCAAGACTTTGCTCACCATGGTGATAAGCAAAATAATATGAGGCATAACCTGAGAACTGAGCAACCTTTGCTTGGGTGACATTAAAAACATAGTAATAAAGAAGCATCACAAACATCAGTTATGAAAGATAATAAATATCGACTCCACAATAGTTCAATAAGGATTTTTTACCCCAATAATAGAAATTCTTCCAATACTAAAAAATATAGTCTAGATTCTCCCTTGGACATTTCAACAGTTACCACTATTAACCATTATTAAATTCAATGACTATTGTATCAACTAAAGACTCACTACTATCTATTTCTTTTATTTTCCTTGCGTCCAAATGGCTCACTATCTATGAAGCCTACATTAAACTGTCTTAGTTGAATATATTTGGCCTTTGTTGAATCTCCCTCTATTAAAATTAGAGTATATTTCTCAAATTATTTCCACCTGCATCATTTTAATCATGATTCTTCTAGTGAACCTTTGTCTCTTTATTTCATAATTTTTATTCATATCCTTTATTTGTTTTAAGTCTACCCATGACAATAGTTCTCAACCACTCCACATTTTTCCACCTCCTTCAATAATTGTTGAGAGAGTTCACACTTCCAACCAAAGTTGTTTTGGAGAGTTTTTAGTGTCTCATTTGTTTGGCATTCAATAACAAGATTGTAACTTAAATAATGGAAAAACATCCATAAATTATTCTTTATCATATGTAATTTTTGTAACTCCTCCTCCCACATTTACCCATTTTTACAACCTCTCTAGGGTAAACATGAGATGAGTATTTTTATGGCATGAGCTGACCTCCAAGTTCTAGTGATGGAAACGGGGTCTACAAACTAAAACCTTTCTAAAAACCCTAAGGAAGGAAACTAATATCATTCTATTGAAATCGTCGATTATTAGCAGGAAGTATAGCTTACCTATGGGTGAATGCTTTCTAGATGGTCCACACAAATCCATGTGTACCAACCGCAATGGTTTTGCTGACGAGTTTTCCTTTTCCTTGAAATAAACTTGAGCTTTCTTTCCTAGCTGACAATGTTTGCAAATAATTTTCTCTATTTTTCAAAGCCTAGGCAGGTCCTTGACTGTTTTTTTCTTTCTAAGCTTAACAATCTGGTCAAAGTTTAGATGTCCCAGCCTTTTTTTCCACAACCAGCTCTCATATGTCTTTGATAAGAAACAACTTTCAATATTTTCCTTTAAAAAATAGGCATTGTTGTCTGTTTTTACAGCCTTAGCAACTACAACAGCCCTGGTAAAAATCCATGTAAAAATATATATAAGACCATGGTTCATGGGACACATATTCCAAGATTAATGGTGGGAAAAACATCCTAGAGGGTGTTCATTTGGTTTATTATGGCTAAGGAAATTAGAAAAGTCTCTGGTTAAGGCATTAAAGATGCAAAAAGTATTTTTTGCACATTTATTTATGAAAAAAATGGAAATTATGAGAAAATGAAGGTGAAAGGTCACAGGTTGCATGTGAGGAGGAAAATGAAGGAGAATAATGGAAAATGAAGAAATTAGAGACCTCACTGATAAAAATGATTCTGAGGATCAGCGAGAAGGCTTGCTCAGTTTATTTTTGGAGATTTGGATCAAGAAAGCAAAGGAAACGAAGGAAAATGGAAGAAGAAATCAGGGTCAAAAATCAATTCACCCTTAGGGTTCATAGGCCTGGGAGGTTGGGTTACCTCCTGGAGGTGTTTTTGATGATGTGTAAGTTTTTTTGGTCAGGTTTTCATTGGTTCCATTTCCTTAAGGTTATCTAGGAGTTTGAATCTCATATTAATATTTTTTTGGAATTGGGACCCCTTGATGAAAGAAGTTAAAGAAAAGACTTTGTAGATCAAGGAGCGGAGCATGTAGCACGAAGTCCATTTTGAGTCTTAGGGGATTTGGGGTGGGCCGAAGCCCCTTATTATCTAATGGGATGGAATTAATTTGTGAACACTGAACTTCGCCCATGGTTCTTGGACCATGGTATTGTAAATGAAAAATATATATAAGGAGTCTAGGCTAGAGGTCGAAGATAATATTGGATATAGAATATTTGATAGACTTGATGAAATGAATTTGGTTGTAAGATTTTTTAGATTCAGATTTTTTGGTTTTGGGTTAGAGGAAAGGTTCATGCATCTGAGTGCATAGAGACCTTAGGAAGTATGCAGATGAATGCACAGGGTAGAAGTGAATGTATGAGAAGGATTTGAGCATTAATGAAAGACTTGTTGAGATAGATCTGTGTTTATGTTGATGTGTTTTACTTTACTTTTTTTTTATGAATATCTATGCCAAGTAAAGGTTTTGATTTTAATTACATAGCATAGTTTTGTTTATGGTTTCTTACCCTGTTTTATGCATGATTAAGAAAGATCGCACAGTCTACTAGTAAATTCAATAGATGTGTTGAAAAACGCTTGTATAATTAATATATTTGTTATGTGAAGCTCTGCCAAGGAAGAAAATACCTAAAGCCACAGTCCATTGTCCCTCTAGATGCAAAAACCTTGTTCTAGCATCCCCCTATATTGCCTCGGGTGAGACTTTAGTTTGTGCAAGTAGATCATTGTCTAAAGGGCCAATAATAGTGGGTTTTGTTGGTTTGCGTAGCCACATTTGAACCTAGGTCTATGCCCCATTAAGCCAAAAAATGGTTCTGTTGCCAAGACCAGGATTTGACTCAGGGATATCTGGATGTGGGATCCGTATAATAAATATATTGAAGATTGGGTAGATCTAAAATAAAACGAGATTGTTGTGCAAGAAAACATAAATCCGTGGATCTCTACTGAACATTGGTTACAAAGTATATTTATATAGATCAATACGAGAACCTTTTCTCGTCGTTTTCTAGCAAGTTGTACAAGTGGATATCAAGACTAGTTGCGCAGATGAGCGATTTCAATGATAAGCCTACTTCATGGCCTCTAGATCTAATTAAGCAACTGAAGAAGACTGATAACGAGATCGTGAGAATTAGTTTATTATCGGATCGATAGTATTCTTGGAGGGTTTATTACGGATTTTGCGATCAATACCTTCGTATCTTATAGCAAAGAAAAGCACAACATTTCCAATGGTCCGCGAGGTAAGTACCTAAATTCAATGAAGTTCTGGATTAAAATACTAGTGTTTGAAAAGGGTGTTCTACGGATGTGCTCATATTGATGTTCGGAGAAAGAGAGCCTCGTGAAATATTCTGATAAAATTGGGGTACTTACATTAAAAATAAATATAGTTTGATGTTTGGATCTTAAGGAGGGAAAAGAAACCTCACTACCCTGAGAGGTGTGTCGCTGAGATTTGAGAATTAGAAGAGCACTCTAGAGATTCCCCAACCTTCCACCCCTATCACCACCCATTGCCTTATTGTTCCTCCACCTACACCTCCCCCATTCACCATGGCCCAACCACAAAATATGCCTATGTTCAAGGGATCAAATGATCCTAAACAGTTCTGGTTTTTTGCAGAGAAAATATGGAGTTCGCAGAACATTACAAATGAAAATAAGAATAAAGTGCAAGGAGGTCAGGGACAAGTATGGTGTCCCACAGCGCCAGCTGACAGGACACTCACACTTCGTGCAGGACGTGGTCATCTCCTCCAATTCCCAGTTTTCCCTCTTGGGCTCCTTGGACAGCGACCTCCGCCTCTGGAATCTCAACACAGGCCTCACCACCCGGTGCTTTGTTGGTCACACCAAAGACGTTCTCAGTGTCACCCTCTCCCCCGATAACCATCAAATCATGTCTGCCTCTCGTGACCACACCATCAAGCTACGGAACACCCTTGGTGAGTGCAAATAAACCATCCACCCCGATGAGGCAGAGGCCCATTCCAACTGGATCTCCTACATCTGCTTTTCCCCTTTGAACAATATCGTCTCCTGCTCATGGGATAGCATGCTAAAGGTATGGAATTTACCAAGATATATGAACACCGTTTTCCACGAAGGCTATGTGAACACCGTTGTCATTTCGCCCGATGGCTCGATTTGCGCCAGTGGTGGAAAAGACGGGGTTACCATGCTCTAGGATTTGGCTGATCAAGTGAAGCACCTCTACTCTTTGGGTACCGATTCCGGTGATATTATTCATGCCCTCTTCTTTAACCGCAACAAATACTGACTTTGTGCTGCCACTCAGCAATGTGTGAGGATTTTAGATCTGGAGAGAAAGAACATTGTGGCTGACCTTCACCTCGATTTCACTCTCACTGAGAAGGGTCCCATACCATATTGTACTAGTTTGAGTTGGAGTGCAGACAGAAGTACATTGTTTTCGGGTTACATAGACGGAAAAATCAAGGTGTGGGGCATTGGACATGTTTAACTACTTTAGAGGAATTGGTAGATTACATTTTTTTTAGTCAATGTTTGAGTTTCTATTGGTAGATTACATTTTTTTTTGTTAATGTTCTTTTTCTTTTGATTCCCCTTATGGTAGTGGCTTCGATGGTTTAATGATTTATTTATAATCTTGAAGAATTTTGTTTAAGAATTTGATTTTGTATTCAAAAGACCTCAAATTTTATTATATATACGGCATGGGAAGAAAATGGGACAAGGAACAAAAATCAAGATAATTAGGAATGAAGACAAATGCAAAAGAAAAAATAATAATAATAATAATAATATTTATGCTTTTCTATGTCACTTTTTGAATCCAGGGCTAAAATAATATTATAGCGACCTAACATGCAACGATTTATTTAAGATGTGTCTAGTGATTGCAAAATTAGTATATTAATCACCATCAATATAAGTCAAACCAACTTACAAAAATTGTAGGCTACAATGTAGTATCCCAAAGGAATTTTTCCCCTTAAGGTTCACAACATGGAGTATATATATTTATATTTCCCACAATGATCATTCAAAACATAGTAAATAAAGAAGAATCACAAACACCACTTGTAAAATATAAGCAATATCTACTCCATAATAGTTCACTAAGGCTTTTTGACCCCAATAACTTGACCTAGACATGCTTCATCCATGATATACATTTCGTCAAAAATATGGTAAACATGAAAGCTATATGTCATGAATGCATATATGATCATAAACTGATAATATTCATCTAAGAATCAACAAGAAGGTGTAATTCCCTCTCAAATTAGCTGCAAGAACACTTGTTATCCCATGTATTCATCAACCATTCAATAACTTATAGAAGCATGAACAAGAGCCTTAACTAGAGCACATCATATAACTAGCATATAACCAGATTAGGTGGAACAATTTTTATGTTATAAATAAGATCAATTGGATGTTCAGTCATTTTGATGGCTTCTGAAAATTAATGCCATTTGTATCCATGTCGATCAGAATTTTCCAAATGTTCCTTTCATGTACTTTCAGTTCCAAATATTGACTTCCTAACATATCAAGTACACATATTTATATATTTTTCAAGGGAAGTTATTTTCCTAATTGGATCTATTAAAAAGGTACTACACATTTCACTTGAGATTTTGGCTATGCACAAAAACACCAAATCTACAAGGTCTTTCTCTATCACAAAATATTGACTCTATAAGTAGCCTCCAACATTAGAATCATTGAGCAAAGTACCAAATTGTCCTTGTGGAGAAAAAAATTGAATGTTTCTACTTCTAATGAAATCTTGTTCCATTCCCATAATTTTTTTCACAAGACACTGTTCACAATGGTGGTAAGAAGAATTCTATGAGACATAACCTGAGAATTGAGAAACCCTTTCTTGTGTACCAAAATTTCTCTTGAAAGAACAAAACAATATTTTTGTTTCCCCTGATTTCAATCCATCAACCATGGATGGGATGGATATTTGAAATTCATTCATGGAAATTACTCTTAACACCTTGATTACAAAGTCATTATACTTGATAGCATCTTAATCTATTCCAAATATGTTCCTAACCCAAATTGTCTTAGCCAATCCTTTTTATACTTGACCAAATTTTTGAAATACTCCTTGCTCTTTTGAAGTACTTGTACTAAGACCATTATAGCACTTCATTTTCGAGATTGATGTTGATCTAATTATAGATTCTCTTGATGATTCATACTCGAACATGGTGTAAAACAACATTTTCCTTCCATCATTATGGGTTGCAGACCAAGGATTTGCTTGATATTTTGGATCTAAACATTTTTCATTAATTTTTTATGGCTAAATTCCCTTACATATTTCCTCTGAGAGGGAACACACCATGCACACACCATAGTGGTTTCAACAAACAATAGACCAACTTTCCATAGTTTTGGCCCTAGTTGAATCTCCCTCTATTAAAATTAGAGTACATTTCTCAAAATTATTTCCACTTGCACCATTTGCATCATCATGCTTGATGATTCCACTGAAGCCTTGTCTCTTTGTTCATTAGTTTTATTGATATCCTTCCTTTTTTGAAGTTTTCACATGACAATATTTTCTCATCATTCCAAATTTTTCCACTTTCTTCAATAATTCTTGGGAGAGTTCACACTTCCAACCAAAGTTTTCGCCCTGATTTCATTCCCACCAATAAGGGTCACATACCCTATTGTACTAGTTTGAGTTGGAGTGCAGACAGAAGTACATTTTTTTCTGGTTATACGGACAGAAAAATCAGGGTGTGGGGAATTGGACATGTATAAATAATTTAGAGGAATTTTCATATTACATTTTTTAGTCAGTGTTGAATTTATTTTGTTTGTGGTTCAACCAAACACAATTATGCATTGTGATTGCAATGGTAGTGGCTTTGATGATTTATTTATAATCTTGAAGAATTGTGTTTAAGAATTTTGATTGTTCATTTAAAGGACATGAGATTTAAAATATATATATATATGGTATGGGAAGAAAATGGGATAAGTAAAATTGAAATGTTATCAATTGGTGGTGAAATAATTACAATTAGTTATACTATTGTAATGTCTCATTTAATTTGTTGCAATTAACCATGCCATTAAACACAAATCTATAATTCCACATTTTTTCATCGGTAACATTAATAAGTGTCATATAAATATAAAATAAGAAAATTCTATAGTTATAACATCTAATATTATAATGAATAGTGTGAGCTTAAAAATACACTAGAACTAATTCTCAAAATATGGGCTACAATCTTCTTAACTAATAAGAAATGTTATGTAGGATAAGTTAAAAAGAATCGATGATGGATATGACATTCACTTTCCTTATGAAATGAAGACAGAAAAATTAGTAGCTGAAAAGAAAGAAGCACTCCAAAATAAGAGTATCCACAATAGCTACATATGGTCTCCATAATTCTAAATCGATATGTGTTTGATTCAAAATTTTGTAATTCTCACTACACATTTTTTCTTCCACTGAATGCATGATTTTAGATTTTAAACTAGTACATGCTCGATTAGGAATTATGAGATATGACTGCCTAATGCATATTTTGTACATTATCTTGATGATTCATACTTAGACATGGTGTAATAGAATATTTTCCGTCCATCCTTATGGTTTGCCTTGGAAATAGGAGTGATGAATTTAATGAGAAATGAACGTATGTTAAGTAGATATGGCTTGAATAAGTGTATCAAGTCAATAAACAATGCTTTAATGTGGGGACCATCAAGATCATGATTTGTCATAATCATCAAATGATCATATCTCATATATTTGACATTATCATATTCCTTTGTATGTTGCAGACCAATGATTTGCTTGATATTTTGAATCTAACATTTTGCATGCTTTTTTTATGGCTAGATTACTTTACATATTTCCTCTGAGAGGGCGCACACCATAATGGTTTCAACCAGAAATAGATAACCTCATAACATCCTCATAAATTTTTGGAATGTGTTGTGTCTTTAAACCAAATTTGGAGTCTCTAAAATCATGATTTACATTTCTTTTTTTCTCATCATGAGTTTCATGGAATACCTTATCACCACTAGGAATAATTTCTTGTAGCCACTTTATCAAACCTTCCTTGATACCTTCCATGTAATTTTTTTATTTTTTATTCTAAATAACCCATCTTAACGTTCATCATCTCTTAAAATTCACTTTTGGTTTCTCTTTGTGAGAAGGAAAATTACTGCACGTGTTCCCATAAATTTGATATATCGTGTTGCATTTGTTCCTTCTCTTCATGCATCATAGTAGATATTTCTTTGGGCTTAATGGGTGTATCATTTTTTTGTTTGTGAGTCAATTTGGAACCAAATAATAATATTTATGCTTTTCTATTCCATTTGAATCATAAATTGATTTTTCAAACAATATAGGGGCTACAGTAGTATTATAGGGACCTAACATGCAATGATTTTGGATACAGCTCGTCATTGGAGAAGTAGTATATTAAGGCCTCAAGAACATATCAACATCAATAGAAATCAAAGAATGAATATATGGAGAAATAACTAAGACCATTATGAATAACACAACGTAGCTTTTCAAAATACTAAGAGGGGGGTGAATCAATATTTCGTTACTTTTGACAATTCTTCACTTAGTTAAACTTGAAATTGAATTCACATCACAGAATCAATAACCCATATGTATGAACACAAATATTAAAGTGCAAATAAAAATTTGAATAAATACTTGAAAACTTACAAAATTCTTTATAAGCACCATATTACAAAAAATGTGGGTTGTAATGTAGTATCCCAAGGGGATTTTCTGCCTTTAGGGTTTCAAAACATGGAATATATATTGCATTGATATCATAGCATCCTTTATACTTTGCAAAATTATAATTAAAATCATAGTAACTAAAGAAGAATCACCAACACCAGTTGTAAAAGATAATCAATATCTACACTAGAACAGTTCACTAAGGCTTTTTCACCCTAATAATATCAATTCTTCCAATACCAAAAAATATAGTCCAATTTCTCCTTTGGACATTTTAACAGTTACCACTAATAACCATTATTAAATTCTATGAATATGGTATAAATTAAAAATTCACTACTATCTATTGCTTTATTTTCCTTGCGTTCAGCTCGCTCACTATCAAGGAAGCCTACATCAACCTCTCCCTTATGGATTCCACCTGTGGTTGGAATAACCCTTGTGTTTGTCCTATTTTTTTATTCAATGGTTCCTTATTAAAGTGCGCTAACTTGTTGTATCTTCCCACTACATTACTAACTTCCCAAGGTTTCTCCCTGGAATCAATTAGTATTTCATTATTTTACTTCATTGCACCTATTAGTTCCCTGTAATCAGCAAGATTGGAAAAATTTCAACTGCGGGGAGAAAATCGTTTCAACCACTTTCAGATTCTAGGATCTAGCCCTCCTGAATCCGGAGAGGGATCTCTCCAATAAGTGCAAAGATGGATTTGTCTTTGAAGTCTTGGGTAATGATGTTAGGCTAGTTATGAAGGCCGAGGGTTTGTTTTGTTTACTGGATGGTTGAGCATGATTACTGTTTGAGGTGGAGAGTCCTGAATGCAAAGAGTTTCAAAGGTGTGAAGTTGCAAGAAAATAGAACAATCTTTGGCCAGAAAGATAGATAATTACAGGTTTTAGTCCATTGGGATATGGAGTCATAATAAGGTTTAATTGAAATAGCAAGAGGCAGGAGTGGTCCATGGGGCAAGTCATCTATGTCTAAGGATCTTTTTAAAGTTTGATTTATTGGATGAAATCATACCACAAAAGGGGAATTTAAACAGATGAAGAACAAAGAGCAGCCTAAGATCTGGTAAGTACTTTTAAACTAGCCAGCTTTCGACATACACTTAAGAAAGACGTGAAAGTAAACTAGCATCTGGTAAGTAATTTTAAACTAGATAGCCTTTGATACACTTTCAATAGAAAACATTTAAAAACAAAGGGAAACTTGAAGGCAACTGTTGGAGTAGAAACTAGTGGGCCGGGCTCACCACAAATCCTCTCCTAGCTCTGCTTTACTTAGTTACTTTCAATACAATCACAAAGATAACACAGAATGGCCTAAGATCTAGTAAGTACTTCTAAGCTAGCCAGCTTTTAACACATTCTAAGGGAAACATTCAGACAGTCTTTGGGGATAAAACTAGGACCAGGGCACACCATATCTTCCTTATTTCATCTCTACTTAACATGAAATGAAGTAACATCCAAGAAAAATATTCAACTAAGACAATAAGATGAGGGAACACCAGCATTCCTATGCTTAAACTAAATTAAATCATCCCTAAATAACACAGATTAGAAGAAAACATGAAGATAAAGATTTTCAGTTAGAGAAGGGTACTGATATACAGTAGGTCCTAACTCTATGCATGATGTTCTTTATAAGAGAAGATGAACACAGTGAAAACAGAAACACAATAACAAGTTACAATGAGAAAAACATCACCGTCAACATAGACCAGGATCCCATAAATCAGCTTGTATTGATGCTCCAAACTAGTTACAGCTTTAAGTCCAATGCTTTAGTTTAGCAATCATCTACACTTCCCATACTAACTTATCTATAACAATCTAAGCTTCAAGGGACAGTGAACACTATTTATAGGTAGAAGTCTCAAGCTCAATTACATTTCAAAGTTTGGCAACCAAATCAACCAATCCCTCTCTCATATTCTGCAGTAGAATTTATAGAAGAATGAGGAGGTGAGATCTAATAAAAGATCTCCAAAGATAATTAATACAAATTAATGACTTCTCGGCCTTTTGGGGGCTCAATGGAGAAACTTTCATAGGTGTCCTTCGTATTAAATGATTTACATAAAGATTTAAGCTTGGTGGGAGCTCTTTTTTACTTTTCAGGCTCTGTGTTGTGTAATAGTCACTCTGATGATATTTTTACATTAAGTTTATTTGCAGAATTAACTATTTAGCTGCACCTGAGGCAAATATCTAATCTTGAACAATAACTTCGGCCTCTGTTTGAATGCTTTGAGGCACAGGTGGCATTGTGGTAGCTGGGAGGAATCAATTTGCCTCAGATGTGGCTGTGGAGGCCTTGCTATCTGATGAACCTTTATGATTTACCTTTAAACTATGTTTTAATAGGGGGGTTAGGATTTTGATAATCCATTTTAGCCGTAATCCCCACAGATCTATCTACAATCTCATGTTCTGGTGCGTTCCTGTCTTCGACACTGATACTCTTTGATTTGTGCTTGATTCACTGTGTTTGTTGGTGTGCAGGAGTCGACAGGCATCAATACTTCATGAATCATTGATGAAATGTGGAGTTGAATCCTGTGAATGATTCCCTTTGATGAATCGAAGATGGAAGATCGTCACCCTCAGCCTTCAAAATTTTCTTCAGTATAACGGAAAAAACCATTTAAACCCTGCAAAATACGAACAACATTATAAAATCCTGCATATATAGGTTTACTGCTTCAGAAGGCACGTGGAGAGAGCATGGCTGTTGGATGGCATCATCCAACGATCGAGATCATTTAGAGGAGGTTAAAGGAAAATAGAGGAAGAATTAAATCGAAGCCGTCGATCGCGCAGAGATCAACGGTCGGGAGTAGAGGCAAAAAGTCAAAGAGGATGAGTCATTTTTGGAATAATGGAAAAAATGGGTTAAAACCTTTGTTTTGGACAAAAATGGTCAAAAATCAAGTTGGGGATCGGGACAAACATGGGCTGCCAGATGAGATCGGCCCACGCGATCAATGGTGGAGAACGAGCGTCAAAAAACCTTTACAAAATATGACCAGATTTCAAACCTTTAATAAAATCCGGATGTATAAAAACCCTCGGGTCCGGAATGACTGACTGGGCGAGGAATCAGAGCGATCGAGCTTGGACCGTCAATCTGCAGATCAGATCGACAACGGAGAGACTTTAATGAAACGCGTCATACCTTGGACTATCACATGGGCTTGATCAGAGCGTGACCACCATCCGATGAGCAGGTCTCAGATCAGACGGCAGATGCTAATATCACGCCGGGCCCATGTCCGATTTTTAGTGCTCGACGAGGGCGGTATTTGAAATTTGCTCAGGGCCATGTGTCAGCTGGTGAATGGCATTGCTGCCAAATGGAAAAAATCGCCTCCCTCTCAAAAGCGATGCGATGAATTCTGCCCGGTTTTGAATAGTTAATGACCGAAAATATTTTAAACCCAAAAATTTAATATAACGAAGGTTTAGCCGGGAGGTTTATATTCATGAAACATATTAGCGCCTGTGCGGGGCCTTTGGGTGCATGGAAGATAATATGACTGGGGAAAATAGAATGGAGGGCTAATTGACATCGGAGAAATTTGTGAGGCAAAAGACTTGTGCATTGTTTTCCTCCAACGCGATAAGTGCCCAAAGGGCTTAACGCCTGGTTCCAGCACCAGGCCGTATGGAGGGGAAGGGTTTTGGACTTAGTCCAAGGGGGCTTAAGTCTGTAATAAGAAAATGGGTTTTTTATAGTTTTTCAATGGTTTTCAAGGGATTTTGAGGGTTTCGATAAGGCAAAGAAGGGGTCTTAAACCTTATCAAAGGGGTTTTGATGAAGGGGAAAAAGGGGAAAAATATGAAAATGAAGGATTTTTTGTGGGAAATAAAGGGATAAAAATGAGGTTAGTCTTGGAAGGGGAAGAGGGAAGATGAGGTTTGCAGTAGTGTTTCTCTTGGAAATCAGTAGAATTTTTGAGTGTCTAATGGGCACAGCAGTGAAAATTTTGGACAAAGGCATGAGGCCTTCAAGAGTCTTCAAGAGCCAACACTTTTTGCAATAAAATTTGTTCCTTGAAGGCTCCAAAAATGATTTAGCCACCTTTTGGTATAAAAAATTTCATAGGTGGCTAACAGTGGCTCCACTTGGGGATGGTGCCTTCTTGAAGGCATCAAGAACTTCATACTTGCTTTCTCTGGGAGGTTGATCAGTCGCCTCATCCATTGGGCTGCCTTTCTTTCTATGGACGATCTTCTTTTTCTCTGAAACATATTATCATTCATGGATTAACAATGGAACTTAATCAATACAATCTTTCTACCTACCCAATCCTACTTATCTAACATTTTTTCTTCTTTAGAGTGCACTTGGATTGGCAAACTCTTTCACAACATTTTATTCCTTTTGAAAGTAGGAAATCTAATCTATTTCAACTTCTTATTTCTCCATGGACTCATATTGAATAGTTGAGCCCATATGATTCTCTACCTAATCTATTATCTGTTGGGATTAAACTGTCCAACAGACTTTCATTCTCTAAATTATACAACAGAAATTTAAAAGCATTCAAGTCAGGATTGAACAATCTAACTTGATGCTGTTCTATGGCATAAAAGAAAACTGCACATAGACATTATTTTGCTCAAAATTTTAAACAAAAAATGGAAGGCTTGAGATCTGAAATTTCAAAGTATTTCCTTCACCTTTTACAGCTCTGTTTGGATCTTGTTTGAGCTGTTTTTTGCTTTTCCTTTGGTTTAGATTTTGAACATGTTTGAACCTTTAATTTCTATCCTAAACTACCTACTGATAAGCCAATATTAAACAGTTTGGAAAATTGAATTCACTATCCTATCAGCAGAAAATTTAAAAATAATTAGTCAAGATTAAACAATTTGAATAACTAGAAGTGTGTTCTTCAGGAGTGGCATTTGAGCTTGCACACTTTCAGATTTGTTTCTCTTTTTTGGTATGGGGCTATACCTTTCTTGTTTTCACAGTCTGCCCTCTTTTCTTTCTTTTCTTTCTTTTTGTATTTTTTATTTTTTATGACTTTGAATGCAATGATCGGTGGAGTATTTATAGTGATAAAAAAGATAAAAAGGCTTTCAAAAACATGACATGGATCAAGAGAAGTAATGTTTGAGCATCCTGCCATTGACAGGACCCCCAAACATTTCTACTCCATTCAACTCCTGCGAGAAAAATGTATTGTTACCAGCAGCTGAATGGATAGAGTAAGGGCCAAGCCATAAGTTGTAAAATTTTCCATGCTTTCCCTTGTCTTCCCTCCTTGAGTCCCATTTCAAAACTTTGTCCCCAATATTAAAATTGTTGGCCTTTTTTCTTCTATCTAAAAGCTTTTTAATGTTTTCCTGCTTCTGTAATGCTTTGTTATAAACTTCCTCTCTCGTTTTCTAAAGATGAATGGTCTGATTTATTCTTCTAATCATGTCATTTTCTTCAGTTTGCAACTCTTGAATCAAATTCATCACTAGTACACCAAGGTTGTTTGGAAAAATTGCATCAATACCATACACAAGCTAGAAAGGTGACATACCAATAGATTTCTTCAAAGTCAATCTGTCAGCCCAAAGTGCATGAACTAACTTTGTGTGCCAAGAATTTTTGTTGTCCTCCAACATTTTCTTGATTATGTTCACTAAACTTATGTTTGAGGATTCTGCAAGTCCATTACCTTGAGGGTAATAGGCCGTGGAATGCCCCAATTCCATTTGATATATGTGGCAGAATTCAACCATTTTCTTTGATCCAAATGTTGCTGCATTATCAATGATGATCTTGGTAGGACAGCCAAATCTGGAGAGAATGTTAGTCTCTATGAATTTTATAATAACAGAATCATTGGCCTACCGACAAGGTATGGCTTCTATCCACTTAGTGAAATAGTCTGTGGCAGTGAGAATCCATCTATGCTGGGTAAAAGATGGTGGATGGATTTCTCCTATGAAGTCAAGTCCCCACTGTTGAAAAGGGGCTTCAACAGTGATTGGATGCAGGGGTAGGGGTAGCAGTTTCTTTTTTCCTTCAAAAAGTTGACACTTATGACATGCAATTATCATCTTGTGTATATCAGGAAAAAGAGTAGGCCAATAGAAACCAGCCCTCAAAATTTTGTTGGCTATTGTCTTCCAGTACAAATGACCTCCACACTCTCCTTCATTGAACTCGTGCTTAACCTTCTCTGCATCAAACTCAGGAAAACATTTAAGCAATACACCACTTGCATTTTTCCAATAAAGACATCTATCTATAATGAAATAATTTATAGCTTTCAATTTTAAAAACCTTGCCTTTGTTTTCGTCAAACCAAGAGGTGTATTCAAATTAAGAAAAACATAAATTATATCAGCATACCAAGAGGAATTCATAAAATGGTTTTCTTGGTCATCCAAAGCATCAATCATATTAATATCAAGAACTTCGAAATTAGATTCAGCCATTAATCTAGCTAGACCTTGGCCTTTGATGAGTTTAGTGGGTTTTATCTCTAAATCATATTCAAGAATGACAACAATCCACTTACCTCTCTTACCATCTGGGTCCTGTGTTAGAATGTCTTTAACAACTGAGTTTGGGACAAAGGCAATGATGTGTGAGTGAAGAATGCATACCCTGAAGTCTTTCAAAGCTTTGACCAAAGCAAAAGCTTATATTTCAGAGGGGCATCCCTCAATGCCTTGCTAAAGAATGCAATAGGCTGCTCTTCTCCTTGTGGATTTTTCTGTAATAGGACAATAACTATGGTATGTTCTGATGCAAATGAAATATAAAAATCTTTTGAGAAATCAGGACTTATTAGAACCAGTGTTTTGGTTAACGCTTGTTTCACCAACTCAAAGGACTTCTTTGCTTCCAAGGTCCATTTTACCCCATGCTCCTTTTTTAACATGTTTGTGATATTTCTAAGGAGCTCAGCCAAGTTGGGGATGAACCTTCTCAAAAAGTTAATCTTTCCAATGAAGGATTGCAACTCCTTGATGTTCCGAGGATGAGATATTTGCAATATGGCCTCAATCCTTTTGGGATCTATCTTAATACCCTCTTCTGAGATAATGTGCCCTAGAAGTTTACCTTATTGGAGCCCGAATAATTTTTTCTTAGGGTTTAAAGATATCCCAAACTTTCTGCATTTCTCGAAAACTCTTCTTAAATGTTCTAAGTGCTCTTCATCTGTTTTTTAAAACATAGTGACATCATCAAGGTATATAATGATGAAGTAGCCCAGTTCTTCCGAGAATGCTATGTCCATGGCTCTCTGAAAAGTTTCTCCAGCATTCATTAGACCAAAAGGCATTTTCACATAAATGAAAGTGCCCCATGGTGTAGTAAAGGTTGTCTTTAATTGATCAGTAGGGTGAACTAAGATCTAATTGTACCCTGAGTAGCCATCAAGAAAAGAAATTCTTCTAGACCCTACCACCCTTTGTAAAATATGATCCATCTTAGGTAAAGGGTTGTTTTCTTTTAATGAAGCTTTTTTTAAGTTTCTAAAGTCTATACAAAGCCTGATATCTCTAGTTTTCTTCCTAATGGACACCAGATTAGACACCCACTCAGAATATCTAATAGGGAAAATAATACCAGCTTCATACATTTTCATGATCTCCTTCTGAACCAAAGGCAACTAAACAGGGTTTATTCTGCGCAACTTCTGTTTGAATGGCTTTTGGTTTTCTTTGAGAGGAATTTTGTGCTGTATTATTTCAGTTTCATAGGATTTCAGATCTTCATAACTCCACGCAAAAACATCAGAAAATTCTTTAAACAGCTCTATGTATTTGAGTTTAATGTGAGCTGGTAAAGTTTTAGACAGTTTAATCATTTTTGGTTTTTTCTCACTGCCTATATTGCACTCTTCCACTTCAGTTTCTACAGGTTCCAGTTTTGGCCTCTTGGCCACATTGTTAAAACCAAACAACTCTTCTAAAGGTGCTAGACCGCTTGGAAAACTTTCATCTTTAGAGTGTAGAGTTTCTAACTCCTCTGTTTCGAACTCTGCATTCAATTCTGTTTGTTTTTAAGTTTGCTAGTCAGAAGATTAATATTGACAAGCTCAGGAGACGGCTCTTCTTTGCCAAGAAAATTTTCTTCACTGCAGTCTGTTTCATAATCTGAGTTCGAACTGTTTAGCTCGAATTCATTTCTGAATTGCATGAAGTCTTCTATTTGTTTGTCTCCGTCAAACACCTGCCAATACTTTGTATTATCAGGCACGGCTGGTCTAAATTTATCTGAGTTGTGCAATCTTTGGTTTCATATGGTGTTAAGCATGTTCTAGCTGCAAAGGCTAAATTGTGGGCCACAATATTTCTTTTTCTTGGGACAAAAATCAGTTTAGACTCCTCAAATGTTTTCAAAAGGTCCATGACATCTTTTCGGTAGGCCCTAAGTCTGGGATGATTTGCGTTATACTCCCCATTGACTTGCCTAATGACTAACTCTAAATCCCCATACACATTAATTCTTCTGGCTCCTAACTTTTTCAACAAACGTAAGCCTAAGAGAAGGGATTCATATTTCGCTATGTTATTGGAACACTGAAAGTTTAATTTGCAGGAAATGCTTTCTATGTGGTTGTTTTTAGTGTTGGAAATCTAGACACCTGCACCAGCATTAGTTTTAGTGCATGACCCGTCAAAATACATACTCCACAGAGGACTATTTTTGGTTTCATCTTGGTTACTGTCCTCTTCAACTAACGTGCTTGCTAATTGTTGTGGAATATCAGCACTTAGTTGCAATTGTTTTAACTCCTCAGGTTTTTTTCTATGTCAAGGGTTATTTTCTTGACTGTCAAGGTTTAAGAGCAATGGATGGATGATTTGTAGCTCAAGACCTGTGTTTGGTTTGCTAACATTTTCAAATGCAGCAAACTATTCTGACACTTCTACGTTATCTTCTTCCTCCTCTCTCTCTGTCATTAAATCAAACTAGGTCACTTGTTCACTAAAAGTTTCATCATTGAAAAGGATAAATGAATCCAGGTCTGTATTTACAAAATAAAGGGGAGAGTTCTATGGTCTGTCTTGGTTTGTAACTATGTATTGCATATGGGACTCCCTGTAAAGTCTTCTAGTCTAATTGAAAACAGGGATAGTCGCATAGGTCATGTCCATTTGCATAGTCCCTTGTAACTTAGCCCCCCAAGACCTAGATAACAACATTCCATACGTTGGGGGTACATCAGCGACAAAAATATCCATGACTAAGCATTTGGATGGAATTTGGGCTAAGTTAACGTAGAGGTCTTTGATTAATCCTAAACATTTTACTCTGCTCGAGTCAAAGGAGTAAAGGTCTCTGTAAGGTCTGGTGATTTCTAGACCCAGGCTCTCCATTACAGCTTTTGGCATTAAATTATGAGAAGCCCCAGAATCATGCATAGCATTATGCAAAATCTTGTCATGAACATTTAAACTCACATAAAAGGGAGGAACAAGTCCCTCTTGATACATACCTTCAATCTTTGGACCAAAAATAAGCTCTGGTTGGTCATCATTAAGATTCACTGTGTCCTCATTTTCCTTTATATGTAAAGCCTTCAAAATTTGGGTCCTATATACATTCCAGGTAGCTAACTCAGTCAGGGGAATAGAGATTTTGATCTTTGAAATTTCCTGCTCTAGGCTGAAAGGAATTTGGTTCTTTGAAGAACTTGTTTCAGCCTTACTAGCTGCTAGTCTATTAGCAACATCAGCTTGTCGATTCATTTTATTTATTTTTGACAAAATTGTCTTAACAGGAGTACTAGCTGAAGTGTTAGTACTACTAAGTTCTGCACTTTGTTTTTCATTGTTTGGAGTGCCTTTTTATTTACCATTATCAGAATTTATAGCCATTGTTTTGTCCTTTTGTTTGACCATTTTAGGCTTGGTTGTAGTGCTGTTGTGTGAAGATTTGACAGAGGTTTTGTGGTTGGGAGTTGGTTGGCTGGTTTTGCTTCTAATTTCATATTCTCTTTGAGACTCTATGATGACATTTTCCATGTCTTGATAATAATTTTCATCATCATCTCTTCTGTCATAATAAGGTGTGTATAGACCTTGTTTTCTATCATAATGAATCTCAAAGTCATCATTATCTACCCCCAGCATGTTGATATCATCTTCCTCTGTTATCTCATTTGTTTCCTCAACCTCACTTACATAGTTTTGATGAAAGGGAGGAGTGATCTATTGGTCCTCTTCCCTAGGTCTGTTTGGAGGTTGGTTCCTTCTAAAATTCTGATTCTGGTTCTGGTTTCTACTTTGAGGAGCAGTTTGGTTTCGACTCACTTGTTCTCTCTCAAGGATGCTCATTTTCTTCATCACCTCCTCCATCATTCTCTCCATCTTTGAGTTGGAAGCAGAAGGTGTGTTTTCCTCTCTAAAAGACACTCTCTTCTCAATTTTCATTCTTGCTCTCTTCTCCATTAAGTTTACTTCCACAGTAAGAGCACCTTTTTGCATCTCTTCAAGAGTTGCAGGATCTCTCTCTCTCTTAGCTGAGAGGCCATATCAGCATCAAACCCTTCATGAAACTTGTTTAAAGATAAGCCTTGTGGAGGTTTTAGATCTGGGGAAAGTTCATTGTACACACTATTTAATCTGGTGCAATAAGCTTGGACACTTTCTCCAGTGTTTCTATGGAGGTTCTTGTAATCAGAAAGGACTTGAAGAGGATTCTTCTTTACTTCCCATTTGTTTAAGAAAGTTTGATGGAAGGCTTGGAGATCATTGATACTATGGGGGGTTAAGCTTTTCAACCATTTTCTTACTTCTTCCCCCAGACTTTGAGCAAATAATCTAAGCTTGACAGAATCATCATCAATTTCATTTCTGTCAAAGAATTCATTCATCTTATCCACATGTTGTGATGTAGCAATAGCATTACTAGCATCATATAATGGAATTTTGGACTGACAGTCCTGTGGGAGATTGACTAATGGTACAGGAAGTACTAAGGGAGCATACCATGTTGCCATGATATGTAGTGGGGGTGGATTCACAAGAGGTGGATTGACAAAAGGAAAAGTGGGCTGAAGTGGAGTGGTTTGGATAGTGGATGTAGGGTGAGAAAAAGTGGATGGACTAGGAGTAGATTGTTGAGCTGATCTTGGGTGAGAGACACCTAAGTTGTGAAGGAAATGTAAATCAGGAGGTGTTGCTTCTCTACTACCAGGATGTTCACTTGTTTCAGGAGATGAAAGTGAAGACTCAGAATCTAACTGATCTAAATCATCAAGAGACCTAGTTCTAAAGGGATTCACTAATTCAACTTGTGATCATTGTAGAGCTGAAAGATTTTCAGGGACTGAATTAGCTCTCAAAGGTGATCTGAAAACAATCGACAATTTTATCTTAGGAGACTTCCTAAGGATACTTTCTGGGTTATCAACTATCTCAGGTGGATGAGGGCCGGGATAGACTCTAGTGTGAATCTTTCTAGGAGCCACTATGATGTGTTTTTCAGACCCAAATAAACAGGAAAATTTCAACCAGGTATGATAGTCTTTGAGAGGTTAACTAATCTATTTACACAAATTTTAATCCTGCAGTCCTCTAACTGAGTTTGAAAGATATTAAAATGATAATGGTTTTTCCCAGTGGAGTCTTAAGGTCTACTTAGGATTGTGGAGTCGCCAAGTGGAAGTTTTTAGCTCCTAAGGAGGTAAAAGGTTTTATGGTCCACCACCATGTTTATTGGATACCAATCTGAAATATTTTTGGTTTTTCTGTGTTATTTTTAGTTGTGTGGTTTCTAAGAGTGTCCTAAATATGCTTCACAACTTAGCTACGGTTATGAGACAAAAAAAATCTACCCTTATGGCTAAGCCAGCTGATCTTTCAAGGTTAGATAAAAAATTATGAGAATCCTAGGGTTTGCCTAGTTTGTCACTGATTCAAACAAGTTTTATCATGATTACCATGTGTTTGGTAGTGCTTGAAAAGGGTGCTTTTACTCACAAAGTTTTATTTAGTTTTTTAAGGGAACCTAAGGCGAAAATTCAACTTCGATCCCTAGCGGAGTCGCCAGAAATGTTAGTTGATGGTGGCTCAGCTGGTTAATATAGCAAATGTTCTTTGAACCAAATTTCTGATATCCTATGATTACCTTAAAATGAAAATTTATTAGAGATTCTGGGCTTGATCCCCAGCAGAGTCGCCAGGAATGTTAGTTCCCTGTAATCAACAAGATTGGCAATAGTCCAACTACAGGGAGAACATCGTTTCAACCACTTTGGGATTCTAGGATCTAGCCCTCCTGAATCCGGAGAGGGATCTCTCCAATAAGTGCAAAGATGGATTTGTCTTTGAAGTCTTGGGTAATGATGTTAGGCTAGTTACGAAGGCCGAGGGTTTGTTTTGTTTTTTGGATGGTTGAGCATGATTAATATTTGACGTGGAGAGTCCTAAATGCAAAGAGTTTCAAAGGTGTGAAGTTTCAAGCAAATAGAACAAGCTTTGGCTAGAAAGATAGATAATTGCAGGTTTTAGTCCATTGGGCTGTGGAGTCATAATAGGGTTTAATTGAAATAGCAAGAGGCAGTATTGGTCCATGGGGCAAGTCATCTATGTCTAAGGATATTTTTAAAGTTTGATTTATGGGATGAAATGATACAACAAGAAGGGGAATTTAAACAGATGAAGAACAAAGAGTAGCCTAAGATTTGGTAAGTGCTTTTAAACTAGCCAGCCTTTGATACACTTTCAATAGAAAACATTTAAAAACAAAGGGAAACTTGAAGGCAACTGTTGGAGTAGAAACTAGCGGGTTGGGCTCACCACAAGTCCTCTCCTAGCTCTGCTTTACTTGGTTACTTTCAAGAAAATCACAAAGATAACACAGAATGGCCTAAGATCTGGTAAGTACTTCTAAACTGGCCAGCTTTTAACACATTCTAAGGGAAACATTCAAACAGTATTTGGTGATAAAAATAGGACCAGGGCACACCATATCTTCCTTAGTTCATCTCTACTTAACATGAAATGAAGTAACATCCAAGAACAATATTCAGCTAAGACAATAAGATGAGGGAACGCAAGAATTCCTATACTTAAACTGAATTAAATCATCCCTAAATAACACATATTGGAAGAAAACATGAAGATAAATATTTTTAGTCAGAGAAGGGTACTGATATACTGTAGGTCCTAACTCTATGCATGTTGTTCTTTATAAGAGAAGATGAACACAGTGAAAATAGAAAAAAAATAACAAGTTACAATGAGAAAAACATCACTGTCAACATAGACCAGGATCCCGTAAATCAGCTTGTATTGATGCTCCAAACCAGTTACAGCTTTAAGTCCAATGCTTTACTTTAGCAATCATCTACACTTCCGAGACTAAATTATCTATCACAAGCAGAGCTTCAAGGGCTAGTGAACACTATTTACAGGTAGAAGTCTCAAGCTCAATTACATTTCAAATTTCAGAAACCAAATCAACCAACCCCTCTCTCATCTTCTGCATTAGTATTTATAGAATAATGAGGAGGTGAGATCTGATAAAAGATCTCCAAAGTTAATTAATACAAATTAATGACTTCTCGACCTTTTGGGGGCTCAATGGAGAAACTTTCATAGATGTCCTCTTTATTAAATGATTTACATAAAGATATAAGCTCGGTGGGAGCTCTTCTTTACTTTTGAGGCTCTGTGTTGTGTAATAGTCACTCTGTTGATATTTTTTACATTAAGTTTATTTGAAAAATTAACTATTTGGCTGCGCCTAAGGCAAATATCTAATCTTGAACAATAACTTCGGCCTCTGTTTGAATGCTTTGAGGCACAGGTGGCACTGTGGTAGCTGGGAGGAATCGATTTGCCTCAGATGTGGCAGTGGAGGCCTTGATGTCTGATGAACCTTTATGATTTATCTTTAAACTGTGTTTTAATAGGGGGATTAGGCTTTGGATAATCCATCTTAGCCATAATCCCCACAGATCTGTCTACAATCTCATGTTCTGGTGCATTCCTGTCTTCGACACTGATACTCTTTGATTTGTGCTTGATTCACTGTGTTTGT
Organism: Pinus albicaulis; assembly: GCA_034641835.2. NCBI lineage: Eukaryota > Viridiplantae > Streptophyta > Pinopsida > Pinales > Pinaceae > Pinus > Pinus albicaulis. The sequence goes on along the minus strand of CM076575.1, from coordinate 1,866,763,439 downwards.
TGGTGTGCAGGGCTGCACAGGAGTTGAGTGGCATCAATGCTTCATGAATCATTGATGAAATGTGGAGTTGAATCCTGAGAATGATTCCCTTTGATGAATCGAAGGCGGGAGGATCGTCACCCTCAGCCTTCGAAATTTTCTTCAATATAGCGGAAAAACCATTTAAACCCTGCAAAATACGAACAACATTATAAAATCCTGCATATATAGGTTTACTGCTTCAGAAGGCACGTGGAGAGAGCATGGCCGTTGGATGGCATCATCCAATGGTCATGATCAATTAGAGGAGGTTAAATGGAAACAGAGGAAGAATTAAATCAAAGTCGTCAATCGCGCAGAGATCAACGGTCGGGAGTAGAGGCGAAAAGTCAAAGAGGATGAGTCATTTTTGGAATAACGGAAAAAATGGGTTAAAACCTTTGTTTTGGACAAAAATGGTCAAAAATCAAGTTGGGGATTAGGACAAACATGGGCTGTCAGATGAGATCGTCCCACGCGATCAACGGCGGAGAACGGGCGTCAATAAACCTTTACAAAATACGACTGGATTTCAAACCTTTAATAAAATCTAGATGGATAAAAACCCCCGGGTCCGAAACGACTGACTGGGCCAGGAATCAGAGAGATCGAGCTTAGGTCGTCGATCTGCAACTCAGATCGACGGTGGAGACACTTTAATGAAACACGTCGTACCTTGGACTATCGCACGGGCTTGATCAGAGTGCGACCATCGTCCGATGAGCAGGTCTCAGATCGGACGGCGGACGCTAATATCATGCCGGGACCATGTCCAATTTTTAATGCACAACGAGAGCAGTATTTGAAATTTTCTCAGGGCCACATGTCGGTCGGTGAATGCCATCACTGCCAAACGGAAAAAACCGCCTCCCTCTCAAGAGCGGTGCGATGAATTGCACCCGATTTTGAATAGTTAATGACCGAAAATATTTTAAACCCAAAAATTTAATATAACAAAGGTTTAGCCGGGAGGTTTATTTTCATGAAATGGATTAGCGCCTGTGCGGGGCCTTTGGGTGCATGGAAGATAATATGACCAGGGAAAATAGAATGAAGGGCTAATCGGCATCGGAGAACTTTGTGAGGCAAAATACTTGTGCACTGTTTTCCTCCGACGCGATAAGCGCCCAAAGGGCTTAGCGCCTGGTTCCAGCACCAGGCCGTATGGTGGGGAATGGTTTTGGACTTAGCCCAAGGGGGCTTAAGTATGTAATAAGAAAATGGGTTTTTTATAGTTTTTCAATGGTTTTCAAAGGAGTTTGAGGTTTTTGATAAGGCAAAGAAGGGGTCTTAAACCTTATCAAAGGGGTTTTGATGAAGGGGAAAAAGGGGAAAAATACGAAAATGAAGGATTTTTTGTGGGAAATAAAGGGATAAAAATGAGGTTAGTCTTGGAAGGGGAAGAGGGAAGATGAGGTTTGTAGTAGTGTTTCTCTTGGAAATTAGGAAAATTTCGAAGTGCACAATGGGCACAACAGTGAAGATTTTGGACAAAGGCATGAGGCCTTCAAGAGTCTTCAAGAGCCAACACTTTTTGCAATAAAATTTGTTCGTTGAAGGCTCCAATAATGATTTAGCCACCTTTTGGTATAACAAATTTCATAGGTGGCTAACAGCACCACAATATACTCTCAGATGTGCTTTGTGACCTCAGAAATGTGTTTTCCACCCAATACGATTACAACAGGATAATTGTGACTTCCATTCAAGTCCTTTATAACTCCATATGGTCTTCATAATTCCAAATCGATACGTGCTTGATTCAAAATTCTGTAATTCTAACTACCTATTTTGTCCTCCATTGTATACATGATTTTATATTTTGAGTCGTTACATGCTTGATTAGGAATTTGGAGAGATGACCTCCTAGCACATTGCATTCACTATATGAAAAATATTTCTATATGGTGAATGAATACGCTTCTCCTTTGGTGGAAGATGATGCCTCTCTCTGGTCATTAGGTGTGAATTAGATACACCTTATGTCATATCATATTGGTTTGTTGTATTTAAATAAAAGTCATTTTCTTGGGCACTGCACAAGATGACCTTAGATGGGGTAAATGTGTATTATGATTAGGTCTAGTGTTGAGGATGTAACTTGAGTGAAAATTTCAGAATTGAGTGCATAGTTTCCCAACTACCATGTCACATTAGAAAACAAATATGCCACCCCATTTCAAAACCTTCAAAATCCAGTATTGGTGTTGATCGGTCACCTCACAGAAGACCTTGCTACACCTTGGAATTTTTTTTTGACAAATGGGATAACACAAAGAATTTTCTTAACCAGAATAGAGAAAAAAAAATACAAAATAGAAGTTTTAATAACTAGGGTGGAAACTTTAACTACCAAAAGTAGTAGGAAAATGGGGTCTCAAAACCCTTAGAGCCTCAAGCTTAGAGAAAACCGAGATAAAATATCGAATCTAATGATGATACAAATGAATTCAACCCTCTTGAATATATATATTTCCTTGAGGGAATTTTCTCATTAATTAATTGAGTGAATTTCACATCAAACCCCAATTTTGGGTTTATTTTCCCAACTACCCAAAAATTTGTACAAAATTTGGGTATTTTTAGGTTTTCCATTTTATCAAGGGATATAGCCTATGATAATCAATAGGATACTTCGTCTCTTGAGAAATTAATTTCTAAGGAACATTAGAGAAAACTTTACACTTTTCACAATGATCATTCAAAGCATAGTAACTAAAAAATAATCATAAACACCAGTTGTAAAAGATAAGCAGTATAGCCTCCATAACAATTCATTAAGGCTTTTTGACCCCAATAATAACAATTCTTCCAATACTGAAAAATATATTCCAAATTATCCCTTGGACATTTCAACAATTACCACTAATATCAATTACTAAATTCTATGACTATTATATAAATTAAATACTCACTACTATTTATCGCTTTATTTTCCTTGTGTTCAACTGGCTCACTATTAAGGAAGCCTACATCAACCTCTCCCTTCTAGATTCCACCTGTGGTTGGGATAACCCTTGTGTTTGTCCTATTGTTTTATTCAATGGATCCTTATTAAAGTGCACTAACTTGTTGTACCTTCCCACTACATCATTAACTTCACAAGGCTTATCTCTAGAATCAATTAGTATTTCACTATTTTATTTCATTGCTCCACGATATACTTTCAAATGTCCTTTATGACCTCACAAATGTGTTTTCCACACAATACGATTACAACAGAATAATTGTGACTTCCCTTCAAGTCCTCTATAGCTCCATATGGTCTCCATAATTCTAAATAGCTATGTGCTTAATTTGAAATTCTGTAATTCTAACTACCTAATGTTTCCTCCACTGTATACATGCTTTTAGATTTTGAGTCACTACATGCTTGATTAGGAATTTTGAGATATGACCTCCTAACGCCTTTCATTCACTATATGCAAAATATTTCTAGATGGTGAATGCACACACTTCTCCTTTGGTGGAAAACGACACTTCTCCTTTGGTGGCAAACAACACTTCTCCTATGGTGGTAGACGATTCCTGTAGAAATTTATTAATACTAATAGTATTACCGGATTCCCCTGATATAAAAAATTAATATTACGTTAAATACATAATCCTTCCACTTAATTCTTTTTGGAAATTAAATCACCAATTGCAAAACACATATGAAGAAAGCAATCACACATAAACACATTTGTTTAACAAGAAAGCTTAAAGCTAAAAACCCCAACTATCATATATTATGTATATCAATGGATCGTGTAATAATATCATACAAAGCTTAGTACATCAAGCTCTTTGTACAATCAACAATCATTACACACTATCATGCAGAAATTTGCATATCTATGCGCCAATTTCTTGCCTCTTGACAACTTGCCTCCACTGCACAATCCCTGTTGAAGAAGATCCCTGAATGAATTCGAATTGGCCTTGTCTTGGCTGCGCAATCCTCATTGGCATCGCCAATGTGTGTCATATGCATAGAATGCATCACTGTAGTCACAACAAATAGTCCATCTCACCCTTTCACCTATCTCTCCACTGGGTCTCCTTTGGGCCGCATACAGTAGTTAGCGCATTTGTGTTGTTCGGTTGCGGGTGAGTCTCTAGTTATGAATTAATTAAATAATTAATTCACTGAACTCTCACTAGTGTATCTTGAGTTATAGCTAGATACAACTAGCACAATTGAGTTTAACTCACTTAACTGAGTTAAACTAAATAACAACTCCCATAGCTACTCTTCCAATTCTGTCACAACTCTGCCACTTCAGGTCTAACTAAGACCCCCATGCATGAGTCACTAACCACCCTAGGAATTGCATAATTCCTTCAGCCCACTGATGTGCCACATATGTTCACTAAAATAAAGTGCTCCAAGAGAATAAGTTAATATTTAGAGTCGGATTATTATTAAGGGCTAATAATAATCGACATGCATCTATTTTTAGATTGACGATCTATAAATAGACTTCGCCCAATATTCTAAAAATAGAATCTCATATATTTTTCACATTTGACCAACCATCTACAAATAGCATCCTGCAACTTATAGAATATGCTCACCATGTCTAAAAATAGACATACACCTAAAAATAGCCTACAGGCCCCACTTAATGAAGGTGCTTAATTTTCACTAAGCTCATCATTTCGTTGAATCTCAACACTCCCTCTCAAGAATATAGGGATTATCCTTCACCCCAATCCTGCCTCTATGGTATTCGAATTTTCTCCTGTTGAGCGCCTTCGTTAGAATATCTGCATCTTAATCTTCAGTAGGAATGTACCGAAGCAACACGATTTTCTACTACACAAAATCTCTTATATGATGATCCGGGATATATATATGGTTAGATATATCATGAAACACAAGATTAATCAAGAATTTACTACAACTCTGATTATCACAAAGTATCACTGAGGATCTAAATGAGAACTGAACAAACCAACCAGGATCTTCCTCATCCAGATAGCCTCACATGTAGCTTGACTTGCTGCCGTGTATTATGCTTCCGCTGAACTGAGTGCCACGGATCTTTGTTTCCTGTTGTACCAAGAAATTGTTGTAGATCCGATAATGAAAACCCCTCCTGATGTGCTCTTTCTGTCCGTTGGGATTCCTGCCGAATCTACACCCATGAAGCCATGCAACTTCACCTCATCTGTCTGTCTATACCATAAACCATACTCACATGTGCCCGTGAGATATCTCAGGACATGCTTGACTACCTTCCAAAAGAGCTTTGTAGGCTTAACCATCGCTTGACTAAGTTGGTTCACCGCATAGCATATGTCCGATATTTTATTAACTAAATACATGAACGAACCCACCAACTATTGATAAACAGTAGCATCCACTACCTCTGCCGATGTAGCATCTTATTTCCTCCAATTTCCTGGAAGAGGAGTATCCATGGGCTTGTATTCCTCCATGTGAAACTTACCAAGTATCTCCCAAGCATACTTTCCTTGAGACATAAATAGTTCACCTTGTCACTGCCATATTTCCAATCCAAGGAAATAATGAAGGAGGCCCAAATCCTTCATCTCAAACTCCTTTACAAGATCTTCCTGGCATGAGTGTATCAACTGCTCATCACCTGTTAGTATTAAATCATCAACATAAAGAACAATGATTAAAATTTTACCTTCCACCATAATTTTGTATAGGTTTTCATCCACCTCACTCTTGGTGAAGAAAAGTCCAGTGAAATAGCTGTCGATCTATGTGTACTAAGCACGAGGTGCTTGCTTCAGCCCATACAACATTCTTTTGAGTCTACACACATGCGACTCGCTGCTGAAGATCTCAAATCCTTCAGGATGCTCAATGTATGCTTCTTCCTCAATGATCCCATTAAGGAACACAATCTTCACATCCATTTGATGAATGTGCCAACCCATCTACGTTGAGAGAGAAAGGATGGTCCTTATCGAATAATACCATGCGACAAGTGCAAACGTTTCTTCATAATCAATCCCCTCGATCTCTGAGAATCCTCGGGAAAAAAATATTGCCTTATACTTCTCCATGGTCCCATCAACAGCTTCCTTTACCTTGTAGATCCACCCAATAAGTCCTCAGATCGAATCAAATCAACCTATAGAGGATTTTCCTACGAGACAAATTGATAATTTTCGAATTTGACAGGTCTGACTTGCACAGTCTGAAGGACCTGGACTGACCCTTCCCCTCTCTCTGCACCTGTGCTCGACCCTCTCCCACTTATGCACAAGCCAACACAAAGTGAAACCGAGGTTTTGTGACTCCTCCTCTCCCCACCCTCTCTATCTATTATGGTTCTACAAACTTTTCATTCGTAGATATTGAAGATTCATTCTTTTAACTAGAGCCTTCTATGAAATCTGGAAGGTTCTTTATTTGGATTCGAAATGACAAGAAACGTAGTTGTTATTGTCTATCGTAATGGTGTAGCAATAACCGAATCAAATCAATATTCATATGCAGTCAAGGTTGGCTTGGCTCAAATGCTTAGAAGGGGTTTTATCATGGACATTGTCAACGTTGAATAGGCTATGATAGCTGAAAAAGCTGGGAATGTTGTTGTGATGAAGAAATAGTCACAACGGAGGGAGGGGGGAGGAGGGAGCAGTGGAGGGAGGGCAGAGGAGAGAGCGAGGGTGCCGAGGGGCGGAGTTGAGTCAATATGAGGCCATGACAAGGTGATGTGAGGGAGAGGGAACGCACAAGGGGAGGAGGGAGAGTGAGTTGAGGGAGAAAAGGGAGCAGAGCTAATGGAGGAGCACTGTTGGAGTTGAAGGGGCTGAGCGTGCAGAGGTGGGAGCGAGGTTGGAGCAGGTTTGGAGAGACTGTCGGGCAGTCACGGTGTTTAGAGGAAGCATGCAGTGGGAGGAGACACCAACATTCAATTTGGAGGTGTTTATGTTGTTGGCTTAGGCACAGCCTAGTCTTTGAATGCAAAGATCTTGTTCAACAATAGTGCCAAGAGCCATGGTTTCATGGTCATATATCCATAAATGAATGCACATAATAACTCCCACAAAAGGTTCAATGCATCTCACGCATCTTACGCTGGTGAAGATTCAATGCCCATATAGACTGACAACATTTTTCTCTACAATTGTAAAACAATCAAGTAAACAGTCAGAGGATATTCCCTTTGCAGAGTTAGTAAAATTCTCAATAAGGTGACAGTTTTAATTAGGAGAAAGGAAAAAATGGCATGAGAGGATGAAAAACCTTTTGGGCAGCAAAATTTAATTTGTAAAATCCAAAATAGGCAGGTAATGGCAAACAATAGTTTCTGAGGAAAAACTTATTGTCAGAGAGTGTAACAAAACAATATTCACTGGGATCCAAAGAAGAGAACAAATTTAATAGTCAGGGAAAGCCACACATCATGGCTCCAATACCATGTTAAACACACACATAATGGACAGAAAATGGATGAGAAAGATAATTGTGTGGTCTTCTTCTTCTTTAGTGTTCTTCTTCTTTTTCTTCTTCTTCTTGATCTTTAGTGTTCTTAATGTCCTTGATACCTTATCCACTTCTCTTTTAGCGTCCTTGACCGCCATCGCGAGCTTCTATGTCTTTTCATCCGGCACTACCTCGGCTTGAATCTGCAAATTAGGAAGTTCACACTAGGCTCATCATGCTTAAAACAGGTCTTATTCTCAGCTAGTCATGATAGCCACTCGTGCAGCTTGTTAGCAAATGATGAGAAAAATATCTTGTGCTGATCTGTAAAATTATACATTTATAACCACTTCTCAGTTGACAGGTGTGGATTTATGTTTTCTTGTACAACAAATTCTCTCTCTTTTAGAGATACCCAATCTTGAATTTATTTTGTGGCCGAATGCCGCATCCACATATACCTCGGTCTTCAGATCCTGGTCCTAGAAACAAAACCATTTGTTGGCTTGATGGGTTCCTAGGCCTAGGTTCATAGATGGCTTCACAAACCAACAAAAACCTCTATTACCGGCCCTTTCAGCAATGATTTTTTGCACAAATCGAAGTCTCATAGATGTTAGGGGATGCTAGAACCAGGTTTCTGCATCCAGGGGGACTATGGAGTGTGGCTTTAGGGCTTATCCTTACTGTAGACTTATTCAGAGCTTCTTACAACCAATATTATGAACATATAGACATTTTTCAACAAATATACTTAACTAATTTGGAGATTTCTCTTTTCTAATTTAACATGCATTAATCATCATAATAAACTCGATCCAAGTCTTCGCGATGCAATTATAGATGATAAAAAAATCGGATATTGCACAGATAATCAGAAAACGTACACAATGAAATCATACAATTAAAATACTCTGATATGTCTTCAAAGTCTTCTTTTATTAGCTCATATCTTCTCAATACATCACTTCTTTCCCTGCGCACACAACTACGGGGGTTTGTGCACTCAGATGTAGACTTCCTAAGGTCTCCACACACACAGCTGTAGGAGCCTTCTCTTTTGCAAAAAACAACAGAATACAAACTTAATTCAAATATAACATGAAATCTATATGCATTCTATCATTAAAATTGATATCCAAGAGATATCCCTAGACTCATTATATAGTCTTTCTTTTTAAAATACCATGGTCTGAAAACCATGGGTGGAGCTCAACGTATAAAAAATTATCCCATTCCTTTACAAAACAATAGTCGTTCACCTGCCCCAAAGCCATTTTACTCTTAAAAATCTGTGTGCAATGCGCTCCACTCCTCAAAATAAATACTCTTTACTAAAACTTTAGACATAGGGGTACCCTGTCCAACACATATCGGTGTGCAGCACCAAGCGAGGAGATTTCGAGGAAATCCATTTCCTCTTGGATGTATCTGTGCAGAAAAATGTGGTACTTAAGCACCAAATGTTTCTCTTAATCTTTGATACCCAACTTTGTGCATCGAGTATGGAATAGATTCACCATCTCACACACATATTGATCCCTTTGCTGCTGTAGCATAGTCCATTATATGTAATTTTCCTCATAGATTCCCACATGGTATTATTGTTCATTGATGGTGCCTTGGAAATAATTCCAAGTGGGTCCAGTCAAGAATAGGTAAGATCCCCCCTAATCCTTTTTCAAATAGTAGGTTTACCACTAGTCCTTGACATGGGGGGCGGCTTTGAGGAGTGCAAAAGTAATCTTTTCCCTATTTAAAAAATCCTGAACCAAAAAAAATATCCTTCTAATATATTCAACCATATATCTACTGTTTCTTCATCTATTTGGCCCTAAAATATGGTAAGGTTGAAGTTAACTTGTACCTTAAAAGGAGTGGCACCTCCAGAGTGGTTGCCGGATGAATATGTGTCATCGGTGGGTAGCCATCGAAGGATATGGGAAAATTTATCCATCATCACGTTCCTATGTTTCTCGAGGTCCTGCTCAAGAAACATTTTGATAGGATATCCTGCTCCCTCATCTTTATTTTCCTCCACCATGGGAGTTCGTCGAGGTTTGCGAGGCTGATCTTGCAAAGGTTCAACCAAATCAAGCCCTAAGTCCTTATACCCTGACCTCATTGGGGACATGCAAAAAAATATCGAGAAAGAGATGACCACTCTGATACCACTAATCCATATTTACGCAGGAACACAATGAAATACAGAAATAATCATAAATGTAGAGATGCATCAGAGAATGTACTTCAATTCATTAATACCAAATAAATGAAATAATCTTATGGACATAATGGAAATAAACTAGCTCGGGTGATGGTAACTTATCTCTTAGAAGATATGTGGTTTCTACATGCCTCTGGACAGTGTTACAATGAGGCTCAAGGGACTTTTTATTATTTAACAACTTGGGAAAACCATAAACAACCAAAACCATAACCCTAAGAGATGGAACACCAAGCGTTTGTGGGCCCCATTGGGGTTAGTTTGGCAGCCAACTTACTAGGTTCGTAACCTAGTCATATTATCTCCATTTGGTGCATATGATATATCATCTAAAATATCTCTCCAAGTACTACATGATTTTCCGAGGACCATGCCTATGGAAATGAGACCGGTGTGGACCTCACAAAAACACCGATTAGGGATTAAAAAATTGTTCAAAATTTTAGGACCTAAAAAACTACTAAAAATAGTAAATTCTGCTATAAACAAGGAAATTGATGAAAGCGACTGGAGGTCTAGGTGGAACAGGTGGGTGGCCACCAATATCCACTTGGATCATTATTGTTATGAGTTTTTAAACTGGGATTTAGTTTTCCTGTGACAGTAGACCCTCAATAAGCATAGTTATTTATAGTACTATATATTAGGATCAATAAATAAACCTATAAGGGTTTTATTGTTTTTCTATGAAGTTGGATCTCAGGAATCGACAAGGTAATTTGTTGTTGTAGACTTGTAAGAACTCATTTTTAGAGATTTGAGGTCATTTAGTAAGCTTCATCCTATGAATTTTTGGACTATAAATCTCCTAATTATATTTTCTATTGGTTCTCCCACTTTACCTCCTTGAATCATCATCTCATCATCAAACCTTTGTTGGAAACCAAGACAATAATAAGAGGGGGGGGGGCCGGGACGGGTGTATCAATATTGTAACAATTTACCAATTAAAAGTTATTTTCACAATAAGACAGTAAAAACCACTTTCAACAATAAGAAAAAATTTCAGTAATCAATAGAATCATGCAAAGAATATATAACTTCACAACTTCTTCTCCATTTTCTTAAGAGGGAAAGCTACAACTTGAAATTACAAAGTTTTGGCTATGAACAGAACGAAGCTACAACAACCTAATTTTTCCAAATACAACTGAATGGAGCTACAATCCCAACTATTCTCCAGCACCCACTAAAAGGAGCACCAACCCCTAATCTACAAGCTACAACTTGATTTTGACAATCATTTTTCCATTGTTCATCCATTTTCACACTAGGATCAATGATTTCCTTCTCTACTTCCAAAAAAACTTAAATTTTGGTCATCACTTCAAAAAAACACCTAAAATAATCTTTGATTACAAAAAACACCATATCAACACCTCGTTGCAACAAAATATTTGTCTCAAAAACATTGTATATTGATTATTCTTTATCAGGGCTTATTTTACAGTTTTTTTGATGCTTTCATGCTTCTCTATTTTTTCCTTTGTCCTATTCATCTCAGTCTTTACAGACTATATTTTTTGTTTTGGGCTACATCTCTAGGTCTAACTTAACTTCACTACCTTTTATGCCACTTAAAATGAGCTTTTCTACTAATTTTATGCATTATATCTCTCCATAAAATTTAAAATTTCACCTAGTAATTGTATCTATAGTCAATTATGGCTTAATTTTCAAGACTAGAGTTAAACTAGCAGTTTCGTTGTTTCTCCCTTTAAGCCCCTTTTGCTCGGCCCTTTTCCTATTTTCTTCCATAGGACCAATCTCTACGACCATGACCTAAGCTATTGGGTGCTTATCCCCTTTTGAACCTTATCCGGGCCTTTTTGTTTTTGTTAACAACTTCGAGACGTTGGTCACACCTCTTCTAGAGGGGACAAAAGATAAGCCCATAGGATAGCACTCCAAATCCTAACTCTTCTATTTAATTCAATTCTTAAAAATTTATGAGATTCTGGGATCCGGGGTTACACCACTATCTATTTCTCGTTGTGCCCCTTGTCCTCCACTACTACATGGAACCTGTGTCTAGTGATAAGGTCAAAGTTTCCTTTTAACTCGTTGCATTCCCCTATGCCTCATTATTGAAAATTTGGGACTCCATTGACTGGATGATTTGGATGGTAGGGTCTGCCTAATGCTTTGTTTATTCATTTTCGTTTTTTACACTACCATCATTTCCCATTACTCTATAACCCGAAACCACCGAAAAATTCCAAAAATTTAATATTCCTGAATGATCCATCTAGGATGTCATCACCCCTGACACATGTCAACCTATGAGTGGTGACACTTTTCACCTAGAAAAGGGCCACTTGGGTGCCCAAAAATGCCATATTTTCATGTCACATGTCCACCTCCTATTGGCTGATATTGACATCATCCTCTTGTGTTTTCCGAGTCAATCTCATGCTTTCACATGTCATCTTGTAGGAGAGAGAAAAATGTCTAGACTTTTGGTTTTGTGACCAGTTTCTTCATTAATTAATTCATTATTATTATTATTATTCTTTTTTTTAAACTGTCAAGTTCAAGCATTTCTCTCCTCGACACCACTCCTGAGAAAATTGTGGTTTTTGGAGGGGTGACCCTGAGGTAGCTCTTATTCCTTTATCTACTTGATTGACAGAGCAAGAAATACTCCGTGTGACCACTACTTATCTCTAAAGGGTCATCTCAGGTGTCGTCAGATAGCTGCCACATGGCCTTTAGCCCATATAGCCTCAGAGCTGAAGCTTTTTCTCCATATGGGCCTATCCCATGACCATTAGCTGGGCACTAAGGATATATTCCCTTCAAGGTATTATGAGGGGCCTTATTTCCTTTTATAATTTATTTTTCTCCCTTGGTCTCATTTCTATGTGAAATGAAAAAACACTAAAATACCAACTAAATCCCCTATCCCGACACTTTTCTAAAATTATAACTATAACACGTTACGAGATTTAGGGTTCTACGATGTAGCCCCACCTTAATACACTATGTTTTTGTGATAAAATATAACCTTACAAGTTTCAACCTTTTGGGCTCCTTCTCCTCATCTATTTCCACCATGTTATGATAATTCGGGGTTTCCGGCTTCTAAGATTTTGACTTTTTCATGCCTAACTTTGACTGGCTCTAACTTTTTATCTAGGAGTCCATTTGCCGATTTCATTATATTGTTGGAAATATATTTCAATGTACATTCAACTTGAGTGGGTCCAATGTACCCTTTTATATCATCTGCTGCATAAAAAAATGGATTCAAACTATCTAGTGTTATTTTCACCTAGAACTTTCTTCTTATGCTTGTAACTTTCTCTTCTCAGACACTTGAGCTACATGTTTACACCATTTTCAACTATCTGATTAATGGTCACCTTATTGACATCAGGGACTATCCTATTGACATCAATGACAAGAAATTTCCAACAATAACCCCCTTTGGTATTGATGGCAACACCAAGACATCCTTTAGGAGATCAAACTCTATTTGAGTGTTGCTCCCCCTGTGATGTACTTCTTTTATACTTTGTTCATTATTTTGTTGTTTTTTCTTCTAAAAATTATTATATCTCCCCTTATTTGTTTTTTTGTTTGATCACCAATATCACTCTCCCTTTGACATCAATGGAAAAGAGATTAACATGCTCCCCTCTTCACCATACACCTTTTTTCAATAATCATTCTCTATCATGTGAATCATGTGGACTTGGAAACTTCATCTTGATATGTTAAAAATAAAATAGTTGGATTTCTTCCTCTTTAAGGAAGAGTTAGTGAGGGGAGGAAATAGGAATAACTCCAAATATTTTCCATAAATACTCAAATTGTTCTCTAGGGAGTGGATTTGTAAAATTATCAACAACTTGTTCTTTTGTGGGAACATACTCGAGCTTCACGATATGGGCTACAACATGCTCTCTAAAGAAATGATACTAGATGGGGATATGCTTGGTCTTAGAGTGAAATACTAGATTCCTTGACATGTTGATTTCACTTGTGTTGTCAAAAATAATGGGGATCGATTGATCATGGAACACTTGTACATATTGCAAATTTTGCTTCATCCATAGAAGTTGAGTACAACAGGATGTTGCTACAATATATTCCGCTTCAACTATAGATAAGGAAATATCAGCTTTCTTCTTTCTTAACCATGAGACTAGATAGTATCGAATAAATAAAGCACCACCACTTGTGCTCTTTATATCATCGACATCACATGTCCAATCAGCATAAATAAAATCAATAAATGAACAATATTTACCTCTTGGGTACCACAGTCCATTGTTGCTCTGAGATATTTGAGAATTATTTTGGCTGCAAGGAGATGACTTTGTCTAGGAGTTGCTTGAAATATTCAAACTATTGAAACAACTTTCATGATGTCTAGCCTTGAAGCTTTCAATATAAGATGTTTCCAATGATGGATCTATATAGAGTATGTTCCACTGTTGGATATTCATCCAACTTGCTAACCTTGCAACCTATTGCCATTGGAGTGCTCACTAAAGAGCATTCTTTTACGCCAAATTTATTCAACATTTCTTTGAGATACTTTCCTTGAGATATAAAAATGCCATTATGGGTCTGTGTTATCTTTAATCCAAGGAAATCTGATATCTTTCCAAGCATTTACATCTCAAATTGTGCCTTCATATCACCTACAAAACCATTTTTCAACAAATCTGAATTACTTGCAAAGATTATATCATAAACATATACCACCACCACAATGATTTTATCATCGTTTTCTTTGACATAGAGATTTTTGTTAGTTGCTCCTATTTTAACTCCATACTTGAGTAGGTAGCTATATATATTTGAATACAAAGGCCTAGGGACTTGCTTGAGGCCATAAAATTCCTTCTTAAGTCTGAAAACATAGTTTGGTTTCTATTTCAAATGAAAACATTTTGGTTGCTCTATATAAATTTCCTCTTGTAGCTCTCCATTAAGGAAAGTAGATTTTACATCCATTTGATAATTTTGAAATTTTTAAACAAGAAAATGCCAAAATAATTCTAATTGATTCTAATCTAGAAAGAGGAGAAAATTTTTCATCATAGTCTAATCCCTTTATTTGATCATAGCCTTTACACACTAACATGTCCTTGTTTATCATCACTTATCCATGATCATTCAACTTATTCCTAAATAACCACTTTGTTCCAATAACATTCTTGTTTTCAGGTCTTGGAACAAATTCCCAAGTCTCAATTTTATCTATCTAGTATAATTATTCATTCACGGACTTTAGCCAATGTTCATGACTTGATTGAACAATAGCATTTGGTTCCTCTATGGAAAACATTGCAACATGTGCCCGTGTGAGAGAATCCTCTAACCTCCTTCTCGTTTGGACTCCATAATTTAATTCACCAACAATACGATCAACCAGATGGTGTTTTTATACATACCTTGAGGGACATCTAGCGTAAGGACTAGAGGGATCTTCCTCACTTTCTTTTGAATCTATGTCATCATTCTCATCACCAATGCTTACTAGTTCATCAACGCTATATTTTTCGAGTTCTTTCACTTCTTGATCATCGTGCACATATACCTTTACATCGATGCATTTAATGATTCTCTTGTTGAATTTATTGTAACACATGTATCCTTTTTTATTCTTTGAATAAACCATAAATATTCCTTCATCAACTCTACCATTGACTTTCCCAAGTTTCTAGTCGTTTCTCTTGATCTAACATATGTTGCCAAACATTTGAAGTATTTGACTATTGTTGGTCTACCACACGACAAATAATAAGGATTTTTGTCACTATTTGGTGGAAACTGAGCTTTGTTGAGGATGAACATTGTTGTATGAATTTCCTCTACCCAAATCCTTTATTGAATATTATTTTTTGACATCATAGCTCTGGCTAATTGTTGCACTGAATTGTTTTCTCTCTCTGCAACACCATTTTGTTGGGGATTCTTTGCTATGGTAAACTGCCTTTTGATTCCATTAAATTTACATAATTAATCAAATTATTATGACGTGAACTCACCTCCAATTTCAGACCTTATGCTTTTGATTTTGTAATCAGTTTTGCTCTCAATCATGGATTTGAATTCTTTTAACTACTCAAAATCTACAGATCTTCCCTTGAGGAAGCAAACCCATACCATTCTACTGAAATCATCAATTATTAGCATGAAGTATATCTTATCTATGGGTGACTGATTTATGGATGGTCCATATAAATCCATGTGTACCAGCTACAATGGTTTTGTGGGATATTTTTCCTTTTCCTTGAACTAAACTCGAGCTTTCTTTCCTAGCTGACAAGATTTGAAAATAATGTTCTCTATTTTTGAAATCCTAGGCAGGTCCTTGACTGTGTTTTTCTTTCTAAGCTTGAAAATCTGATCAAATTTTAGATATCCAAGCTTTATGTGCCACAACCATCTCTCATATGTCTTTGATAAGAAACACCTTTCATTCTTTTCCTTCAACAAATAGACATTGTTTTCTATTCTTACAGCCTCATCAACTATTTATCATATACCTTAAGCCTTGATTTGACAATTTGTAGCTCTGAAAATCACATAATAGCCTTGATCACACATCTGAGACACACTTAACAAATTATGTTTCATCCCATCAACATATAACACATTATTATCTTTACCTTTTCCATTTGATAAGCTAACCACTCCTTTTGCAGTTATTTTTCCTGGAGCATTATTGCCAAAAGTCACATTACCTTTGTCTATAGGCTTCCAAGTGACAAACTCACTTCTATCTCCTTTCATGTGCCTAGAAAAACCACATTCCACATACCAATGGCTCCCACCATTTTGAGCATACAAATAAATATCACATTGCTCTGATTTCTCTTTCTATTTCCACACTTTGGGTTGCTATTCAATTTTCTCAATAATTAGCTCTGTCTTCGTTTCTTTAAGCCTGAAATCAACTACTATATGCCCAAAATTTTGGAACTTAAAGCATTATACCTTATCATTCATAGGAGAAAAATAATTTATATACCTAGGTCTGCTTCTTCCCTGCTAAAATATTTTCTCGGCTCTGATTTGTCTGTATGATAAATGAACTATGCAGTTTGTAACTTTTTGGCCATAATTGGTGCATTTAAAACAATACCTTGGGAGTATATAATTTTCTTTTGATCATTTCCTTCTGCAATGAGTAGAATTTTGGGAAGTTCGAATAACATGGACAACGTGCTCCTTTTTTTTCTTCTGTTGACTTTTCTCAAACTGTTTATTGTCTTCTAGCTACTATGTGGACTCTTCTTTTGCTAGGGGAACAAAGTTGATTGTCTTTTTACTTTTCAATTAAGCTTCTAAGCTTGATTAAGCATCAAAACCAAGACCAGTTTGGTCTCTTGAGATGCGTTGAGCCTCCAAGATTTCATTATTTTTTTTCACTTTGTTGAATTTATAATTGAAGCTGACCTATGTTTTAGTCTTTTCAAGCTCCTTCCTTAACAACAAAATTTCACCTTCCCGCTTCTCACATATTTTATCCTCCTCAATCAACTGTTGGTTCATGGTTTCTTAGATTTTCTTACCTTCTTATAACTACATAATTAATGGATCAACAACCTCAACCTTTTACTTATCAAAGATTCTTTCTAGGTTTTGTTTTCTTTCTCATCCTCTTTATCTCCTCAAGTGCACTTACAAGTTCTCATTCAAGATCAACTTATCCTTAATCATCATCAAAGTCAATGGCCTCAACTTGAGGATTTTAAATTACCATCAACATGAATTCCTTAGGGATTTCATCATCATTTTTCTCATATGAGGATTGGTTGGGATCACTTTTAGAGGAACTCTCATCTTGATCATATAAACCTTTCTTGTTAACCTTATTTTTTCCTTTAGAACCTTCTTAATTTTTTCTTTAGGATCATAATTCTTTTTCTTGTTTTTAGGAAACTTTGATGCATAATGACCAAATTGACCGCAGTTAAAACATTTAAATGGAAACTTACCTTTATACTTGCCTCATTCTCTCTTGAACCTCCTCATAAAATTAGCTTCTTCTTCATCAGATTAATTTCATGTGCCAACATGCTCATCCTTGCACTTCTTTCTTCTTTGAATACTGATTCTTTTGCTGTAGAATTTCCTTTATAACTCCTCATCTCATAGGGACTTAGTATTCCAAGGAGTAGATCTAGAGTGATTTTTCTCATATTTTCCATTTCTTCAATGGCTGGCTCTTTGGGATTAAACCTATCAAGAAGACATCTCAATGCTTTTTGAAATACTACATCTTCATCTAGCTTCTCATCAAGCCCTCTTATGCTGTTCACAACTTCATCAACTATTTTTAAATACTTTGCAATATTTTCATCATCATGTAGGCTCAATGATTCAAATTTGGTCCTAAAACCTTTGATTTTATATTTCTTTACCTTGTTGTCTCCTTCATAGAAGTTTCTCATCTTGTCCCAAATTGCTTTGGTATATTTTCAATCCATCACCTTGACAAGTTTTGATTCAGGTATGCTAGCAAGCAGGGAATACATTACTTCAACATTGTATGTGAACTACAGCTTCTGACCTTTAGTTAGCAATGTTGGGGGTCTTTGATGTTATTATTCCACAAAATCCCATACATCAACTCCAAGTGATGAAATATACATCTTCATCCTCACTTTACAAAACAAATAATTTTTTCCAATAAACATAGGTTCCTTGTTGGTAAATCTTGCTTCCTCGTTCACTATGGTTGTTGGTATTTCTTCCATATGTTAGAATGATCAAAAGTAATGGCTCTAATACTAATTATTGGAAACCAGGAAAATATTGAGAGAGAGCGGGGGTGGGGGATGAATCAATATTGTAATAATTTACTAATTAAAATTTATTTTCACAATAAGACAGTAAAAATTGCTTTAAGAAATATGAAACAATTTTAGTAGTCAATGAAATCATGAAAAGAATAGATGACTTCAGAACTACTCCATTTTATTAATAGGGCAAGCTACAACTTGAAGTTACAAAGTTCTCGTTACAACCAGCAGGAAGCTACAATGCCTTGATTTTGAAAGGTACAAGTGAATGGAGCTACAACCCCAACTACTCTCCAACACCCACTGGAAGGAGCATGAACCCCTAATCAGTAAGCTACAACTTGCTTTCGACACTCATTGTTCCATTTTTCATCCATTTTCACACTAGGATCAATGACTGCCTTCTTTGCTTTCAAAAACTTTTAAATATTTATCACCACTTCAGAAAAACACCTAAAAAAATATATGATTACTGAAAACACCATACCAACACCTCGCTCCAACAAAATATCCATCTCAAAAATATTTTATATTGATTCTTCTTGATCGGGCCTTCTTTTATAGTTTCTTTGATTGCTTGCATGCTTCTTTATTTTTTCCTTTTTCATGTTCATCTCAGTCTTTCTGTATTGTGTTTGTTGTTATGGGCTTCATCTCTAGGTCTAACTGTACATCACTCCCTTTCTTTCACTTAAACTGATATTTTCTTCTAATTATATGCATTTTGGCACTTTATAGAATTTAATAGTTTGCCTGCTAATTTTATCTATAGTCAATTTTTGCTTAACTCCCAAGATTGCAATAAAAGTAGAAATTATGTTGTCTCTACCTTTAAGCCCATTTTTCTTAGCCCCTTTTTTCTATGCGACCACAACCTAGGATTTTGGGTGCTTAGCCATTTTTTATCCCTACGCGTGCCTTTTTTCTTTGTTAACAACTTTGAACCATTGGTCACACCTCTATCCGAGGCAACCAAATATCAACCCATAGGCTATATCTCATGATCCTGACTGAGCCCCTCATCCTCCACTGTTGAATGGAACTTGTGTCCAATGCTATGGTCGAAGCTCCATTTTAACTCAGCGCATCCCTTTGTGCCTCATTATTGAATTTCCAGGGCTCCTTCCACCCAGATAAACAGGAAGGTAGGGTCTTCCTGAACCTCTTTTCATTGGCTTTCACTCTGTCCAATGCCACCGTGTCCTAGTACTGTACAACCTGGAACCATTGTAAAATGCCGAAAAATGAATCTTCTAGGTTGAGCCCTCCAGGATGATGTCACCCTTTCCATGTGTAGACCTTTGAGTGATGCCATTTGTCACTAGGAAAGGGCCACCTGGGTGCCCAAAAACGCCACATTTAATGCCACATGTCCACCTACTATTGGTTGATACTAACACCATCCTCTAAAGTATTCCAATACAATCTCGTGCTTCCACTTGTCCTGCTAGAGAAGAGAGAAAAAGGTTTCTGTAATTTTGGTTTTGCGACTAATTTCTTCTTCTTCTTCTATTTTTTTTTTCTTCCCGAAAATTGTTAGGTTTAAGCACTTTTCTCCTTGACACCACTCCTGAGATGATTGTGTTTTTGGGAGGGGTGACATTAGGTAGATCTTATCCATTTATCTACACTATCGAGAGAGTAATAAGCCACTCCCCGTTACCACTACTTCTCTCTAAAGGGTCGTCTTAAGTGATATCAGATAGCCGCCACATGGCCTTTACCCCTTTAGCTCCAAAGATGAAGTTTTTCCTCGATATGACTTGGTCCTGTGACTTTCAGCTCGACATTGAGGAGCTAAGCCATTCAATGTCCTGTCAGGGGGCCTTATTTCCATTTATAATTCGTTTTGTGCACTTGGTCTCATTTTTGTGTGAAATAACCAATTACCAAACTACCACCCAATGCCCCTATCCCAACACTTTTCTAAAATTATAATTATAAAAAGTTATTGGACCCAGGGTTCCGGGGTGTCGCCCCACCTTAATACACTCCATTTTTGTGATAAAAAAGAACCTTATGGGTTTCAACCTTCCCAGGTCCTTCTCCTTGCTTATTTCCACCATGTTATGGGATTTTTCAGTTCTCAAGTTTCGGGCTTCTGAGGTTTTGAATTTTGTAGGCCTAACTTTGAATGCCTCTAAATTTTGATCCAGGAGTGGATTTGAATACTTCCTTATACTGTTGGAAAAATATTTCAGAGTAATTTCGATTGAGTGGGTCCCATTTCGCCTTTCAACTCACGTTCTACATAAAAAAATGGCTTCAAACTATCTGCTATTATTTTCACCCGAACCTTTGTTCTCGTTCCTCGAACCTGCTCTTCCAAGACACTTGAGCTACATGTTGACACTAGTTTCAACCATTCACTTTAGGGTCACCCTGTTGACATCAGGGAATATCCTGTTGAAATCAATGGCAACATATTTCCAACAACCTTTTAGCTTGTTAATCAAAACTCAAAATGAGTTTCATTTGATGTTGATATATCAAAAATTTTGGTTGTATGATAGTGGAAAGGAATCATGTTTTTTCCGTAATGCATTGTACAAACCATTTTGCATTCTTTATTTCCCCTTTTTTCTTGCTTAAAACTCTCATAAACTATGAAGCTTTCTATTTAGTATTACATTTAACTTTCATTTTATTTTATTGTTATTAATTACTTTCTCATCTTGTCCCAGATTGATTTGGTATATTTGCAATCCATCACCTTGACAAGTTTTGATTCAAGTATGCTAGCAAGTAGGGAATACATTACTTCAACATTTTATGTGAACTACAGCTTCTGACCTTTGGTTAGCAACGTTGGGGTCTTTGATGTTATTCTTCCACAAAATCCCATACATCAACTCCAAGTGATTAAACATACATACTCATCCTTACTTTACAAAACACATAATTTGTTCCACTAAACATAGGTACCTTGTTGGTAAATCTTGCTTCCTCGTTTGCCATGGTTGTTTGTATTTATTCCATATGTTAGAATGATCAAAAGTAATGGCTCTAATACTAATTATTGGAAACTAGGAAAATATTGAGAGAGGAGGGGGGGGGGGGGGCAGGGGGGGGTGGGGGATGAATCGATATTGTAATAATTTACCAATTAAAATTTATTTTCACAATAAGACAGTAAAAAACGCTTTAAGTAATATGCAATAATTTCAATAATCAATAAAATCATGAAAAGAATGGATGACTTCAGAACTAATCCATTTTATTAATAGGGCAAGCTACAACTTGAAGTTACAAAGTTCTTGTTACAACCAGCAGGAAGCTACAACGCCTTGATTTTGAAAGGTACAAGTGAATGGAGCTACAACCCCAACTATTCTCCAACACCCACTGGAAGGAGCATGAACCCCTAATCAGCAAGCTACAACTTGCTTTCGACACTCATTGTTCCATCTTTCATCCATTTTCACACTAGGATCAATGACTGCCTTCTCTGCTTTCAAAAACACTTAAATATTTATCACCACTTAAGAAAAACACCTGTAAAAATATATGATTACTGAAAACACCATACCAATACCTCGCTCCAACAAAATATCCATCTCAAAAATAGTTTATATTGATTCTTCTTGATCGAGCCTTCTTTTATAGTTTCTTTGATTGCTTGCATGCTTCTTTATTTTTTCCTTTTTCCTATTCATCTCAGTCTTTCTGTATTGTGTTTGTTGTTATGGGCTTCATCTCTAGGTCTAACTGTACATCACTCCCTTTCTTTCACTTAAACTGATATTTTCTTCTAATTTTTTGCATTTTGGCTCTTTATAGAATTTAATAGTTTGCATGCTAATTTTATCTATAGTCAATTTTGGCTTAACTCCCAAGATTGCAATTAAAGTAGAAATTATGTTGTTTCTACCTTTAAGCCCATTTTTCTTAGCCCCTTTTGTCTATGCGACCACAACCTAATATTTTGGGTGCTTAGTCATTTTTTATCCCTACGCGTGCCTTTTTTCTTTGTTAACAACTTTGCACCATTGGTCACACCTCTATCTGAGGTGACCAAATATCAACCCATAGGTTATATCTCATGATCTTGACTCTTATATTTAACTCAATTATTTAAAATTTAGGGTATTCTAGGATCTGAGGTTGGTCCCACTTTCTCTTGTCACTGAGCCCCTCGTCCTCCACTATTGAATGGAACTTGTGTCCAATGCTACGGTTGAAGCTCCCTTTTAACTCGGTGCATCCTTTTGTGCCTCATTATTGAATTTCCAGGGCTCCATCCACTTAGACGAGCGGGAAGGTAGGGTCTTCCCGAACCTCTTTTCATTGGCTTTCACTCTATCCACTGCCACCATGTGCTAGTACTGTACAACTTGGAACCACTGTAAAATTTCAAAAATTGAATCTTCTAGGTTGAGCCCTCTGGGGTGATGTCACCCTTTCCATGTGTTCACCTTTGAGTGATGCCACTTGTCACTAGGAAAGGGCCACTTGGGTTCCCAAAAATGCCACATTTAATGCCACATGTCCACCTGCTATTGGTTGATACTAACACCACCCTTTGAAGTATTCCAATACAATCTCATGCTTCCACTTGTCCTGCTAGAGGAGAGAGAAAAAGGTCTCTGTAATTTTGGTTTTGCGACTGATTTCTTCTTCTTCTATTTTTTTTTCTTCCCGAAAATTGTTAGGTTTAAGCACTTTTCTCCTCGACACCACTCCTGAGATGATTGTGGTTTTGGGAGGGGTGACATTAGGTAGATCTTATCCATTTATCTACACTATCAAGAGAGTGATAAACCACTCCCCATTACCACTACTTATCTCTAAAGGGTCGTCTTAGGTGACATCAGATAGTCGCCACATGGCCTTTAGCCCCTTTAGATCCAAATATGAAATTTTTCCTTGATATGACCTGGTCCTATGAATTTCAGCTCGGCGTTGAGGAGGTAAGCCATTCAATGTCCTATCGAGGGCCTTATTTCCATTTATAATTTGTTTTGTGCCCTTGGTCTCATTTTTGTGTGAAATAACCAAATACCAAACTACCACCCAACGCCCCTATCCCAACACTTTTCTAAAATTATAATTTCAGAGTAATTTTGATTGACTGGGTCCCATTTGGCCTTTCAACTCACGTTCTACATAAAAAAATTGCTTCAAACTATCTGCTATTATTTTCACCCGGACCTTTGTTCTCATTCCTCGAACCTACTCTTCCAGGACACTTGAGCTACATGTTGACACTAGTTTCAACCATTCGCTTTAGGGTCACCATGTTGACATCAAGGAATATCTTGTTGAAATCAATGGCAACATATTTCAAGCAACCTGGATCGCTAATCTAAAAATAGATGCATGTCGATTATTATTAGCCCTTAATAATAATCTGACAATAAATATCAACTTAGTCTCTTGGAGCACTTTATTTTAGTGAACAAATTTGGAAAATCAATGGGCTGAAGGAATTACGCAATTCCTAGGGTGGTTGGTGACTCATGCATGGAGGACTCAATTAGAACTGAAGTGGCAGAGTTGTGATAGAGTTGGAAGCATAGTTATCAGTGAATTAATTAGTTAATTAATTGAAAACTAATAACTCATTTGAAACTGAACAAATATAACATTTAACTACTTGCATTTCAGTTCTAGTGGAGACCCAGTGGAGAGATAGGTGAAAGGGTGAGATGGACTATATGTTGTGACTATAGTGATGCATTCAATGCATATGACACACATTGGAGATTCCAATGGGGATTGTGCAGTCAAGGCAAGGCCAAATCGAATTCATTCAGGGGTCTTCTTCAGTAGGGATTGTGCAATGGAGGTAGGTTGTCAGGAGGCAATAAATTGGTGCATAGATATGCAAATTTCTGCATGACAGTGTGTGATGATTCTGTATTGTACTGATAGCTTGATGTACTAATATTTGTATGAGATTGTTACATTATTCCATTGATATACATAATATATGATAGTTGGGGTTTTTATCTTTAAGCTTTCCCGTTAAACAACTGTGTTTATGTGTGATTTATTTTCTTCATGTGTTTGCAATGGGCGATTTAATTTCCGAAAAGAATTAAGTGGAAGGATTATGTATTTAACATAAGATTAATTTTCTAGATCAGGAGAATCTGGTAATATTATCAGTATTGATAAATTTCTACACCCAAATCTGGGAATGGAAGAGGCACTCCCCCTCCTCTCAATATTCATGTTCTTCCTTCTAGATATTGATGCTGGCAACAATGGCATTGGGATCTGAATTGATAATATGCTTCCCTTATTCATTTCCATTCTCATTTTCTGACTCATAGTTGGTACATTCATCTAATTTAGTAGCCTTCAGGTCCACCACCAGCGATTCCCTAGCCCGACACTCACTTTTGTTGTGAGTGGAGCTCTTATGGAACTCACACCACTTTCTTGTGTCCTTATTTGGATTCGTTGTGTTGTTATTCACTTTCGGTTTCGATGGGTTATCCTGGGCCGCCCCGCCTTAGCCTTTCCCTTTGTTCTACAATTTGGGGGCACCTTTCCCTTGATTTTGATTTTCATATCATAAGCCTTGATTCTTCTATTTTAATTTAAAATGAAATTTTCCAGCATACTATTGGCTTGATGGGGGCCTAGACCTAGGTTCATATATGGCTACACGAGCCAAAAAAACCCTCTATTACCATCCCTTTCGGAAATGAACTACGCAGACCGAAGTCTTACCTGAGGCAATATTAGGGGATGTTAGAACCAGGTTTCTGCATCCATAGGGACTATGGAGTGTGGCTTTATGGATTATCCTTACTTCATACTTATTCAAAGCTTCGCAGAACAAGTATGACAAATATATAGACTATTTTCAACAAATGTGCTTAGCTACTTTGCAGACTATGCTTCTCTACTTTAACATGCATTAATAATCATAATAAACCTTATCCAAGTATTCACGATTCAATTATATATTATTAATCACATATGGAAGGGAAAAAAAATGGACGAGAAAGAAAATCATGTGTTCTAATATTATTCACATGATGTACATTTATAATACATTATTGTGATCCTTGGATTCACCTTCCGCGGTATCTTGGACTTCTTATGTCCATTCGCGTTCTACACCAACCCTTAGAGGATTAGGTGTCTAAAATTCCCCCCCTTAATCTGAATGGGTATGTGTGAGTCCAAGAAGAGATCTATAATACAAAATCTCCAAAGTGTGCATGGTAGCACTAGGCTGAATGAGCTCTTTGAAATGTTGGCATAAGGAGGTGGTTTAAGGATGACCACCAACACTGGAACGCTATGTGTAGCTCCCCGAACTCTTCCAAATCTAGCAAGAAGTTGAGGTCTTCTACTAGAGGAAGTGCTCCTCATATTTTGAAGAGGGAGAACTTCAACCTGGAATAAGGGAGGTCTAAAACCTGTGATGGTTTAAGGATGACCACCACCTCTAGAATGCTTGATGCATTTCCTGGAATTCTACAAAAACTAGAAAGAAGCTGAAGCCTTCTTCTAGAGAAAGAATATTAACCTTGAATAGATGTTTTATGGCTCACCACCAACCAAAGGCATGATCATGGGCATTTTTGTCTCTGGCTACAACTCTGAATATGGAATGAAAGGTTGTGGCTCAGTCTCACTTAAAATTTTGTGTCTTTGGCTACAACTCTAAATCTGGAATGATAGGTTGTGGCTCAGCCTCCCTTGATGTGGCTTTGAAGCTTGTAGATGACCATCATTTCCCCCTCAGTCAGATACAAGGTGAGATTATGGTTAAAAATAAACTGCAAGACCTTTTAATATTCTAGAAGAAATTATGTCATATGACTAAAAAATCTCCTTGGTTTTTGATGCCCATTTCCAAGAAGCGATCCATCCAAGATGAATATTTGTTCTTGAAGGAGGATTTTTTATGAACCATATGTGTGAATAATGAGTTTGTTTAGCATAGTGCTTGCATGGGTGAAGATCAAAACAATGATCTTTCATATGGCCAACTCAGTCAAAGTGTTGGCATTTCACACTCTATTGTGGAAGAGGAGCAGAATCTTGAATAGCTGAAGGTGAGCTATCATGAAGAAATACGACACTCTGAAATTTGATGGGCTTGGAGTAGTCTAGAATATGAAAGGACACATCCTTTTTATATCCAATACCATTTTTTTTCTTGTTATGGACAAGCTCTTCCCAAGGTTTGATGATGGGCTTGGGAAGTGTAGACTGTATTTTTGCTTCTGCACTCCAAGCTGTTCTCGTACTGGGCTAAGTGATATAAACAATTTCTTGTTGCTGATGGGATTTTTTCTCAATGTTCTGAAAAAAAATAGGTTCATAATGATGAATCTTCTTCTGAATCTCATCTTTCTGTAGTTGTGACTCAAGCTGCAAAACATCAATCTTATCTTGTGCATATTGTAGACATACCTTAATATTAGACAAGGTTTCCCTGCTAATTTTAATTGTGTCTCCACAAGTAGATAAGATTAGAGTTCTTAATAACTCTAACAAAGGGTCAATCTAAGCCATTTAAACTTCAAAAATTACTTGTTAACCCCACACTTCAACATTCAACGAATCAAAAAATAATGATGAAGATAAATACTAACTTGCTATGTCCACATCTTCAAATGTACCTCATACATCATATGGCTATAAAAACTCTAACATACCACATGGCTCAATTCACAAAATATTACTCTAGTTAGGTTTTCCTCAAAGCTAAATCATATGTTTTTGTTCAAAATAAAAATTTTATCTTCTAAGCCATATGATCTCAATGAGAAGAAGAGTAAAAATTGAGTAGAAATGAAACATAAATATACTCATCACTAGAGTTTGAATCACATTGAATAGAAGAACAATTTTGAAAAGAAATGTGAAACCTGTTAACCCTTAGGCATGGATGCCAAAACAAATCTTTGAACCTTGTCAATGGCCACAATTGAAGGAGGCTCCTCAATAAGCTCATGTTGTGTTGGGTATACGACCAAAGTCCCACATTGACTAGAAGTGGGGAGGATCATGGGTATATAAGGATGGACAAATATCTCCATTGGTATGAGGCCTTTTGGGGTAAAGCCCATAAGCAAAGCCATGAGGGCTTAGGCCCAAAGTGGACAATATCATACTATTTTGGAGATATGTGGTGTCCAAAATCACAAGAAGTGGTATCGGAGCCATGACCCCGAAGTTAGCGAAGTGGATGAATCCTCGAATGCCGAACGAAGGTGGTGGGCCCCGGTAATATCACGATGGGATCCGTGGATGAGCTCGGTTAGATAGGAGGTATGCTCCAGATTCTTCATGGACGTGTCCTAGTCCCAACACAGTGAAGAGGAGTTGACCTGGGATAGCATAAGCTCTCGAGGCAGGTGGTGCTCCTTGTAAGGCGTGTGCTTCCAACGCATTGGAGCGGAGAATCCTGGTTGGTAGAGAGTGGACGGATGGATAATCGTTTGAGGGGAGGCTCGATGGTCCTTTGTTCGAGGGGAGGATTGTTGAGTATACGACCAAAGTCCCACATTGACTAGAAGTGGGGAGGATCATGGGTATATAAGGATGGACAAATATCTCCATTGGTATGAGTCCTTTTGGGGTAAAGCCCATAAGCAAAGCCATGAGTGCTTAGGCCCAAAGTGGACAATATCATACCATTGTGGAGATATGTGGTGTCCAGAATCACAACATGTTGTAGGTACTGGTTGCTCACATAATAACCCACACGTATGAAATCCTGCCCTTTGTAAAAGCAACTCAGAACAATGGCGGAAACACCCAATAATTCCTCAGATCGAATCAACTCAACCTCTGGAGGATTTACTTTTGGGACAAATCGATAATTCTTGACTTTGACAGGTCTGATGTGCACAGTCTGAAGGGCCTGGACTGACCCTTCCT
Organism: Pinus albicaulis; assembly: GCA_034641835.2. Classification (NCBI taxonomy): domain Eukaryota; kingdom Viridiplantae; phylum Streptophyta; class Pinopsida; order Pinales; family Pinaceae; genus Pinus; species Pinus albicaulis. The sequence goes on along the minus strand of CM076575.1, from coordinate 1,866,735,175 downwards.
CTCTCTTCGCACCTACGCTCGGCATATCCCACCTATACACAATCCAACACAAAGCAAAATCGAGGTTCTATGACTCCTCCTCTCCCTTCCCTCTTTGTCTATTATGGTTCTACAACCTTTTCATTTGTAGATATTGAAGATTAATTTTTTAAATGAGAGCCTTCTATTAAATCTGGAAGGTTCTTTATTTGGATTCGAAATGGAAAGCAACGGATTTGTTACTGTCTATGGTAATGGTCTAGCAATAACCAATTCAAATAAATCTTTATATGTAGTCAAGGTTAGCTTGGCTAAAATGCTTAGAGGGGGTTTTATCATGGACATTGTCAACACCGAATAGGCTATGATAGCTGAAAAGATGGGAATGTTGCTGTGATGGAGCAATAGTCACAACGGATGGGAGGGGGGAGGAGGGAGCAGCGAAGGGAGGGAGGAGGAGGGAGCTAGGGTATCGAGGGGAGGAGGTGAGTCGGCATGAGGCCACGACAAGGAGGTTTGAGGGAGCAGGAGCACAAGGAGGGAGGAGGGAGAGCAGGCTGAGGGAACAAAGGGAGTAGAGCCGATGGAGGAGTGCTACTGGAGTTGAAGGGGATGAGTGCGCAGAGGTGGGAGGGAGGTAGGAGTAGGTTTGGAGGGAATTTTGGGAAGTCACGGTGTTGAGAGGAAGTGTGCAGTGGGAGGAGGAAACATGCAATGGGAAGAGGAGGCACCAGCGTTCAATCTGGAGGCATTTATGTTGTTGGCTTAGGCACAACCCAGTCTTTGAATGCAGAGATCTTGTTCAACAATAGTGCTAGGAGCCATGTTTTCACGGTCATACATCCATAAATTAATGAACATAAGAACTCCCACAGAAGGTTTAATGCATCTCACAAATATTAAGCTGGTGAAGATTCAATGCTCACATAAATAGACAACTTTTCTCTCTGCAATTGTAAAACGCTCAAGTAAAACGAAGTTCTGACAGTCAGAGGATATTCGCTTTGCAGACTTAATAAAACACTCTGTAAGGTGGAAGTTTTAAGTAGGAGAAAGGCAGAACTGGAATGAGAGGCTGTAAAACCTTTGGGGTAGCAAAATTTAATTTGTAACAACGAAAATAGGCAGGTAATGATAGAGAATAATTTCTAAGGCAAAAATTATTGACATAGAGTTCAACAAAAAATATTCACTGGCAACCAAAGAAGAGAACAAATTTAATGGTCAGGGAAGGCCACACATCGTGGATTTGATACCATGTTAAACACACACAGAATGGACAGAAAATGGATGAGAAAGATAATCGTGTGATCTTATATTATTCACATGACGTACATTTATAATACATTATTGTGACCCTTTTATTCATCTTCCAAGGTCTCTTGGACTTCTTATGTCCATTCACCTTCTACACAAACCCTTAGAGGATTAGGTGTCCAACATAGATAGAAACCTTGATCTAGCATAGATAATCACAAAAAATAGACAATGCAATTATACAAGTAAAATACTCAGATATGTCTTCAAATTCTTCTTTTATTGGCTCATATCTTCTCAATGCATCACTTCTTTCCCAACGCACACAACTGAAGAATTCCGAAGGTCTTTGTGCACATATCTGGAGGAGCCTTCTCTTTCACACAAAATAACATAATACGAACTTAATTCATATCTAACATGACATCCATATGCATTCTATAATTAAGATTGATATCCAAGAGATATCAATCGACTCCTTATATAGTCTTTCCTTTTACAATACCACGGTTTGAAAACCATGGGCAGAGCTCAACATATGAAAATTATCCTTTCCCTTTACAAAATAAGGGTCTTTGACCCACCCCAAAGCCATTTGACTCTTAAAAACCTGCACTCAACGCGCTTCTCTCCTCAAAATATATATTCTTTACCAAAAATTTAGATATAGGTGTACCCTGTCTAATAGGCCCCCAAGAAAAAGATGTGACTCTTCCTTAGTCACTTAGCAGGTGCACCCTAAGTATTTTCTTTGATTCTGCTCAATTCATCATTCAGTGGTTGGATTGACTTGGTGCATTGCATCTCGGCCTCACCAACTTAGTTTAGCAGCTTTTCCATAGATGGCCTTGTTGCTTTCTGAAAAACTTCTTTCTACGTTTGTCGAAGTGCTTTCAAATGGATATCCACAGTCTGCGATAGCTGCATGGATTGTGCTTCCCAAGGCTACATCCTGGTGGTGATAATTTGTTCCTTTTTTCACAACTCATCAATTTTTCCTTGCAACAATTGGCCCTCTTGAAGACGGGAAAATTGTTTTTTTGGCACTAATGTCCATTCAGTGATCTTTATCTTATCGAACTCTTGCTGCTTCTCTCTGATTTCTATTTCAATTTTCTTCACATGGGGGTCCTTGTGTAGTGAGGCACAAATTTCCATAACATCCTCAAATATCTGGCTGCAATCCTTAACTATCGTCTCAATATTATTCATGACAACCTTAGCATCTACTTCATATTGCTCTCGAACCTCTAGTTGAGTAGGTTGTTGCAATTTTATCTAGAGCTCAACAATATGCATTTGAAGCTCAAGACTTACATTATCCAATTCTTCTTTAGTGTCCTTGATCGCCATCGTGAGCTTCTCGGTATTTTCTTCCGACACTGCCTCGGCTTGAATCTTCAAATTAGGAAGTTCGCAGTAGGCTCATCATGCTTAAAATATGTCTTATTCTCAGCTAGTCTTCATAGCCACTCATGCAGCTTGTTAGCGAACGCTGAGAAAAATATCTTGTGCTGAGTTGTAAAAATATATGTTTGTAACCACTTCTCAGTTGATAGGTGTGGATTTCTATTTTCTTGTACAAAAAATTCTCTCTCTTTAAGAGATACCCAATGTTGAATATATTTTCTAGTCGGATGCCACATCCACATCTACATTAGTCTTTAGATCCTGGTCCCAGCAACATAACCATTTGTTGGCTTGATGGGGTCCTAGACCTAGGTTCAGAGATGGCTTCATGAACCAACAATTCAGAAATGATCTCTTGCATAGATAAAATCTCACCTGAGGAAATATTAGGGGATGCTAGAACCGGGTTTCTACATCTAGGGGGACTATGCAGTGTGGCTTTAGGGCTTATCCTTACTTCAAACTTATTCAGAGCTTCTCAGAACCAGTATGAAAAATATATAGACGTTGTTAAACAAATATACTTAACTACTTTGCATATCACTCTTTTCTAATTTAACATGCATTAATAATCATAATAAACTCGAACTAAGTCTTCACGATGAAATTATAGATAAAAAACCCGATCTAGCACAGATAATCATAAAACATACACAATGCAATCATACAAGTAAAATACTCATATATGTATTCAAATTCTTCTTTTATTAGCTCAGATCTTATCAATACATCACTTCTTTCCCCGCGCACACAGCTTCAGGTATTTGCGCACTCAGCTGTAGGCTTCCTAAGGTCTCCATGCATAAAGCTGTAGGAGCCTTTTCCTTTGCAAAAACCAAAAGAGTACAAAATTAATTCAGATATAACATGAAATCCATATGCATTCTATCATTAAGCTTGATATCCAAGAGATATCCCTAGACTCCTTATATAGTCTTTCCTTTTACAATACCATGGTCCAAAAACCATGGGTGGAGCTCAATGTATACCAAATTATCCCATTTCTTTACAAAATAATGGTATTTGATCTGCCCCAAAGCACTTTGACTCTTAAAAATCTACACGCAGTGCGCTCCACTCCTCAAAATAAAGATTCTTTACTAAGATTTTAGACATAGGGGTACCCTGTCCAACACATACCCGTATAATACACCAAGTGAGCAGATATAGAGGAACTCCATTTCCTCTTGGATGTATCTGTGCAGACAACTGCGATACCTAAGCACCAAATGTTTCTTTGAATCTTTGATACCCAACTTTGTGCATAGGGTATGGAACAAATTCATCAGCTCATGCACATCTTCATCTCTTTGTTGTTGTAGCATAGTCCATTATATGTACTTGTCCTCATAGCTCCCCACAAGGTAGTATTATTCTTTGATGGTGTCTTGGAAAGAATTCCAAGTGTGTGCGGTCGAGAACAGGGAAGATTCCCCCTTTTCCTTTTTCAAACAATAGGTTTCCCACTAGTCCTTGACATCGAGGGCGGATTTGAGGAGTGAAAAAGTAATATTTTCCCAATTGAAAAAATCATGAACCGAAAAAATATCCTTCTAATAGATTCAACCATCTATCTACTATTTTTGCATCTATTTGGCTCTAAAATATGGGAATTTTGAAGCTAAATTGTACCTTAAAAGGAGTGGCACCTCCAGAGTGGTTACCAGATGAAGATGCGTTGTCAATGGGTAGCCATCGAAGGATCTGGGAAAAGTTATCCATCATCATGTTCCTATGTTTCTCGAGGTCCTTCTCGAGAAATATTTTGATAGGATATCCTGCTCCCTTGTCTTTATTTTCCTCCACCATGGGATTTCGTCGAGGCTTGCGAGGCTGATCTTGCAAAGGTTCAACCAGATCAAGCCCTAACTCCTTATACCCTGATCTCGTTGGGGACATGAAAAAAATATCGAGAAAGAGAAGAACGATCTGATACCACTGATCCATATTTACGGAGGAACAAAATAAGATACATAAATAAACATAAATGCAGATATTCATCAAAGAATGGACATCATTTCATTAATATCAAATAAATGAAATAATCTTGTGGATATAATGGAAATAAGCTAGCTCAGGTGATGGTAGCTTATCTCTTAGAAGATATGTGGTTGCTACATGCCTCTGAACAGTGTTACAATGAGGCTCAAGGGACTTTTTATTATTTAAAAACATGAGAAAACCATAAACAACCAAAACCCTAACCCTAGGAGACGGAACACTGAGCGTTTGTGGGCCCCATTAGGGTTAGTTTGGCAGCCAACTTCCTGGGATCATGACCCAGTCATATTATCTCCATTTGGTGCATATGATATATCGTCAGAAATATCTCTCCAAGTACTACAGGATCTTCCAAGGACCTTTCCTATGGAAATGAGCTTATTGCGGACCTCAAAAAAGCACCTTTTAGGGGGTAAAATGCTTCGAAAGTTTAGGACCTGAAAAACTAATAAAAATAGTAAATGCTGCTATAAACAAGGAAAATGATGAAAGTGACTGGAGTTCTAGGAGGAGCAAGTGGGTGGCCACCAATATCCAATTGGATCATTATTGTTATGAGTTTGCAGACTATGATTTAGTTTTCCTATGATAGTAGACCCTCAATAAGCATAGTTATTTATAGTACTCAGGATCTCAGGAATTGATAAGGTAATTTTTTGTTTTAGACTAGTAAGAACTAATTTTTAGAGCTTTGAGGTCATTTAGTAAGCTTCATCCTATGACTTTTGGACTATAAAATCTCCTAATAATATTCTCTATTGGTTCTCCCACCTTACCTCCTTGAATCATCCTCTCATCATCAGACCTTCGATGGAAACCAGGACAATAATAAGAGGGGGGGAGGGACGGATGAATCGATATTGCAACAATTTACCAATTAAAAATTATTTTCACAATAAGATAGTAAAAACCACTTTCAACAATAATCAACAATTTCAGTAATTAATAGACTCATGCAAAGAATAGATAACTTCATAACTTATTCTCGATTTTATTAAGAGGGAAAACTATAGCTTGGAATTACAAATTTATGGCTATGAACAACAGGAAGCTACAACTCCCTAATTTTTACAACTACAACTGAATGGAGCTACAATCCCAACTATTCTCCAGCACCCACTACAAGGAACACCAACCCCTAATCTGCAAGTTACAACTTTATTTTGACACTCACTTTTCCATCTTTCATCCATTTTCATACTACGATAAATGATTTCCTTCTCTATATATTGGTTATGCTTTATCAGGGTTTATTTTACAGTTTCTTTGATTGCTTTCATGCTTCTTTATTTATTCCTTTTTCCTATTCATCTCAGTCTTTATTGACTATATTTTTTATTTTGGGCTTCATCTCTACGTCTAACTTACCTTCGCTACCTTTTATGCCACTTAAACTGAGCTTTGTACTAATTTTATGCATTATGTCTCTGCATACAATTTAACATTTCACTTACTAATTTTATCTATAGTCAATTATGGCTTCATTTTCAAGACTAGAGTTAAACTAGCAGTTCCATTGTTTCTCCCTTTAAGCCCCTTTTTTTGGGCCCTTTTCCTATTTTCCTCCCTAGGACCAGTCTCTGCGACCATGACCCAAGCTATTAGGTGCTTATCCCCTTTTCAGCATTATCCGGGCCTTTTTTTTTGTTAACAACTTCGAGTCATTGGTCACACCTCTGCGAGAGGGAACAAAAGATAATCCCATAGGATAGCGCTCCCAATCCCGATTCTTCTATTTAATTCAATTCTTTAAAATTTACGGGATTCTGGGATCCGGGGTTGCCCCACTATCTATTTGTCGTTGTGCCCCTTGTCCTCCACTATTGCATGGAACCTGTGTCTAGTGCTAAGGTCAAAGTTTCATTTTAACTTGATGCATTCCCCTATGCCTCATTATTTATTTTTTGGGACTCCATCGACTGGGATGATTTGGATGGTAGGGTCCATCCGACCCTTTGTTTATTGGTTTTCATTTTTTACAATACCATCGTTTCGATTACTCTATAACCCGACACCACCGCCAAAAGCCAAAAATTGAATATTCCTGAATGATCCATCTGGGATGTCATCACCACTACCACATTTCAACCTATGAGTGATGACAATTGTCACCTAGAAAAGGGCCACTTGGGTGCCCAAAAATTCCATATTTTCATGTTGCATGTCCACCTCCTATTGGCTGATATTAACATCATCCTCTTCTATTTGCCGAGTCAATCTCGTGCTACCACCTGTCATCTTGTAGGAGAGATAAAAATGTTTGGAATTTTCTTTTTGTGACTGATTTCTTCATTAATTATTATTATTATTATTATTATTATTATTATTTTTAAAAATGTCAAGTTCAAGCATTTCTCTCCTCGACACCATTCCTGAGCGGATTGTGGTTTTGGGAGGGGTGAACTTGAGGTAGCTCTTAGTCGTTTATCTATGTGATCGATAGAGCACAAAATACTCCTTATGACCACTACTTCTCTCTAAAGGGTCATCTCAAGTGTTTTTGGATAGCCGCCACATGGCCTTTAGCCCGTATAGGCTCAGAGTTGAAGCTTTTTCTCTCCATATGGGCCTATCCCGTGACCATCAGCTGGGAACTAAGGAGATATTCCCTTCAAGGTATTATTGGGGCCCTATTTCCCTTTATAATTTATTTTTCTCCCTTGGTCTCATTTCTATGTGAAATGAACAAACACCAAAATACCACCTAAAGCCCATATCCAAACACTTTTCTGAAATTCTAATTATAACAAGTTACGAGATTTAGGGTTCTACGGTGTAGCCCCTTAATACACTATGTTTTTGTGATAAAATGGAACCTTAAAAGTTTCAACCTTTTGGGCTCCTTCTCCTCATCTATTTCCACAATGTTACGAGAATTCGAGGTTTCGGGCTTCCAGGATTTTGAATTTTACAGGCCTAAATTTGATTGCCTCTAACTTTGATCCAGGAGTCCATTTACATATTTCATTATATCGTTGGAAATATATTTCAATGTACCTTCAAGTTGAGTGGGTTCAATGTGCCTTTTTATATCATCTGCTGCATAAAAAAATGGATTCAAACTATCTGGTATTATTTGCACCTAGACCTTTCTTCTTGCGCTGTAACTTTCTCTTCTGAGACACTTGAGCTACATGTTTACACCATTTTCAACTACTTGCTTAATGGTCACCTTATTGAAATTAGGGACTATTGTGTTGACATCAATGACAACATATTTCCAATGATATCCCCCTTTAGTATTGATGGCAACACCAAGACATTCTTTAGGAGATCAAACTCTATTTAAGTGTTTCTCCCCCTGTGATGTACTTCTTTTATACTTCGTTGATTCTTTTTTTATTGCTTCTTATAAAAATTATTATATCTCCCCTTATTTGTTTTTTGTTTGATCACCAATATCACTCCCCCTTTGACATCAATGGCAAAGAGATTAACATGCTCCCCTCTTCACCATACGCCTTTTGTCAATAATCATTCTCTATCATGTGAATCATGTGGACTTGGAAACTTCATCTCAAAATGTTAAAAATACAATAGCTAGATTTCTTAACTAATAGTCATTTATTAGTCAATGAATAGCATGAGCTTAAAAATACAGTAGAGTTAATCGTTAAAATATGGGCTACAATCTTCTTAACTAATAAGTAATGTTGGATTAGTTGAAAGGAATTTATGAGGGAGATGGCATTCACTTTTCTTATGAAATGAAGATAGAAAAATTAGCAATTGGAAATGAAGAAGAACTCAAATATTCAAAGAATATAAAATACCATGACTACTCATTAATTAATTTTGAGTCCCTTCCCACTACATCATTAATTTGCAAGGCTTATTTATGGAATAAAAAAAAAATCATTATTTTACTTCCTTGCATCATGATAAACTATCAGATGTCCTTTGTTATATTTTGAGCCACTGCATGCTTGATTAGGAGTTCTGATATATGACCACCTAACACCTTTCGTTCCCTATATGAAAAATATTTCTACATGGTTAATGCATATGCTTCTCCTTTGGTGGCAGATCACGCCTATCTTCGGTCATTAGGTGTGAATTAGATACACCTTATGTCATATCATATTGGTCTATTAAGGTTCAATAAAATCCATTTACCTGGGAAACACACAACACCACCTAAGATGGGGAAAATGTGTTCTATGATTGGGGCTAGTATTGAGGATACAACTTGAATGAAAATGTTTGAACTAAGTGCATTTTTTTCCCATTGCCACACCGCCTTAGAAAACAAAGATGTCACCCCATTTCATAACCTTTTTAATCCAATGTTGTTGACCATCCACCTCACAAAAGACCTTGTTACTCCTCGGCAGAGTTTGTTGACCAATGGGGAAACACAAAAAAATTTCTTAACTGTAATAGAGCAGAACAAAAGATAAAATAGAAGTTTTACTAACTAGGGTGGAAACTTTCACCACCGAAAGTAGTATGAAAAAGGGGTCTTAACACCCTTATAGTCTCTTGCTCAGAGATAATAGAGATAAATAATCCAATCTAATGATGATCCAAATGAATTCAACCATCTTGAATTTAAAGATTTCCTTAAGGTGGTTTTCTCACTAATTGATTGAGTGAATTTCACATCAAACCCAGTTTTGGAATCTATCCTACAAGTATCAATAGGTTACTTCGTCTCTTGAGAAATTAATTTCTCGAGAACATTACATTGCTTGTCCTCAAGCAATGACAAGTTATATTTCTGTTGACATTGTTCTCCATTTTTTTATGTTAGAAATAAGATCAGGTGGATGTTCAGCCATTTTTTTTTCTAAGTCAGACTACTTCTATTATATTATACAAGGAAAAATATTACATATATTTTCCTCCAATCTTGGCAAGCCAATTCCGGAGGTAAGTATCAAGAGTTTGAAACTAGACTATGGACTGCCCCTGCTGGGGAAACCATTCCACCAGTAGCACAAAATAAACAATGCCTAGAATGGGAAACCAACATACACAATAGCGAAATTTAAACCGAAACCTGACAGCGAAGTCTTCCAAAACATATTTAAACTAGAGAACGCTAAGAAAAAAGTAGAAAGAGAGAAGAGCACCCTGCAAATGAAACTAGGGTGGACCTTCATTGTTCTTGCTTGAGTTGGGGTCTTCCTCATCGTTCAGTCATTTTCACGGCTTCTTAAAATTCATATTGTAGCCACGACGATCATAATTTTCCTGATGTTCCTTCCCTTTACTTTCAGTTCCAAATATTGGCTTCCTAGAATATCGAGTAAGCAAGTTTATATGCTTTTCAAGGTTAGCCATTGGCATAATTGGATCCATCGCAAATGTAATGCACCTTTCACTTGATTTTTTGGCTATGCATGGAAACACCGATTCTACAAGGCCTTTCTCTATCATAAAATATTGACTCTGTAAGTAGGCTCCTACATTAAAATCATTAAGTGAAGTACCAAATTTTCCATGTGGAGAAAAAGGGTTAATGTTGCTACTTCTAAGAAAATCTTGTGCCATTCCCATAATTTTGTTCGTAAGACTCTACTCACTATGGTGTTAAGAAGAATTTTATGATACATAAGATAAGAATTGAGAAACCTTTGCTTGTGTGCCAAAATTTCTCCTGAAAGAATAAAACAATAATTTTCTTTCCCCTGGTTTCAATACATCGACCATGGATGGGATGGATATTTTCAATTCATCCATGGAAAATAAGCTTAACTCCTTTACGAATTCTTTGTACTTGATTGCATCTTAATATGGTCAAAATAAGTTCCCAACCCAAACTATCTTAGTTGAATAGATTTCACCTTAGTTGAATCTTCCTCTATTAAATCAGAGCACATTTCTCAAAATTATTTCCACCTACATCATTTGCATCACCATGCTTGATGATACCAGTGAACCTTTGTCTCTTGCTTTCATAATTTTTCCTGATATCATTTCTTTGTTTGAAGTCTACCCATGAAAATATGTCCTCAACCACTCCACATTTTTCCACTTTCTTCAATGCTTCTTGAGAGAGTTCACACTTCCAACCAAAGCTGTTTGGAATGTTGTTAGTGTCTTGAGAGATTTCTTGATCATACGTGTTTTATGCAATGCCTCCTCCTCATAGCTGAGTGTTGTTATGGAATGAGGTGACCTCCAAGTTTCAGTGATGGAAGTGGGGTATACAAACTGAAACATTTTTGACATCCCTCCAAGACTATATACCACTTAGGATCCAACTAGCCACCTCAGGTAATCAATCCTTGAGATGGAAGAATTTCCACCAGTTAAAGTCCCCAACTCCATGAAAAACACATCATCATTGTGGTTATGAGGTCCCAATTGCATGCATATTATTTCCGACATGCACTAATGACCAATATTTCCTAGTTCAAAGCCAATGGTTCTGAAATATGAGCCACTTTTTCAGGCTAGCCTTCAGACCACTCCCCAAATTTTCCTGTAATTTCAAAAATGCATTCAAAGGTGTTGAAAATGTTAATAAATCAAAACTCAAGGAATAACTTGACCTATACATGCTTAATCCATGATATACATTTCGTCAAACATATGGTAAATATGAAAGGTGAAATTCATGAATGCATATCTCATCATAAACTAATAATCTTCATCTAAGAATCGTCTAGAAGGTCTAATTCCCTCTCAATATAGTTGAAATAACACTTTTTAGGCCATGCATTCATCAACCATTCAATAAACTGTAGAATCATGAATAAGATCCTTAATAGAGCATATAATATAACCAATATATAACCAGATTAGGAGGAAAACATTTATGTCAGAAATAATATCAGATGGATGTTCAGTAATTTTTATGGCCTCTTAAAACTCATTTTATTTGTCGCCATGTTGATCATAATTTTCTTGATGTTCCTTTCCAGTACTTTCAGCTCGAAATATTGACTTCCTAGCATATTGAGTAGGCATATTTATATGTTTTTTAAGGGTAGCCATTATCCTAATTTTATCCATTGAAAATGTACTACACATTTCACTTGAGCTTTTGGCCATGCATGGAAACACCAAGTCTGGAAGGTCTTTCTCTATCACAAAATATTGACTATGTAAGTAGCCTACTACATCAAAACCATTGAGTGAAGTACCAAATTGGACATGAGTAGAAAAAAGGTTAATGTTGATACTTCTAACAAAATCATGTGCCATTCCCATAATTGTCTTGGCAAGACTTTTCTCACCATGGTGATAAGGAAAATAATATGAGGCATAACTTGAGAATTGAGCAACCTTTGCTTGTGTGACATTAAAAACATAGTAATAAATAAGCATCACAAACATCAGTTATAAAAGATAATAAATATCAACTCCACAATAGTTCAATATGGATTTTTTACCCCAATAATAGCAATTCTTCCAATACTAAAAAATATAGTCTAGATTCTTCCTTGGACATTTCAACAGTTACCACGATTAACCATTATTAAATTCAATGACTATTGTATCAACTAAAGACTCACTACTATCTATTGCTTTTATTTTCCTTGCGTCCAAATGGCTCACTATCTATGAAGCCTACATTAAACTGTCTTAGTTGAATATATTTGGCCTTTGTTGAATCTCCCTCTTTTAAGATTAGAGTATATTTCTCAAATTATTTCCACCTGCATCATTTTAATTATGATTCTTCTAGTGAACCTTTGTCTCTTTGTTTCATAAGTTTTATTCATATCCTTTCTTTGTTTTAAGTTTACCCATGACAATATTTCTCAACCACTCCACATTTTTCCACCTCCTTCAATAATTGTTGAGAGAGTTAACACTTCCAACCAAAGTTTTTTTGGAGAGTTTTCAGTGTCTCATTTGTTTGGCATTCAATAACAAGATTGTAACTTAAATAATGCGAAACATCCATAAATTATTCTTTATCGTATGTAATTTTTGTAATTCCTCCTCCCACATTTACCCATTTTTACAGCCTCTCTAGGGTAAACATGAGCTGAGTATTTTTATGGCATGAGCCAACCTCCAAGTTCTAGTGATGGAAGTGGGGTCTACAAACTGAAACCTTTCTGAAAACCCTAAGGAAGGAAACCAATATCATTCTGTTGAAATCATCAATTATTAGCAGGAAGTATAGCTTAGCTATGGGTGAATGCTTTTTGGATGGTCCACACAAATCCATGTGTACCAACCGCAATGGTTTTGCTGACGATTTTTCATTTGTCTTGAAATAAACTTGAGCTTTCTTTCCTAGCTGACAATGTTTGCAAATAGTTTTCTCTATTTTTCAAAGCCTAGGCAGGTCCTTGACTATTTTTTCTTTCTAAGCTTAACAATCTGGTCAAAGTTTAGATGTTTGGGCCTTTTTTTCCACAACCAGCTCTCATATATCTTTGATAAGAAACAAATTTCAGTATTTTCCTTTAAAAAATAGGCATTGTTGTCTATTCTTACAGCCTTAGCAACTACAAAAACCCTGGTAAAAATCCATGTAAAAATATATATAAGACCATGGTTGATGGGACATGTATTCCAAGATGAATGGTGGGAAAAACATCCTAGAGGGTGTTCATTCAGTTTATTATGGCTAAGGAAATTGGAAAAGTCTATGGTTAAGGCATTAAAGAGGCAAAATTTATTTTTAACACATTTATTTATGAAAATATTGGAAATTATGAGAAATTAAAGGCCTCACTGATATAAATGAGAAAAATTTGAGGCCTTACTAATGGAAATTATGAGAAAATGAAGAAATTAGAGGCCTCACTGATAAAAATGATTATGAGGATCAATGGGAAGGCTTGCTCAGCTTATTTTTGGAGCTCTCTTCTATTCTCTCACTCTCTCTCTCATACTCTTAAGCACTTATAGTATTCTTGGAGAACTCTTGGAGAGTGTGGCATACTTGGAGATTTGGATCAAGAAAGCAAAGGAAAAGAAGGAAAGCGGAAGAGGAAATCAGGGTCAAAAATCAATTCACCCTTAGGGTTCATAGGCCTGGGTGGTTGGGTTACCTTTTGGAGGTGTTGTTGATGATGTGTAACGTGTTTTTTTAGGTTTCCATTGGTTCCATTTCCTTAATTTTATCTAGGAGTTTGAATCTCATATTAGTATTCTGTTGGAATTGGGACCCCTTGATGAAAGAAGTTAAAGAAAAGACTCTGCAGATCAAGGAGTGGAGTGTGTAGCACGAAATCCATTTTGAGTCTTAGGGGATTTGGGGTGGGCAGAAGCCCCTTATTATGTAATGGGATGGAATTAATTTGTGGACATTGAACTTTTCCCATGGTTCTTGGACCATGGTATTGTAAATGAAAAATCTATATAAGGAGTCTAGGCTAGAGGTCAAAGATAATATTGGATATAGAATATTTGATAGACTTGATGAAATGCATTTGGATGTAAGATTTTTTAGAGTCATAGTTTGTGGTTTTGGGTTAGAGGAAAGGTTCATGCATCTGAGTGCATAGAGACCTTAGGAAGTATGAAAATGAGTGTGCAGGGTGGAAGTGAATGTATGAGAAGGATTTGAGCATTAATGAAAGACTTGTTGAGATAGATCTGTGTTTATGTTGATGTGTTTTAATTTACTTTTTTTTTTATGAATATCCGTGCTAAGTAAAGGTTTTGATTTTAATTACATAGAGTAGTTTTGTTTATGCTTTTTTACCCTGTTTTATGCATGATTAAGAAAGATCGCACAGTCTACTAGTAAGTTCAATAGATGTGTTGAAAAACGTTTGTATAATTAATAGATTTGTTATGTGAAGCTCTACCAAGGAAGAAAAGACCTAAAGCCACAGTCCATTGTCCCTCTGGATGCAGAAACCTTGTTCTAGCATCCCCCTATATTGCCTCAGGTAAGACTTCAGTTTGTGCAAGTAGATCATTGCCTAAAGGGCCAATAATAGTCGGTTTTGTTGGTTCGTGTAGCCACATTGAACCTGGGTCTATGCCCCATTAAGCCAAAAAATGGTTCCATTGCCAGGACCAGGATTTGACTCAGGGATATCTGGATGTGGCATCTGTATAAGAAATATATTGAAGATTGGGTAGACCTAAAATAAAACGAGTTTGTTGTGCAAGAAAACATAAATCCGTGCATCTCTACTAAACATTGGTTATAAAGTATATTTATATAGATTAGTATGAGAACTTTTTCTCATCGTTTTATACCGAGTTGTACAAGTGGATATCAAAACTAGCTGCACAGATGAGCGATTTCAATAATAAGCCTACTTCGTGGAGTCTAGATCTAATTAAGCAACTGAAGAAGACTGATAACGAGATCATGAGAATAAGTTTATTATTGGATCGATATTATTCTTGGAGGGTTTATTACAGATTTTGTGAACAATACCTTCGTATATTATAGCAAATCAGAGCACAGCATTTCCAATGGTCTACGAGGTAAGTACCTAAATTCAATGAAGTTTTGGATTAAAATGCTAGTGTTTGAAAAGGGTGTTCTACAGATGCGCTTAGATTGATGTTCGGAGAAAGAGAACCTCGTGAAATATTCTGATAAAATTGGGGTACTTATGTTAAAAATGAATATAGTTTGATGTTTGGATCTTAAGGAGGGAAAAGAAACCTCACTACCCTGAGAGGTGTGTTACTGAGATTTGAGAATTAGTAGAGCACTCTAGAGATTCCCCAACCTTCCATCCCTATCACCACCCATCACCTTATTGTTCCTCCACCTCCACCTCCACCTCCCCCATTCACCATGGCCCAACCACAAAATATGCATGTGTTCAAGGGATCAAATGATCCTGAACAATTCTGGTTTGCTGCAGAGTAAATATGGAGTTCGCAGAACATTACAAATTAAAATATAAATAAATTGCAAGGAGGTCGGGGACAAGTATGGTGTCCCATAGCGCTGGCTGACAGGACACTCACACTTTATGCAGGACGTGTTCATCTCCTCCGATGCCCAATTTTCCCTCTCGGGCTCCCTCGACAGCGACCTCCGCCTCTAGGATCTCAACACAGGCCTCACCACTTGACGCTTTTTTGGCCACACCAAAGATGTTCTCAGCATCGCCTTCTCGCCCGATAACCGTCAAATCATGTCTGCCTCTCGTGACCACACCATAAAGCTATGGAACAACCTTCGTGAGTGCAAATAAACCATCCACCCTGATGAGGAAGAGGCCCATTCCAACTGGATCTCCTGCGTCCGCTTTTCCCCTTCCAAAAATATCATCTCCTGCTCATGGGATATCACGCTAAAGGTATGGAATTTACCAAACTATAAGCTCAGGAACATGCTCGTCAGCCACGAGGGCTATGTGAACACCGTTGTCATTTTTCCCGACGGCTCGATTTGCGCTAGTGGTGGAAAAGACGAGGTTATCATGCTCTGGGATTTGGCTGATCAAGTGAATCACACCTACTCTTTGGGTGCCAATTCCGGTGATATTATTCATGCCCTCTTCTTTAACTACAACAAATACTGACTTTGTGTTTCCACTCAGCAGTGTGTGAGGATTTTGGATCTAGAGAGAAAGAGCATTGTGGCTGACCTTCGCCTCAATTTCACTCTCACCAAGAAGGGTCCCATACCCTATTGTACCAGTTTGAGTTGGAGTGCAGATGAAAGTACATTTTTTTCAGGTTACACAGATGGAAAAATGAAGGTGTGGGGCATTGGACATGTTTAACTACTTTAGAGGCATTGGTATATTACATTTTTTTTAGTCAATGTTTGAGTTTCTATTGGTAGATTACATTTCTTTTTTGTCAATGTTATTTTTATTTTGATTCCCCTTATGGTAGTGGCTTCGTTGGTTTAATGATTTATTTATAATCTTGAAGAATTTTGTTTAAGAATTTTGATTTTTTATTCAAAAGACCTCCAATTTTATTATATATATGGCATGGGAAGAAAATGGGACAAGGAACAAAAATCAAGATAATTAGGAATGAAGAAAAATGCATAAGACAAAATAATAATAATAATAATAATAATATTTATGCTTTTCTATGTCACTTTTTGAATCCAAGGCTACAATAATATTATAGCGACCAAACATGCAACGATTTATTTTAGATATGTCTAGTGATTGAAAAATTAGTATATTAATCACCATCAATATAATTCAAACCAACTTAACAAAATTGTAGGCTACAATGTAGTATCCCAAAGGAATTTTTTGCCTTAAGGTTCACAACATGGAGTATACATATTTATATTTCCCACAATGATCATTCAAAACATAGTAAATAAAGAAGAATCACAAACACCACTTGTAAAAGATAAGCAATATCTACTCCACAATAGTTCACTAAGGCTTTTTGACCCCAATAACTTGACCTAGACATGCTTCATCCATGATATAAATTTCGTCAAAAATATGGAAAACATGAAAGCTATATGTCATGAATGCATATATGATCATAAACTAATAATATTCATCTAAGAATCAACAAGCAGGTGTAATTCCCTCTCAAGGTAGCTGCAAGAACACTTGTTATCCCATGCATTCATCAATCATTCAATAACTTAAATAAGCATGAACAAGAGCCTTAACTAGAGCACATCATATAACTAGCATATAACCAGATTAGGTGGAACACTTTTTATGTTAGAAATAAGATCAATTGGATGTTCAGTCATTTTGATGGCTTCTTAAAATTAATGTCATTTGTATCCATGTCGATCATAATTTTCCAAATGTTCCTTTCATGTACTTTCAGTTCCAAATATTGACTTCCTAAAATATCAAGTACGCATATTTATATATTTTTCAAGGGAAGTTATTTTCCTAATTTGATCCATTAAAAAGGTACTACACATTTCACTTGAGATTTTGCCTATGCACGGAAACACCAAATCTACAAGGTATTTCTCTATCACAAAATATTGACTCTATAAGTAGTCTCCAACATTAGAATCATTGAGTGAAGTACCAAATTGTCCTTGTGGAGAAAAAATGTTAACGTTTCTACTTCTAATGAAATCTTGTGCCATTCCCATAATTTTTTTCAGAAGACACTGCTCACCATGGTGGTAATAATAATTCTATGAGACATAACCTGAGAATTGAGAAACCCTTTCTTGTGTACCAAAATTTCTCTTGAAAGAACAAAACAATATTTTTGTTTCCCCTGATTTCAATTCATCAACCATGGATGGGATGGGTATTTGAAATTCCTTCATGGAAATTAATCTTAACGCCTTGATTACAAAGTCATTGTACTTGATAGCATCTTAATCTGTTCCAAATATGTTCCTAACCCAAATTGTCTTAGCCAATCCTTTTTATAATTGACCAAATTTTTGAAATAATCCTTGCTCTTTTGAAGTACTTGTACTAAGACCATTATAGCACTTCATTGTCGAGATTGATGTTGATCCACTTGTAGATTCTCTCGATGATTCATACTTAGACATGGTGTAAAAGAACATTTTCCTTCCATCATTATGGGTTGCAGACCAAGGATTTTCTTGATATTTTGAATCTAAACATTTTTAATTATTTTTTTATGGCTAAATTCCCTTACATGTTTCCTCTTAGAGGGAACACACCGTGCACACACCATAGTGGTTTCAACAAATAATAGATCAAATTTCCATAGTTTTGGCCCTAGTTGAATCTCCCTCTATTAAAATTAGAGTACAATTCTAAAAATTATTTCCACTTGCATCATTTGCATCATCGTGCTTGATGATACCAATGAACCTTTGTCTCTTTGTTCATCAGTTTTTTTGATATCCTTCCTTTTTTGAAGTTTTCACATGACAATATTTTCTCAGCACTCCAAATTTTTCCACTTTCTTCAATAATTCTAGGGAGAGTTCACACTTCCAACCAAATTTGTCACCTTAATTTCATTCCCACCAAGAAGGGCCACATACCCTATTGTACCAGTTTGAGTTGGAGTGCAGACAAAAGTACATTTTTTTCTGGTTACACGGACAAAAAAATCAGGGTGTGGGTAATTGGACATGTATAAATAATTTAGAGGCATTGGCATATTACATTTTTAAGTTATTGTTGATTTTTTTTTGTTTCTGTGGTTCAACCAAACACAATTATGCATTGTGATTGCGATGGTAGTGGCTTTGATGATTTTTTTATAATCTTGAAGAATTGTGTTTAAGAATTTTGATTGTTCATTTAAAGGACATGAGATTTAATATTAATATATATATATATATATATATATATATATATATATAT
The DNA here is from genome assembly GCA_034641835.2 of Pinus albicaulis. NCBI lineage: Eukaryota > Viridiplantae > Streptophyta > Pinopsida > Pinales > Pinaceae > Pinus > Pinus albicaulis. The sequence continues at coordinate 1,866,716,387 of CM076575.1, read as the reverse complement.
ATATATATAGGGTATGGGAAGAAAATAGGATAAGTAAAATTGAAATGTTATCAATTGGTGGTAAAATAATTACAATTAATTATACTATTGTAATGTCTCATTTAATTTGTTGCAATTAACCATGCCATTAAACAAAAATCTATAATTCCACATTTTTTCATAGGTATCAGTAATAAGTGTAATATAAATATAAAACAAGAAAATTCTATAGTTATAACATCTAATCTTATAATGAATAGTGTGAGCTTAAAAATACACTAGAACTAATTCTCAAAATATGGGCTACAATCTTCTTAACTAATAAGAAATGTTATGTAAGATAAGTTAAAAATAATCGATGACAGATATGACATTCACTTTTCTTATGAAATGAAGATAGGAAATTTAGCAGTTGAAAAGAAAGAAGCACTCCAAAATAAGAGTATCCACAATAGCTACATATGGTCTCATAATTCTAAATCGATATGTGTTTGATTCAAAATTTTGTAATTCTAACTACACATTTTTTCTTCCACTGAATGCATGATTTTAGATTTTAAACCAGTACATGCTTGATTAGGAATTATGAGATATGACTGCCTAATGCATATTTTGTACATTATCTTGATGATTCATACTCAGACATGGTGTAATAGAATATTTTCCATCCATCCTTATGGGTTGCCTTGGAAATAGGAGTGATGAATTTAATGAGAAATGAAGGTATGTCAAGTAGATATGGCTTGAATAAGTGTATCAAGTCAATAAACAATGCTTTAATGTGGGGACCATCATGATCATGATTTTTCATAATCATGAAACGATCATATCTCATATATTTGACACTATCGTATTCCTTTGTATGTTGCAGACCAATGATTTGCTTGATATTTTGAATCTAACATTTTCCATGCTTTTTTTATGGCTATATTACTTTACATATTTCCTCTGAGAGGGCGCACACCATAGTGGTTTCAACTAGAAATAGATAACCTCATAACTTCCTCATAAATTTTTGGAATGTGGTGTGTCTTTAAACCAAATTTGGAGTCTCTAAAATCATGATTTACATTCCTTTTGTCCTCATCATGAGTTTCATGGAATACCTTATCACCACTAGGAAGAATTTCTTGTAGCCACTTTACCAAACCTTCCTTGATACCTTCCATGTAATTTTTTATTTTTTCTTCTAAATCACCCATCTTAACGTTCATCATCTTTTACAATTCACTTTTGGTTTCTCTTTGTGAGAAGGAAAATTATTGCACGTGTTCCCATAAATTTGATATATTGTGTTGCATTTGTATCATTTTTTTGTTTGTGAGTCAATTTGGAACCAAATAATAATATTTATGCTTTCCTATTCTATTTGAATCAGAAACTGATTTTTCAAACAATATAGGGGCTACAGTAGTATTATAGGGACCTAACATGCAATGATTTTGGATACAGATCGTCATTGGAGAAGTAGTATATTAAGGCCTTAAGAACATATCAACATCAATAGAAATCAAAGAATGAATATATGGAGAAATAACTAAGACCATAACGAATAACACAACGTAGCTTTTCAAAATATTAAGAGGGGGGTGAATCTATATTTTGTTACTTTTGACAATTCTTCACTTAGATAAACTTGAAATTGAATTCACATCACACAATCAATACCCCATATGTATGAACACAATTATTAAAGTGCAAATAAAAATTTGAACAAATACTTGAAAACTTACAAATTTATTTATAAGCAACATATTACAAAAATTGTGGGTTGTAATGTAGTATCCCAAGGGGATTTTCCGTCTTTAGGGTTTCAAAACATGGAATATATATTGCATTGATATCATAGAATCCTTTATACTTTGCACAATGTTCATTCAAATCATAGTAACTAAAGAAGAATCACCAACACCAGTTGTAAAAGATAATCAATATCTACACCAGAACAATTCACTAAGGATTTTTTACCCAAATCATATCAATTCTTCCAATACTAAAAAATATAGTCCAATTTCTCCCTTGGACATTTTAACAGTTACCACTAATAACCATTATTAAATTCTATGAATATGGTATAAATTAAAAATTCACTACTATCTATCGCTTTATTTTCCTTGCTTTCAGCTCCCTCACTATCAAGGAAGCCCACATCAACCTCTCCCTTCTGGATTCCACCTGTGGTTGGAATAACCCTTGTGTTTGTCCTATTTTTTTATTCAATGGTTCCTTATTAAAGTGCTCTAACTTGTTGTATCTTCCCACTACATTACTAACTTCCCAAGGTTTCTCTCTAGAATCAATTAGTATTTCATTATTTTACTTCATTGCACCACGATATACTCTCAGATGTGCTTTGTGACCTCAGAAATGTGTTTTCCACCCAATACGATTACAACAGGATAATTGTGACTTCCATTCAAGTCCTCTATAACTCCATATGGTCTTCATAATTCCAAATCGATACGTGCTTGATTCAAAATTCTATAATTCTAACTACCTAATTTGTCCTCCATTGTATACATGATTTTAGATTTTGACTCGCTACATGCTTGATTAAGAATTTTGAGATATGACCTCCTATCACATTGCATTCACTATATGAAAAATAGTTCTATATGGTTAATTAATACGCTTCTCCTTTGGTGGAAGATGATGCCTCTCTCTGGTCATTAGGTGTGAATTAGATACACCTTAATTCATATCATATTGGTTTGTTGTATTTAAATAAAAGTCATTTTCTTGGGCACTGCACAATATGACCTTATATGGGGTAAATGTGTATTATGATTAGGTCTAGTGTTGAGGATGTAACTTGAGTGAAAATGTCGGAATTGAGTGCATAGTTTCCCAACTACCATGTCACATTAGAAAACAAATATGCCACCCCATTTCAAAACCTTCAAAATCTAATATTGGTGTTGATTGGCCACCTCACAAAAGACCTTGCTACAGCTTGGAATTTTTTTTTTTACAAATGGGATAACACAAATAATTTTCTTAATCAGAATAGAGCAAAACAAAAGATAAAATAGAAGTTTTAATAACTAGGGTGGAAAATTTAACCACCGAAAGTAGTAGGAAAATGGAGTCTCAACACCCTTAGAGCATCAAGCTTAGAGAAAACCGAGATAAAATATCAAATCTAACGATGATACAAATGAATTCAACCCTCTTTAATTTATATATTTCCTTGAAGGAATTTTCTCATTAATTAATTGAGTGAATTTCACATCAAACCCCAATTTTGGGTTTCTTTTCCCAACTGCCCAAAAATTTGCACAAAATTTGGGTATTTTTAGGTTTTCCATTTTATCAAGAGATATAACCTATGATAATAAATACGATACTTCCTCTCTTGAGAAATTAATTTCTAAGGAACATTACAGAAACCTTTACACTTTTCACAATGATCATTCAAAGAATAGTAACTAAAAAATAATCATAAACACCAGTTGTAAAAGATAAGCAGTATCGCCTCCATAACAATTCGTTAAGGCTTTTTTACCCCAATAATAACAATTTTTCCAATACAAAAAAATATATTCCAAATTATCCCTTGGACATTTCAACAGTTACCAATAATAAAAATTATTAAATTCTATGACTATTATATAAATTAAATACTCACTATTATTTATCGCTTTATTTTCCTTGTGTTCAACTGGCTCACTATCAAGGAAGCCTACATCAACCTCTCCCTTCTAGCTTCCACCTTTGGTTGGGATAACCCTTGTGTTTTTCCTATTGTTTTATTCAATGGATCCTTATTAAAGTGCACTAACTTGTTGTACCTTCCCACTACATCATTAACTTCACAAGGCTTATCTCTGGAATCAATTAGTATTTCACTATTTTATTTCATTGCTCCATTATATACTCTCGGATGTCCTTTATGACCTCACAAATGTGTTTTCCACCCAATACGATTACAATAGAATAATTGTGACTTCCCTTCAAGTCCTCTACAGCTCCTTATGGTCTCCATAATTCTAAATCGCTATGTTCTTGATTTGAAATTCTGTAATTCTAACTACCTAATGTTTCCTCCACTGTATACATGCTTTTAGATTTTGAGTCACTACATGCTTGATTAGGAATTCTGAGATATGACCTCCTAATGCCTTTCATTCACTATATGCAAAATATTTCTAGATGGTGAATGCACACACTTCTCCTTTGGTGGCAAACGACATTTCCCCTTTGGTGGCAGACGATTCTTGTAGAAATTTATTAATACTGATAGAATTATTAGATTCCCTTGATATAACAAATTAATATTATGTTAAATACATAATCCTTCCACTTAATAATTTGTGGAAATTAAATCACCAATTGTAAAACACATATGAAGCAAATCAATCGCACATAAACACATTTGTTTAACAGGAAAGCTTAAAGTTAAAAACCCCAACTATCATATATTATGTATATCAATGGATCATGTAATAATATCATACAAAGCTTAGTACATCAAGCTCTTCGTACAATCAACAATCATTACACACGATCATGCAGAAATTTGGATATCTATGCACCAATTTCTTGCCTCCTGACAGCTTGCCTCCACTGCACAATCCCTATTGAAGAAGATCCCTGAATGAATTCGAATTGGACTTGCCTTGACTACGCAATCCTCATTGGCATCTCCAATGTGTGTCAGATGCATTGAATGCATCACTATAGTCACAACATATAGTCCATCTCACCCTTTCACCTATCTCCCCACTGGGTCTCCACTAGAACTGACATGCAAGTAGTTAACTATTGTATTTTTTCAGCTGCAAGTGAGTCTCTAGTTATGAATTAACTAAATAATTAATTCACTAAACTCTCATTAGTGTATCTTTAGCTAGAACTAGATAAAACTAGCACAACTGAGTTTAACTCACTTAACTGAGTTAAACCGAATAACAACTCCCATAACTACTCTTCCAACTCTGTCACAACTTTGCCACATCAGTTCTAATTGAGTCCTCCATGCATGAGTCACCAACCACCCTAGGAATTGCGTAATTCCTTCAGCCCACTAATTTTGCAAATCTGTTCACTGAGATAAAGTGCTCCAAGAGAATAAGTTGATATTTATTGTCAGATTATTATTAAGGGCTAATAATAATCGACATGCATCTATTTTTAGATTGACGATCTATAAATAGACTTTGCCCAATATTCTAAAAATAGAATCTCATCTATTTTTCACATTTGACCAACCATCTACAAATAACATCCTACAACTTATAGAATATGGCACCATGTCTAAAAATAGACATACACCTAAAAATATCCTACGGGCCCCACTTAATGAAGGTGCTTAATTTTCACTAAGCTCATCATTTTGTTGAATTTCAAAACTCCCTCTCAACAAGATAGGGATTATCCTTCACCTCGATCTTGCCTCTATGGTATTCGAATTTTCTCCTCTGAGCACCTTCGTTAGAATATGTGCATCTTGATCTTCAGTAGGAATGTACTGAAGCAACATGATATTCTGTTTCACACAATCTCTGATATGATGATACCGGATATATATATGGTTAGATCTATCATGAAACACAGGATTAATCGAGAGTTTACTGCAACTCTGATTATCACAAAGTATCACTGAGGATCTAAATGAGAACATAACAAACTGACCAGGATGTTCCTCATCCAGATAGCCTCACATGCAGCTTGACTTGCTGCAATGTATTCAGCTTCCGCTGAACTGAGTGCCACGGATCTTTGTTTCCTGTTGTACCTGGAAAATATTGTATATCTGATACTGAAAGCCCCTCCTAATGTGCTCTTTCTGTCCGTTGGGCTTCCTACCCAATCTGCATCCATGTAGCCATGAAACTTCACCTCATCCGTCTGTCTGTACCATAAACCATACTCATATGTGCCTGTGAGATATCTCAGGACATGCTTGCCTACCTTCCAAAATAGCTTGGTAGGCTTAACCATCGCTTGAATAAGTTGGTTCACCGCATAGCATATGTCCGGTCTTTTATTAACTAAATACATGAACGAACCCACTAATTGTCAATAGATAGTAGCATCCACTACCTCTGCCGATGTAGCATCCTATTTCCTTCAATTTCCTGGAAGAGGAGTATCCATGGGCTTGTATTCCTCCATGTGAAACTTACCAAGTATCTCCCAAGCATACTTTCCTTGAGACACAAACAGTTCACCTTCTCGCTGCCATATTTCCAATCCAAGGAAATAATGAAGGAGGCCCAAATCCTTCATCTCAAACTCCTTTACAAGATCTTCCTGGCATGAGTGTATTAACTTCTCATCACCCGTTAGTATTAAATCATCAACATAAAGAACAATGATTAAAATTTTACCCTCCACCATAATTTGGTATAGGTTTGCATCCGCCTCACTCTTGGTGAATCCAAGTCCAGTGAAACAGTTGTCGATCCGTGTGTACTAAGCACGAGGTGCTTGCTTTAGCCCATACAACGCTATTGTGAGTCTGCACAGATGCGACTCACTGCTGAAGATCTCAAATCCTTCAGGATGCTCCATGTACACTTATTCCTCAATGATCCCATTAAGGAACACAATCTTCACATCCATTTGATGAATGTGCCAACCCATCTGCGTTGAGAGAGAAAGGATGGTCGTTATGGAAGAATACCATGTGACAGGTGCAAAGGTTTCTTCATAATCAATCCCCTTGATCTGTGAGAATCCTCGGGCAACAAATATTGCCTTATACTTCTCGATGCTCCCATCATAAACTTCCTTTACCTTGTAGATCCACCCAATAAGTCCTTAGATCGAATCAACTCAACCTCTAGAGGATTTTCCTGCAGGAAAAATTGACAATTCTCGACTTTGACAGGTCCGACGTGCACAGTCTGAAGGACTTGGACTGGCTCTTTCCCTCTCTCTACACCTGTGCTCGACCCTCTCCCACTTACGCACAAGCCAACAGACAGCGAAATCGAGGTTTTGTGACTCCTCCTCTCCCAACCCTCTCTATCTATTATGGTTCTACAACCTTTTCATTCGTAGATATTGAAGATTCATTATTTTAACTAGAGCCTTCTACGAAATCTGGAAGGTTCTTTATTTGGATTCGAAATGACAAGTAACGTAGTTGTTACTGTCTATCGTAATGGTGTAGCAATAACCGAATCAAATAAATATTCATATGCATTCAAGTTTGGCTTTGCTCAAATGCTTAGAAGGGGTGTTATCATGGACATTGTCAACGCTGAATAGGCTATGATAGTTGAAAAAGTTGGGAATGTTGTTGTGATGGAGAAATAGTCACAACGGAGGGAAGGGGGAGGAGGGAGCAGTGGAGCGAGGGCAGAGGAGAGAGTGGGGGTGCCTAGGGGAGGAGGTGAGTCAGTATGAGGCCACGACAAGGAGCTGTGAGGGAGAGGGAGCGCACAAGGAGAGGAGGGAGAGTGAGTTGAGGGAGCAAAGGTAGCAGAGCTAATGGAGGAGCGCTGTTGGAGTTGAAGGGGCTGAGCGCGCAAAGGTGGGAGGGAGGTAGAAGCAGGTTTGGAGAGACTGTCAGGAAGTCACGGTGTTTAAAGGAAGCATGCAGTGGGAGGAGACACCAACATTCAATTTGGAGGTGTTGATGTTGTTGGCTTAGGCACAACCCAGTCTTTGAATGCAAAGATCTTGTTCAACAATAGTGCCAGGAGCCATGGTTTCATGGTCATATATCTGTAAATGAATGCACATAATAACTCCCGCAAAAGGTTCAATGCATCTCACATCTTACACCGGTGAAGATTCAATGCCCATATAGATTGACAACATTTTTCTCTGCAATTGTAAAATAATCAAGTAAAACGCATTTCTTAGAGTCAGAGGATATTCCCTTTGCAGAGTTAGTAAAACGCTCTATAAGGTGACAATTTTAATTAGGAGAAAGGAAAGACTGGCATGAGAGGATGAAAAACCTTTTGGGTAGAAAAAATTAATTTGTAACATGCAAAATAGGCACGTAATAGCAAAGAATAGTTTTTGAGGAAAAACTTATTGTCAGAGAGTGCAGCAAAACAATATTCACTGCGAGCCAAATAAGAGAACAAATTTAATAGTCAGGGAAGGCCACACATCGTGGCTCTGATACCATGTTAAACACACACATAATGGACAGAAAATGGATGAGAAAGATAATTGTGTGTTCTTCTTCTTCTTTAGTGTTATTCTTCTTCTTCATCTTTAGTGTCTTTAATGTCCTTGATACCTTATCCACTTCTTTTTAGTGTCCTTGACCACCATCGCGAGCTTCTCAATATTTTCGTCCTGCACTGCCTCATCTTGAATTTGCAAATCAAGAAGTTCGTAGTAGGCTCATCATGCTTAAAAAAGGTCTTATTCTCAGCTAGTCTTGATAGCCACTCGTGTAGCTTGTTAGCGAACGATGAGAAAAATATCTTCTGCTGATCTGTAAAAATATACGTCTAGAACCACTTCTCAGTTGACAGGCATGGATTTATGCTTTATTGTACAACAAATTCTCTCTCTTTCAGAGAGACCCAATCTTGAATTTATTTTGTGGTTGGATGCCGCATCCACATATACCTTGGTCGTCAGATCCTAGTCCTGGAAACAAAACCATTTGTTGGCTTGATGGGTTCCTAGGCCTAGGTTCATAGATGGCTTCACAAACCAACAAAACCCTCTATTACTGGCCATTTCAGCAATGATTTTTTGCACAGATCGAAGTCCCACCAGAGGAAATATTAGGGGATGCTAGAACCAGGTTTATGCATCCAGGGGGACTATGGAGTGTGGCTTTAGGGCTTATCCTTACTGTAGACTTATTCAGAGCTTATTACAACCAATATTACGAATATATAGACATTGTTCAAAAAATATAGTTAACTAATTTGGAGACTACGCTTTTCTAATTTAACATGCATTAATCATCATAATAAACTAGATCCAAGTCTAAGTCTTCGCGATGTAATTATAGATGATAAAAAAACCAAATATTGCACAGATAATCACAAAACATACACAATGCAATCATACAATTAAAATACTCAGATATGTCTTCAAAGTCTTCTTTTATTAGTTCATATCTTCTCACTACATCACTTTTTACCCCGCGCACACAACTACAGGGGTTTGTGCACTCAGTCGTAGACTTCCTAAGGTCTCCACACACATAGCTGTAGGAGCCTTCTCTTTTCCAAAAACCAACAGAATACAAACTTAATTCAGATCTAACATGACATCCATATGCATTCTATCATTAAAATTGATATCCAAGAGATGTCCCTAGACTCCCTATATAGTCTTTCTTTTTAAAATACCATGGTCCGAAAACCATGGGTGGAGCTCAACGTATACAAAATTATCCCATTCCTTTACAAAATAATGGTCGTTCACCTGCCCCAAAGCCCTTTTACTCTTAAAAATCTGTGCGTAGTGCACTCCACTCCTCAAAATAAATATTCGTTACTAAAACTTTAGACATAGGGGTACCCTATCCAACACATACCGGTGTGCAGCACCAAGCGAGGAGATTTTGAGGAAATCCATTTCCTCTTGGATGTATCTATGCAGAAAAATGTGGTACTTAAGCACCAAATGTTTCTCTGAATATCTGATACCCAACTTTGTGCATCAGGTATGGAATAGATTCACCAACTCACACACATCTTGATCCCTTTGCTGCTGTAGTGTAGTCCATTATATGTACTTTTCCTCATATATTCCCACATGGTATTATTGTTCGTTGATGGTGTCTTGGAAATAATTCCAAGTGGGTCCAGTTGAGAACATAATAAAATACAGAAATAATCATAAATGCAGAGATGCATCAGAGAATTTAATTCATTTCATTAATACCAAATAAATGAAATAATCTTACAGACATAATGGAAATAAACTAGCTCGGGTGATGGTAGCTTATCTCTTAGAAGATATGTGGTTGCTACATGCCTCTGGACAGTGTTACAATGAGGCTCAATGGAATTTTTATTATTTAACAACATGGGAAAACCATAAACAACCAAAACCATAACCCTAAGAGATGGAACACCAAGCATTTGTGGGCCCCGTTGGGGTTAGTTTGGCAGCCAACTTAGAAGGGTTGTAACCTAGTCATATTATCTCCATTTGGCACATATGATATATTGTCGGAAATATCTCTCCAAGTACTACATGATTTTCCGAGGACCTTGCCTATGGAAATGAGCCCATTGTGGACCTCAAAAAACACCATTTAGGGAGTAAAAAATTCTTTAAAATTTTAGGACCTGAAAAAATACTAAAAATAGTAAATTCTGCTATAAACAAGGAAATTGATGAAAGTTGTTAGCAATATGATGTAGAGTTTTGTCCTTGATGGCAACCCACTTGATGAAGATGATGGCAACCTACTTAATGAATTTTTTCTTGATGCTTGATGAGTTTATTAATGATGTAAATCTGATGTTCTACAAGTAGCTCAGAAGTACCAGAGATAGAAATATCAGTAAGGGCTAGAAAAATGATGAAATGTGTGTGACCCAAAGCATACGCGAGTTTGTTTAGGCGAAGTAGCATATGTACGCGGAAAAGATCGTTCCAAGTCGCGCATGCCCAATTGCGCTCTAATTTTGTAAAAACAGGGGGCTTTACCATGGTATTGACCCATTGTATTGAGCCCTGGATTGTCTATTTGATCCCGTCCAGGAATACCATCGGAAGTGGTGTGGTTTTGTCTCATGGTATTAACAAAGGCAAAATCTATATAAGGAGAAGAAAATCATTGTGCAAAGGGGGTGCAAGTGTCTGGGCTTTAAATGAATACTTCACTCTGAAGTTTATCTGTATGGTTGAACTCTGTTCTTAATCGATAGATCGGAATCCATGATGCACCTATGAATATGATGAAGGTTCAAAATCTTTAGATCTGGAAATGATGAATCTCTAGGAAGATCTGAAAAGAAGTATTGAAGACCTGGCGCAAATCTGTTGAAGAAATTGAAGAAAACAGGGTAAGTTCATAGATCTGGTTTGTTCTGCAAAGATTAACTTTTATAGATCTATACGTAGGTTCATTTCATAAAAAG